>MU376969.1:0-330090 GCA_022495195.1 Xylaria digitata | reverse complement strand
CCCAAAACTTGACTCTATCATACCCCCACTTTATAAAACCCAAGGCCACCCCGCGTAAATATTAAATCCGGTTTTGTTTTAACCCCCTCTCGGCTTAAACTCGTCTTGTGTGCCCCCCCCCCCCCCCCCCCCGTAGTGGGAACAGCCCCCGAAATGGCCGATAAGGAGCCAAACATTGTCCATACGGGCACCGGATCGTCTGAAGCAGAAGCCTCCCCGTATACCGAAGGTGTCACCACCCCTCGCCCCGAAGGATGGATGTACAGGGGCTTTAGGTTTCCTGGTACCAAGAGCGAGATCTGGTACGCCTCGCCCAAGGCCCAGCTGCTCATGGTCTCTTTCGTGTGCTTCCTGTGTCCCGGTCTATACAACGCTCTCGGTGGTCTTGGTGGTGGTGGTCAGCTCAACTCGCATGTCCAGGCCAACGCTTCGACCGCTACCTATGCCGTTTTCGCCGTTGTCGGTTTCTTTTCCGGCTCTTTCGCCAATAAGCTCGGTATTAAGATCACTCTCGCAATCGGTGGCTTCGGCTATTCTCTCTACTCGGCTAGTTTCCTATCCTACAATCACACCCAGAATGAGGGTTTCGTAACCTTTGCTGGTGCCTTTTTGGGTTTGTGTGCTGGATTGCTCTGGACCGCCCAGGGTGCCATCATGATGGCCTACCCCTTAGAGAAATCCAAGGGTCGATACATCAGCTCTTTCTGGGTCATTTTCAACTTGGGTGGTGTCATTGGTGCCCTGATTGTGCTCGTTCAGAACATCAACAACAATACTGGAACCGTCACTGACGGCACTTATGCTGCCTTCATCGTTCTCATGTTCGTCGGTGCTGTTCTGGCATTTTTCCTCGTCAACGCCGACAGTGTCATTCGTGAAGATGGCTCCAAGGTCATTGTTATGAAGGAGCCCACTTGGCAATCTGAGTTCTACGGCCTTTGGGAGTGTATCCGCCTATCTCCCTGGGTCGTTCTCCTATTTCCCATGTTCTTTGCCTCCAACGTTTTCTACACTTACCAGCAGAACGGTGTCAACGGAGCCCATTTCAACCTGCGAGCCCGTTCATTAAACTCTCTATTGTACTGGCTTGCTCAGATTTTGGGCGCTCTGGTCTACGGTGCTGCCCTCGATCTTCCCAACGTCCGCCGTTCTATCCGTGCTAAGGGTGCTCTGGTTTCTTTATTTATCCTCACCTTCGTCATCTGGGGTGGTGGATATGCCTTTGAAAAGGATCAACCGCCTCGAGAAGTCACGATGCAGAAAGAGTATGAACAGTTCAAACTTGATTACACTGACTCCGGTTATCTTGGTCCCGCTTTCTTGTACATTTTTTACGGCTTTTACGACGCCTGCTGGCAAACCTCTATCTACTGGTACGTGACTAAATTTTTGCGGTACCCAGGTTTGATGACTGACCCAACTCTATAGGTGGATGGGCGCTCTATCTAACTCAGGCCGCAAGACTGCCAACATGGCTGGTTTCTACAAGGGTATCCAGTCAGCCGGCGCTGCCGTTTTCTGGGCTCTAGACGGACATGGAGTATCGTACCGTGTCTTGTATGGCGTTACCGTAAGTGAATAGCCGATCACTTGCTCGATATGATCCTCTGGCTAAGAACGAACCCTTTAGTTTGGCCTTTCTGCCGTTTCTATCCTCATCGCCGCACCAGTCATTTGGCTCCGCATCAAGGATACCACTGATCTCGAGGAAGATTTGAAGTTCAGTGATGAAACACTTGAGAATGTTGCACCTCCTGCATTGCTTAACGAGAAGCGTGCCGCCCTTGAGACAGGTGTCTGATAGAAAGTGAATTACCAATGAGGGTACTCACGTTCAATTACATTTGTTTCTGAAGTTTGTGAAATTATGTAGGCCAATGGTTACCGAGTCGACGGTTGTCGACCTGGAACGCGAGCGAGGTTAATGAATGTTTAGGATTAAGATACCATAAACTATTCTGTAGAGATATACAGCTACTTCTGCATGAGTATGATGCGTCATGAGTAAGATTTGTTGAGCTGTTTGCGTGTCATGTTTCCATGAACCCAACCCCAACCCTCTCTCCTTTCCTACTCCCCGAGATGGTGTGGAAATCAATACATCAATGACCGACACATCACTACATCACGTAGAAAATATCAATCAGTATTCGTCGGTCATACTCGGTTGACTTCTTTGCCTGCCGGCGTAGTTCGGTGATTTGAGCTCACCCGTATTTCATAATATTATATCCTCAAGTAGTTCTCATTTGCTGTACCGAGTAACAGATTACATAAATACTTCGCAATTTAACTGAGTCTTAGCTCTTAAGAAACATGGTCATGAGAAACTCTATCCAAAAAAAGGGAAAGCAGTCGATATCGAAAGCCTTATTGCAGTGTTCATACTCTAATACCCTCTAGATTCCTTGGTAACGTGAATCAATCACAGAAATCTCCAATGGCGGGTGCTTTTCGATTTTATATGAAATTTGGTAAAGTCTTCTAAAGAGCGAGCAGATTTGACTCGGATTGAAAAATGTTTGTGCATGTTCGTCATACCACGTACTTATGATCCGTTCCATCCCCTTCCCCCCTTCGCTCGCTTAATTAAAAGCACATCTTATCCGGAGCAGTATCCGGCCTTGACTGGTTCACAACCGCCGGCGCAGCCAGTGTACAGCTGGCAAGGGTGTGCGGCGTCGGTGCAGACGTTCTTGAGAGTGGCGGTATCGCCGTAGTTAGAGTTGATGCCTACAACCTCGCCTCCGTCGTAGGCGGTGGTGCCCTCGACGTAGACGTTACGTTGGCATTGGGAAGAGCACTGTTGAGCGGAAGAGAAGAGATTAATGTTAGCTGGTCGTCGAAGCAAGTAATACAGCTGGAAGGGGGGGGAACATACGTTTCCGCAAGAGCGGTAGACTTTTCCGTAGTCCTCGGCGTAGAAGTTGATGATGTTCACGGTACCACAGCCGTTGTGTTGGATGATCTTGTCTTCTGCGTGGTACGCGCCACCGCCGATAATCCAGCTCTCCTGGCCTTTCTTGTCTCCTTTCTATAAAACGATTAGGGAACCGTGGCTCCACTTGAGGTTTTGGGTAGAGAAATACTTACGATAGTAATGGCATCCTCACAGACATCCTCGAACCAGACGAACTTGAGAGTACAAGCTCCGAGGCAGTGGATGCCCTCTTTCTGATTCTTTCCAATGATCACGTTCATGAGCGTAGCGCCGGCCTCGAGGAGGAAAACAGCGTCAGCATCACCTATACATCAGTGTTGATTAGATACCCTTTCTCTCTCATTCAAAGTAAAGTAGCAATGGGTCATAACTCACCTCCTTCGCCGGAGTTGCAGGCACCCGAACCTCGATCATACTTCACCCACCCTGCGTCGAAGGTCTGGCCGGCCTTGATTGTCATGGGAGCTGAGAGGGACTTGGTTCCCGTGGGGGTAGGCACACCACCCTCGTAGCCTAGACAGGCTAGGGCTGTCGAGATGGTGGCGGCGAGAGCCAGGAGCTTGCTTGAAGAGAGCATGGTTGACGATGCAGAAGGCACGTGGAGACGGATTTTCTACGCCTGTAGCTGTTCTTAATGACGAAGCACGCAATCCCTTCGTTTGGGAACCATGGTGATCAGTGTTCATTTATGTAGAAACTCATTAGGCACTTGATTCCTAACGACGAACTGAAAAGTAAAGATATGATCCACCTCGCCTTATTTGTGGAATAAATGGCAACATGTTTTTCCGCTTTTATTCGGCGGTGTACAACCCATCTAAATAGTTCGTAGAGAATTACGATGGGTTCAAGATATTGAATACTCATCCACGATAGAGAGGCCTGACTACCGTTTGTAATAGAGTGGTGTTCAACACTTTCCACATTGGGCCGACTACTGAGCTCTGGTTGGATACCATCTCACCAAGGTATGCTTTCAACTCCCGGCCTTTTCAAGGTTCGGGTATAATTATGCGGTGTCAATCTACACATAATAATTGAAGTGACCCTATTCGGAAATATAATTTCAAGCACAGGATTGGGCCGCTTCTCGAGCCAACTATAAGAGGGAGACCACCCGTATGCGTCCCAGGTTCTACTCCGTCTTGGAAGTTCTTGGCTGTTTTAGCTCTCCTATTCTCATCATATGTAAATCTTCATCACAATCTGTCTCATTGGTGCACGAACCCTTTCTAAAAAATGCGATTGGTGCGAAAAAAAGTTCGACGGAAAAAGCGAGTCTACAACGGCCGGTGCTAATGGAGTAAAAACTATACCACAACGCCTCGAATTCTCCAATCGTAAATTCTTTCTCTCTCTCGTAGTGAGGACGACGAGAATTTGACCCGTAGATTTATGGGTCGCAAGCCGCTATACCTAACCATGCCTCCCGCCGTATACTTCGCTCAATAGGCTTAGCGTTTAGTGAAGTAGATGTACCTGGCTCTCAACTGGCTAGATATCTAGGTTTGGGGACGTGTCTACCTTCTACGCTCTAATCCACTTGTTCAGCAATTTCTCCCAGAGCCATCTTGTAGAGGTTGCCAGATTATACGTAGATGAAGCATCATAGCGGTAGTTGTCGCCTAGTCTCGGCGGCCATAAGCCACCCGCTCAATACGCTCCACTAGCGCGGAGATAAAGCTAGGAAAGAACGAGATCACGGCCAAGAGGTTAGACGGGCGCGGGAACAACTATAGTGGCGAGAGATATCTTGCTATTAATGGATTTTCCTATATCGACCAAAGTTCTTCCACCCGGCCATAATAAGATAATAAGTGCCTAGATACTTATGCACACATCAAATGTTAAAGCCTCTAAACCTAAGACAGATTAGTCGCGACGTCCCATCATCTCACCTTTCTGCGGGAAATCGCTATAGGGTTTCAGGAATAGCGTGAACTACACGACACGAGAAAGCAATGTGCCCTCCACCCATAGCAAGTGTATGTTAATCTCGACTAGGTTACGGGTTTTTTCGTAGAGTATAAACTATAAGAAAAAGGTACAAAAGATGAAGGCTCCAATGCTAAAGTATCAAATACCATGACTAATGACCTCGTCCTCACTTACTACGTGATCTTTTTCAGTGTACGAGGTCAACAACATTTTAAGTAGGGGATTTTCATCTGTCAAGCTATGGGGTCGTAACGGTATCTTGCGTATAACGTAGAAAAACGTTAGGACGAGGGCCTCCGGGACTAGATGTTTTAGGATCCGGAATTGGAGTCCCCTAACCATGTTACCATGTATGCTCTGAACGATAGAGATTCTTACCTGACCCTTATCATATACATAATTATCGATGAAAATTACTATCGCAGCTTTAACATCATATACAGGCCTATAGGAGTTCTGAATATCTTATCGATCGTTAACTGGATCCCTGCTAGATGTGAGGGCCACCACATATCCCCTTGTATCCCGCACCCAAACTCCTTTTTGCCGATGCAATGATGTCTCATGAGTCTACCACGTCACAGCTCTTATGCTATAGACCCTTATGAAGCAGTTGCGATGTCAAGATATCATCACCCTCAAATATTGCATAGAATAGGTGGTATTAACTAACAGTTGTTGAAATAGCGGGTGCAAATCGAATATCGCATTAGTGGAGGGCGGTCAGCGCCAGACGTCGGGGTATAGTCATCAGTTACGAAGGAAAATTAAATGGTATTTCTCGTTTAGTATCTCAAAGCGGATCAATGCCAGTGTTACCTTCTAGAAAGCCTATATGTCAAGCGAATGAACTTGGCGATCTCTCCATGTTCAAGCTCCCGCGCAATATCAAACGGCGTTCTGCCTGCTTTGTTCTTGGGCTCCTCTACTAGGCGAGAGAAAAACGTAACGTCCGGGGTAGTGGTAGTGTACCCTTTCTCTGTCACGATATTCATAACCTGGTTATCATCAGTGTCCGCGGGATCAATATCCAGGCTACATTAGAGAAGAATTTTCATTGCTTCCATCGCCCAAGCCCCATCCCCTACCTTGATTGTCGAGAACAGAGCAGTTCTTCCCTTAGAATCCTTGTATTTTAACATCGATATTCTTCGGATTATGTAGAAGTTGTAGTAGAAGCTGTAGCAGAGCTTGTTCCATGCGCCTCCTTACTCGCCGGCTCCTTGCTCTCAGTGACTCCAACCATCGGGTCAGCGCCTTTTGAGGTAAGCATCGCGGCTAAGTTATACTTATACTTGGCTTATAGTACACCGCCATGTATAATGCTGACATGCTGCCTTCAATCTCGTTCGGGTTGGAGCCCTCAGCTAATGAGACGCCCTGCGACGACGTCAAAGCCGTCTGTAATCGCTCACACGATGGCGATGCCCATACAGCTGTCCCCATCTGTGCTATCTGCAAGACCGCCTTTTTCTAAACAATACTCTCGTCGCGCGAGACCGACTTCCTTGTCGTGTATGTCGCCCAACTCCTCGAGGGCCTGATAGGTGCACTGAGATTCGAATAGCTTCACTATTGCCGGCCCGCGGTTGCCGTGAGGGGTAGTATCTAATATCTTGCACTGTCCCATGTACCTGCCTAACAATACCGTTAATTCCAACATGGAATTAACGGCGTCGTTCCCGTGACATAAGTCAAGGTTTTGAGTTTGCTTTCTTTTTCAGGCTGAGAAGCACCCCATCAATTATACTCCCGAACATTAATACCATGTATACCACCCATAACATGAGTAAACGGGTCCGAGTCGATTTTACTGCTGCTTCGATACCGTTCTATTCATCCAGGCCCCAGATTATTATATCATTTGGTATCTTCACCCAGAGCATATTTCCACCTAGCATTCCAACAACTTCATCTCGGCCCGCCTTCCACACGTCTGAATTTTCACCGTTTACACCCGCTTAGTATGGCAACTGAGATATCGAAACCCGCTCAAACAGCGGAAGACGAAAGATTACCGCCTGAAATAATGCTGAGGGTAATCGGAGAAATTTCGAAATATGATTGGCCCGAAGTGTGGTTCAAGATGCGTTTATTGTCTCAACGCTGGAAATATGAAGTTGAGAGGATTTTCCGAAAGAGGTATCTCCTAAATACAACTATCTACCTTATTGAAAACTTGGGGGGCAAGGAGGAATATGACTTCCAATACGATCCAAAGCAAAGCTCGCACGAGCGCGCTTTTTTTAAGCTAACAGATGAAGGCGTCGTCAAGATTAGCTCGGAACTAGGGGAGAGGCAGAGATGGGAACTATTCACTTCATGCCTGAAGCGATCGGGCAAGCCGAGCGGCATGTTTGCTTATATGATCAAACTATTGGAGCTCTACGTAATCAATAATCCGGAGCTTGTCGGCCTACAGGACGACATAAAGACGCATAGTATCTCGTTCGAGTGGATACCGACATTCAACCAGTTGTTCAAACAGGAAACGAAAATCCGACAACTGGCCCGCGTTGATGCTGAGTAGGTTTCGACTATAAGCCTTTTATTCACTGGCTGAGTAAACCTTTTATCCCCATGTACATATATATCCACACATTCTCCAGCATGACTAAGAATGAACCAATTGTTACACTACTAGAAGGAATAATGTCTAATTTCTCGATACCTATAGAAAAGCCGTCGAACAGCACCACGCAGACGCTACATCGAGCAGAGCCTCACCGACAAAGGGGGTTATGTTTTACATGATGAGTAAAAATAGTGACATTCAGCATTCACTCATTAAGAGAGTCCGGTCGTGGCCCAACCTTGAAGGCCGAAGTACAAGGGACCCGTTTGAAAAGCTGGACCCTGTGGCTCTAGCGAGGGTGAAATTAAGGCTTCCGAGGGACTGTCTAAATTGGTAATGGATGCCTTTTTAACACTGGCAAGGTACGTGGTTCATTTTCGTATTTTGCTGGTTAATAACACCTACCAGAGTTACCAGCTATCCTCCTGTGGCTTTAGTGTCTGACGGGCGGAGGAAGATACGCGTGCAGTGAAGGAATGTGTATGGACTGAAGGCTATATATGCCATGGAACCATACGTCTAGGGTCTCTTGGCCCATGCAATAACTAACTTAGCACAGACTACTAGCATAGATAGAAATCCCCCCTTCGTTTAATATCAATAATTCAATACTAGAATCACCAGAAGTATGGACTGTGACAATATGGTTGTGCAAGCCAATACAAGAGAAAGGTCTATATAGATTCTAGAAAACAAGCCTAGCACTATTAAACTTACACGAATGCATCTAGATAGCAACTTAACGGTATATAGTTGAAGCGTTTGTTATATTGAGTGTTGATCGATTAACTTCATACAAAGCGAAGAGCAAATATAGAAGTATCTTGGATTGAGTTCGTCTCTTTACATGGGGTATGCCTCGGCGCTCTACCTACTCTAGCACATATTTTTATTTCGTCACGGTATTCAAAGGCTTAATTATACTATATGACCATAGGCGCGTTGTTTATTAAGATAACGATGCGAAAGAAAGAAAAAAAACGTCGAGTCTTCTGGGTATTTCTATCTAAATTGTATACATCTCATCCTGCAAGTAATTATACATTATGTTCCTAATCAAATATTAAACTCAAAGAAATAACCAATTACCATGCATGGCCATGCCTAGGAGGCTGAATATAGCTAGGTTGGGGAGACGAAGGCATTTCGTGATACTGTTAGCATCAGCCATCTCATGATGCACCGTGTTTGACCTCATATACCATCCCATATTTTCCGCCGTGCCGCCCATCTCCTGCCTGTCCTCCGGGAGGCTCCCGTATCTCATCATGAGCTCCGAAGGCGTAGAGAGAGAGGCGCCCCGGCTAGTCGAACTAAAGTTGCTCGACTGCTGATAGCTTTGGGTATTAGGTGTCGAAGTAGGTTGACGCATGCTTTCCATTGAACGGGCCAACGCCGCTGCTCGCTCGGTATAGGAAATTTCACGGCCGTCGAGATGGGAATATCGTAGTGGGGGTGGCGGCGGAGTCCAGTTGGATACCGTGCTAGGTGCCATAGGGACTTGACTATTATCGCATGATATCGTGGAAGTTGGACGGCGACGTTTTCCAAGTGCAAAGAATACAATTGCACCTAGTAATGCTAGACCTGCCGCGCCCGCACCAGCTGCTTTTGCCCCGGTGCTAAGGTCCCCCTGTTTGCTTTGGCCATTGAGTTCGATACTAGAACTAGTTGGGGTAGCTTTATTCGATTCCGAAGACGAGTTGTCGCTTCTTGATGTGGCAGTAGAAACACCCGTGACCACCTGTAACCCGCTGGCTCCTCCTCAATCGATAATGTTTGTTGCTGTAGTAGCTTCATTGTTGCCCGAGTTAGTGATACCCACCACAAATGTCGTCATGACGACGATATCATCCGAAGTCTTTTTCGTAACTGACTCTGTTGGGCTGTGTTCAAGAGAAGACTCAGGTATTGTCATCGGAACCTCAATCGACGTCACGATCACTGTGGACACAACTGTAGTAGCGCTCTTTGCATCTCTGAAAAGTGTAGACACAATTGTTGAAAATCCCATCGACATGGAATTTACTTCGGAGGTTACAGTGCTTGTTTCAACGACGCCACTACTATATGTATCCCAGACGAAAACGAAGTCATAAACGTAGGAAGTCACGTCCCTCTTCGGTAACACACCGATATTCTCGAGGCCGTGACGAAATGCCCCGATGCCTCGAGCCGTCGTAGGGCTAGGGAGGAGGGCAGGGGGCGTTTGGCGGCTCCTCCTTTCTGTGGTGTGGTCAGTTCTCTTGGGTTCCTCCGGTAAGAATCTCTTGGCGATCTTGGTTGATGTGACATAGTTTGTAACGGTTGCCAAGTCGATATTGTCTCTTGTGACTGTACTAGTCACGAACCTAGTCGTAACATCAAGATTTGCGGACACAGAGGTAACATGGGTAGTAGAAGTGTAGTAGACGACCGACGTTAAAGTGGTGGTGGTTGTTACGCTCTGGATTAAGAAGGCTTTTCGTGTTCGTTAGTAAAGAAATATCTAACCCTCAAGGTGAATATGCATACGGGTCGCCAACGCAACCATCAGGGGTGCACTGAGTTCCCTTTACGCAGCAGCCTGTGGGTGAAGAGTCGCAACAGAAGCTGGTGTCTACATAGCAACAACCTGAGCTGCAACACGAAAATCCAAACGAACAATGAGTATCCTGACTGCAGCAGTTTCCAAAGTTTTCAGCGCACTGCAGCACCTAGAGTTAGTTATCACGATTTTTGGTGTATTACATCAGTGTTTCGAAAGGATAAAGGTTGCTAAAGTTTAGCCCTAGCTTGGAAAAGATATTCTAAACCCCATATTCCCAAACTAAAGAAGAAGACAATTCTAAGAATTACTTACTGTGCTACCTCCACAACAGCTTCCACACTCTCCACCCTGGTAATCTGAACAATCTACTATACCGTTATTACATTCGTCTCTAGTTGCAAGAACGTTACCGAAGGCTCGCGGGGCGGGCGAGGTGCCGTTCGTTGTCTCAAAGCTTGCTTTGGGGTGCTTGTCGTAACCGCCAGCCATCATATCAAGATTGCGGTCGACGAGATGGCTCTTGTCAAGTGAAAAGGCAGTAGAGCCTCCTAAGAGGAGTAAGAGTGTATACCTCATTGCATCAGGGATCGGCAGCAGTGTTAGATGCAATCACTGAGGGATACCAGGCTGAAAGAACACGTCGAAGGAATTTCTTGTTTTGTATTAGATTCAACAGCGATTCCTTAGAGCAGCAGTACATACGGCGTAGCCCTTAGGGCTGGCTAGGCTACGGCATATCCCGCATATGTTTTGGGCACCCATTTTCATTTCAATAGTGCGTGGCCGCTTCGGTTACTAAATGTTGGAATTAGGTCCCGAAAGGGTTTCCAGCCCCAGCTGAACATGGGCATGTTAAGAGTGTCTCAGAAAGAACACGGCGTTGGGCCCGAGAAGCTAATGTTACAAGACACTCAAAGAATTACAAAGTACATAGGTAGTCCGCCTACGCTAGCCTACGCAAGCTGTGAAGATCTACAGCCGCCTTGTCTAGATTTAGGTACGAACTGAACGGAGAGGGCCGGGTTGGGCTAACTACACTGTCAGTGGCGACACAGCGGCCATTGAGAGGTATCTACGAAGCATGTCAATGTATTTTGAGTCTTGCTGAAGCGCTTACTAGCAATATAAGCTAAGTCTCTCAATCGGCGCTTCAATATAAGCTCTCTATTTACGTGTTATCTTTTATACGATAGCTTAACCCTACCATGGCATGCTTTACCGTCATCACATTTTCTGATCTGGATGGTATTATTAGCTGAGTATTCTTGATTGGCCTACGCAGCCAGGTGGCGCTTCAGCCGTTTCGCCCAGCGTTTTCTTTGAAGTCCTGCAGATCTGTAATCTATCGTTCTATTACAGATGACCTGCGGACTAGAAAGCCAAAGTAAAGCAACAAGCATGCCACGGTGAAATAAGCTCAAAATTGGTCGCTGTCCTTTCAATGTACTTGAATAAGTCTCTTGAATAAATGCGTCTCATGCATATCGCTGACGCTGGGATGGTAACATCGGCCTTCGGCTTTCGGCAGTCGGCTCTCGCACGGAGCCCAACGGCATCGAGGTAGCGGGGCGACACCGAGCTACATTACGGCGTCCGGCAATCTCACGTGTTCAAATATGGCCGCTATGATGGAGGTAGTATCTCTATTGGTTCATGCCGTAGATGTAGTATTCCGCTATGCACTCGTGTCATCGGGAGACTTGAGGAACCGGTCGCGTATGTAAATCTTGAGACTCCTTTCCTCTTAATTTGGTCGCTATGAGAGTATGAAATGTTTACTTTTCGGCAGAAGCTGGATCTTGAGAATTTAAAAGTTTCCCACGCTTCCAAATTGCGCATAGTTGACACTCAAATTGGAAATCGCTAATAGTGATGCTCGAAAGCTCAGGAGAAGGTTGTGGGAACAATACGCTAGGCGAAGTAAACTGAGACTGTCGAAGGATGAGGCGGATATATGGGGATAATATTGCGATTATTCATCTATCTTGCGTAGCTATGTATTGATAATAGGCGGAGAGTCGTGGGGATAGAACTTTAACTTCCCATCGGCGCTCAGCTTGTAGAGCAGAACCATCTTGGCGGATGGTGACGATCCGGCACTGACACCAACCCCCGCTCCTCAGGTTCATCTATGGATGTTTCTCTGCATATTTTATTGGATGCGCATGTGAGAAAGCCTGTCTGAAGGAGATCACCTAGCCGGTATGGTTCTCCTGTTAAGGGCCCCATTTTCCCGTTGATTCTGCCGGTGGCGGCGCCCTTCCCTTGGCTATAAACAATCAATACAACGGCGGCACTTACACTTGGGCTGTCTTGAAATACTTAATCAAGTGGCTGCCACTCCTACGTCGGCAAGGATGCCTACTGTAAAGATTCTAGGAATATCACTAACATGTTCTCTTCCACTCTTACGTTTCTAGTGGCGTTGGCGGCCTTTGCACAAGATGCCGTCGCAGCGTGTAATCGAACGGCGCTGCTCGAGTTCGCCGACGCGTATGTTTTTGCGCATGAGAACGGTTGTTATCCAATTTCTCTTATTCCATTGATGTGATTATTGGGGAATCTACACCCTTCATCGTAGTAGAGACCGCTACAAGTACTAAGTGAGTGAAAAATAGGCCAAGTGAGCTATCTCGAGAACATTGCCGACAACTTTACGTACGTCGAGAACAACAAGACGCATGAGATAACTAGCGGTATCTGTTAGACTCCCGTTCGATATTATTCGCTTCTTCATTGAGACAATAATCGCTTCACTTAAGACCATGAATAAGAAATTGACATTATCTACTGTAGTTAATAATGCGTTCATAATTGATCATCGCCACACGATATCGGACACGGTTGAATGCGCAACCTATACCGAGCTGATAATCACACGAAATATCTCGGGGTCATCGACTCCCCATGTAATCGGGACACAGATTCGACACAACCCCACCGATATGAGTTGCTATCTCATCGATCTCCTAGTGTCGAGCCCCGGATCCTGGCTCTTCAACGCCACACAAACCCTATACTGGGTCAATAGAGAGAAATGGCCGCTCATCGACGAGGCGAAGCGCGACACGCGCGAGACTCTCAAGGCCGCCGCCGACGCATACCTTGATATGTGGAGCAATAAGAGCGCGGTTGACGCCGTGCCTTGGGGTACACCCTGCGCCCGCCTCGAAGGCTCGGCCTACACCGGCAACGGCGGGCCGAATGATTCATGCAAGCCGGGGATCCCGACCAACAACAACCAAGCACCAAATTCTCATCGCCGGTATGTCATTGATGAATCGTACGGCTCTATTGATGTCATGTGTATCTTCGAACATCTCGCAAATGCCCCCGATAGCCACGAATTTCGGCTTGAGAATGGGAAGCTGCGATACGTTCACACGATCACTCTCGCCAATAGCGCAGTCGTGCATCCCTAATCAATTGATTGATGCTACGGCGGGGAGTCGTGTATGGGGCAGAATAGTGTTTAGGTGGGGAAGTTAGTGGGCAAAACATTAGGTGAAGTCATCATGGGCTATATGAGCAATTCAATCTACGAATCAAAGTGATTTCTCCAGAACTGTGCTTTCCTGTGTGAGGCCCCTCGTGTACAGGCGATCAGACGACGAGAACGAGTCATCTAGATACATTGGCACCAGTTAGGAATTCGGGTAGCTGCTAACAAAAAGCCGACCATGAAACGATTCGAAGGACCTTGAACCCTTTTCCATTTCGCTATTTACATATAAGACAAGTCCTGGGGTCACCAGAGTACTTGTTCGGTATTTATAGGTACAATGATTATCCTGTAACCCTGACACCTTCCCATGCCCACCCATCCGTGCGCCGTACCGATCGCATCTTGTTTTGCCGCTGGCCATTCGCCGGCGTGATTACCACTTCTTGATCTTCCTCATGCTACCCTCCTGGTCAAGTGCCTTGTGCATATCAAAGCTGTTCCATAGCAGATGCGGCTCGTGTCCCATGCCCTTCTTGAGGCACTCGAACTCGGCCTTCTCGAAGTAGTCCTTCAGGATAGGGCGGTATTCATCGTGTGCGCACTTGTCAATGATGACTCTAGCACGCTCGCGGGGGCTCAAGCCTCGCACGTCAGCGAGACCGGCCTCAGTCACGACCACATCAAGATCGTGCTCGGTCTGGTCGACGTGGGTGCACATGGGCACGATGCAGCTGACACCGATAGGATCCGTCTTTGATGGACGGGTGGAGGGTGTGTGCATGATACTGTACTTAGCAGAGCGCAGGAAATCGGCCGAGCCGCCTAGGCCGTTCAGCATGCGGCTGCCCATAACGCACGTGCTGTTGGCATGTGCGTAGATATCGACCTCAACGGGGGTATTCATTCCGATGACGCCCAGACGGCGGATGATCTCGGGTGAGTTAGAGACTTGCTGGGCACGGAGTAGCAACTTGTCGTGATAGGCTTCCCAGTTATCATAGAAGCGCTTGAAGCCATCGGGAGAGAAGCGGATCGAAGTGGCCGTGGCGAAGTCTAAGCGTCCAGAGTCGAACAGGTCGAGGAAGGTATCCTGGATAACTTCGGTCCAGACCTTAAGGTTATAGAACTTAGATTCGCTTAATCCACCGATGACAGCATTGGCAATGTTTCCTATGCCAGATTGCAAAGGTAGCAAAGACTTTGGCATGCGCCCATGCTTGACTTCGTGCTCGAAGAACTCAATTAGGTGGTTGGCGATGGCCTGCGAACCTTCATCCGCGGGCGCGTTGGGTGATGTCTGATCTTGGTAATCTGATTCAATGATACCGATAACCTTCTCGGGATCAATGGGGATTGATGTCCTGCCGATACGATCCTCGACTTGCATGACTAGGTATGGCTTTCGGTGTGGGGGTAGATCCGTCATAGTGATGTCGTGAAGGCCCTCGAAACTCGGAATAGCTGTGTTCACTTCAATTATAATCTATGATTCTCATGTGTCAATTTGTGTTCCTGTAAGACGTTGATAAAGAGACATACTTTGTCAGCCATCTGGATAAGCTCAGGCGTGGCTCCCACTGAAGCTCCCGGTACGATGCTACCATCCTCCTTAATGGCGCTAGCCTCAACAACAACGACGTCTAGTTTGTTGCTTGGCCGGTCTTTGGTGTAGAATCCCTGGAAGCGTGTTAGGCGTTTTCGGTCTTTTCAAGCTTGCAATTAGTATGCTTGCTTCAGCGCGTCGGCAAAACTTACGTATACCAAATCAACGGGGAACATGGACAAGTGCTTGTCAAAGAAGTTGATTTTTCCTGTGTTAATGCCCTTCGCGATCGACTTGCCGACTTGGTGGGGGGACCGACGGCTAATCATGTCTAGACTGGCCCATCGGTCCTCCGTCTCGGCACCAGACGAAGCTCCCACGAAGAGTTCATATCGCAATTTCCCTTGGAGATTGTTCTTTTCTACGTGGTCAGCTAAAAACGTTGGCGTTTTCCTGATTCCCATGTCAGTTCAGAGTGTCCTTAGTAAGCGCACATGCGGTGGCTTACTTGGGGTATCCGACACCGGTGAAGCCAGACCATCCAATAGAGGCGCCGTTGGGAAAGTGATGAAGCAGGTCTTCTGGACGGCAGAGCTTCTTGAGGAACGAAGCTCGCTGGACGCGGCCCTTGAAGGCCTGGGATGCTACGAGCGACGTCATAGTGTAGTCACCACAATTGTCTCCAAGTCGAAGCGCGGAGACACACGGGGTGAAGCGGGACAACAACAACAATCAATTATACAAAACGGAGGAAGTCTGGGGAAAAAGAAGAAGAAGCTCTAGAATTGGCCGTAGGTTGAGTAAATATACGTCACCCATTTCATTGGTAGGCTGTAGGCCGGCCTTGGGCAAATACGCGAAGAACCGAATCAGGACCGAACATGGGTTTAGATAGGGTAATAGTCCCACTGGCTGGAGTTTAATCCACTCTCCCCGCGATGATTGAGATGCTGAGGACCTTGGCCCTGAACTACTTAGCATATATACTTTGAGAGCTGAGAACGTTTTATGCCGTGGTGGTATCAATCGAACCCGTCCGGTCCCATTGTTAGAAGCTGGTTCTGTAGACTTTTTCGAGCATTCACGTCGATGTATGACATAGTATCGTTAGTCTAGTTAGGTCCTAAAGACTAAGCTAGCCAAGGCTTGCCGGCGGCATCGGGTATTAGTCTGTCTTCCTTTGGTCCGAATCGTTAGCCGGCTAGGCTCGTACCTCCCGCCTCACATCCATACATTAGGTTGCGTTAATATTTACACTCCTGGCGATTTAGAAGGTGCATCTTACTGTATAGTCAATAATTCCAAACCTATGGACACGTGCCTCTAAAAAAGACAAGGAACGCGGCGATCAACATGACAGAGAAGATGGTAAATCGATGTCTATTGGTGCTTCGTCACCTATCTTGGCGACTAAAAAGGTCGCGCCACATCTCTTTAAATCCATAATGCGGTGCTCTCGAATCATGGATCTTTGCTCCAGTCCCGTTGTTCCCAAAACGATCCAGAATACTACCTGGCCGATCTCCAACAGCTTCCACAAGAGGCTTTTGGGGTCGCGTAGCTCTATCTCTGATCGTGTCAGCGAGAAGAGGGGCAACCTCAGCATAGCAGTTGCTGAGCTCTCGTTCTAATTTGAAATATGGCTTTTTCGCGAGTTCGGGGGCCATAAGATTATACGATCGGGTTAATGTGTTGAGGTTTTTGATTGAAAGCTCCAAATAAGACTGTTCAGTCTTCAACCACCCCGGATCCCGAAAGGGTTCTGACAGAAGTGCTTCAGGTTCAATAGTGCTTCTCTCCGTACTGTGTGATTCTTCTGTACTCATATCTGTCTGCTGCCCGCCCCCAACCGCGACAGCATCGTCAGTCGAGTTAATAGGAGTTGCGGTTTGATCCACGTCGTCTTTACGTGGATTATACAGCTTTTCCGCTCTCGCAAACTGTCGGGCGCGTTCCATTTGAGCCTCCAGCGATCCGCCATTACTAGCTATCGTGCGGGCGGCATGACGTTTCCAGTCATTTCTTAATCTACTCCGAAAGGTGTGAGCTGCCTTGGCTAGCTCTTGCTGTTTCTCGATCCATGGTGGAACAATGTCTTGCCGTTTAATCATATTATTCATAATGTACTCGGTGGTGTCGATGAAAGGGTTATCAATTCTCGTGGCGGGTCCTGCAGCGTCTTTTCCTCGTGGGATATTCTTGAATTGTCCCCTCGCTATTGCATCTTCTATGCGCTGATTTGCCAGTGACGCGAGACCAGCCAGTGTGTTTGGCAGGGCCCGGGCACCCGGTTGGAACCGTTCGCGGAACTCTTCTCTCCTAGCTGCCCTATCGGACCCTCCTCCGGATTCCTTCATGCCCAGGCTTGTATACATAGAAGCTTTATCCCTTGCATTTGCTACCCGATGACCAGGATTGAGTTTTGATTGCTGTCGCATACGCATATCGACCGGTCGAAGATCGGGTATTTTGGGGCGGACACGTAGCTCTCGGTCCAAGGGTTTGTGGGCATCCGTGAGCATTCGTAGAACAGAGTCTTCGGTGGTTTCTTGGCCTGTCCAAGGCCGACTCGTCGCAGTAATTCGAGTTCCTTCGCCTGCAGATGGTGGCATGTCTACTTCTGAGAAAGCGGCAGCATATTCTGATCGAAACTGTGCGTCCTTAACCTTTGCGAGTAGTTTTTCTTTTAGCTCTTCCGAAAAGCCCGCATCTTCGATGGCGCGCCGGCCTGCTTTGCCACCCGTCAATAAGACCTCATCCGTTGCCTCTTGAAGGCGACGAGACATAGCCCCGGGCTCGGGAGTCGATTCTGAATGAATAGTGTTGCTCGGCGCATTTTGCGTTTCGTTTGTAACGGCGGATGATTCGTCGGTAGACTCGGACTTAGTCACGTAACTTTTCCTCGAGGGTATCGTAGGCCAGGCGTAATTTTGATGAACTAATTTCGATGCGCATCGGGCACACACATACGGGCGCGCAGTCCGACTAGCCATGGCTGTCTCCTTGCGAAAGGTATAATAAAAATAAAAAGTACGTTCATGTTGACAGACGGGGTGGCAATTAGATAACCACGGAATTAAACAAGGTGTGTCGGAGATAAGCGCCAGGTCGACTATTGCCAATGACGTCGTTGATGCTGCCAAAACTAAATATAACACGCCGTTAGGACTCGCCACACTCTTAGAGACCAAGTTACAATCACTATAAGCTCTTCTAAGAGATTTACAGAGCAAAGATGAAGACGGGCCAGCTTAGGTGGTGACCTCTGGGTAATTGTCTAGGTAATGTTGAGGGCTCTTGGTGTAGAACCCCAATTGATCATTTATATGGCCTTTAGCTAGAGTGAGGCGATAAGCAGAAAGAGTAAATTGGTCCCCCGACTCTCATTATGTAGTAAGATTCTCGCACTAGAACAATGCTTAAGCCATCACCACAGTACACGTTCTATTCTATGTATGATGATACAGATATATCATCAAACTCCCTCCCTGCTCCCACGCGCCAGGGGCTTTGAACGAGTGCCTAGCAAAGCATCTCTATCCCCAACATTTTTACCCTGCATCCTTAGGCACTGGGGATCCGATTTCCATCGAGGCCGCACCCCGCCCCTTTTTTTATCGCTCAATAGTCCTCGATAATAAATACGTATCGTCTTTGTCCCGTGTCATTTTCGTGTGTCATTTTAGCGCTTCTATGCCGCTTGCGGTCGGTCCTAATTCCCCTTAATTGAGAGAAAGGCTCTAGACATCTACATTTCTTTGTCGAGTTCTTTAATTCCTGTTGGCACCTCACTTATTATTCCATGACCAAGGGATGCAGGAAGGTGCCTACCAGGCAATAACCAGTCAAAAAGGCAGCCACCTGCATGGCTACACCATATATGCTGTGGCTAGTCCACCAACCATCTTACCACAATAAAAATATAACAAACTATTCTACATCACAGATAAGCTTCATTTCACCTAGTAGAATTACCGCCAATAGGTTATAGGGCCTCAGACTCTTCACTCGAGGAATAAGGAAACGAAATTGGTGAATCACCACCAACATCACGCTATTCGAGATATACCGACAGAGGTTAGTCTCGTACGCCACGCGCCATGACGTCTATCTACCGAGTTTATATTCGTTTCGGAGAAACAAAGTACGTATTCTCCAGTGTGTGTAAATTCGTTAATTGACAGGTATTTCCCAGTTGTGTTCGGTTCTGGGCTCCTGGGGAGGGAGACACTGCGGGAGACGGCCTACAGCTCTTTGAATGGATACGCAACCCCAGTAACATTGCCCGACTTCGAAATGGACTCCAATACGCATACGAGATAGACCATAAAGACATAGGTTCCTTCCTGGAGTTTAAACTACTAGAAGATCGAGGGTATATGGAGAAACAAATGAACAAGTATTCAAATGGACGCGATATGCTAGAGGCATCCAAACAGAAATGGACTCAATTCCACGATCTTCATACTGGTGTCGACAAGCTAGAGGCCATATCGAACGCCAATGAAATAACGGTAATCCCTCGAGTGGCCCCGAGGAAAAGATCCGGTGAGTGATAGATGACGGGATATAAAGATGCGTTTTTGCTGATGTATAGCATGGCAGACCAATCTGGATGGTGCGTCTCATACTTAATCCGCGTGATCTCTTTAACAAGCTAACAAACTGAGAAAAAAAGGTTATACTCGCTCAACTTAGACCAAGAGACGCTAGAGGTCTATGAGTTCGTGGACAACAGGCCGTACGGCCCGCCCCCATTCGCCCGGCTCAAAATCAAATCCCTATACAAAAAGTCACCCAACAAGCCACCGGGTTACTATATCAAGTTGAAGCTATCAGAGCTCCAACTAATGTGGAAAAACCAATGGATAACGTTACATGAAGACCATGCAGAGGTTTTACGTAAACTATGGAAACAGAATAAGGCGGTTCTGCAGACCGTACCGCACGCCGACAGTGTCCCGTTCGCGGTGCTTTATGGCAGTGTGTTCGATGGGTATGACGGGGACGGAAGTAACCCGTCCCAGTCAGAGGGGATAATAAAGGCAAAACTAACCGAAACTCTGGCGGCTCAAAACACAAGACAGCCATCTAAGATGCCTATCACTGAAAGAGCGCGTATTCGACCACGTAATAGTGCGGCGGGGGATCGCTGGTTGAGGAAACAAGCACGCAGACTCCAAGCGAGGAAAGAAAACAGAGAGTTGACGAAGAAGAGCTCGTAAATAGTAATAATGGATTGATAGGCTACTGAGTTCTCTGTATCCCATGTGTGACTGAATAAATTTATCGATGGTGGTATTATTTCCAAATGTACAGATCGCAACAACTTTCCTCACAACTCATGCTAGTACAGTCATCCAAGTGACTAAGATACTCCATGTTTGAAACCGTCAATTACTACGTAATTTTATCATATGACCGCCCGCTACCGGATTCCAGTGATTCCATGAATTTCACATCGTCATCCCCATGCCTTGATACCACCAGGGTACAACATACCCTAAATCGGGGTGTTCCTATCCACAGACTCATTAGCACACAGCATATCCCAGTCCGGCCACATACATGAAAAGCAAAAAGCAGCGTCAAAACGCACGCAGTTCTGCCTTACCCCATCTTCTGATAAACCGCCCTTTTTTCCTGCCAAAAGCAACTTGAGGTTGCACGACAGCCAGAGCTGGTTACAGTCCATACCATGCCCACACGCACCAGCCCTGGCACAGACTTCTTGATTTAGATTTTGAAGGCTGCCTCCCATTGGTACAGCGTTGGAAAAGCTGCTGAGAGCCGACGCGGCGAGTACTAACGGCGTTGTCTTCATTGGTGCGAACTTGACAGGTTGAGTAAAGACTGGGGTGGTGTGATGCTGGGAGGATTCTGATGCTCACATTTCGACTGGGCTAGACTAGCGGGAGAGGAAGTTAGAGTTTATCTACATGTTCGAACAGTCAGATCCAAACTGTTCGGTACGGTTCTAAAAGCAATATATTATTGCTGCAAAACGATTGGTACGTATAAATGAGGTTGTGTTTTTAGCCGACACATTGGTAGTGGCAGATGCGCTCCTGAACTATCTGGCCTTATTATGACATAAGCAGACTATCTACACTGACCTATCTTCATCAGTCAGTATATACGTCAATGCCTTCTTTCGGATTAACAGCTCTTCACCGAGGGTCGAGGCTGGGTAAATGAATGATGTCAACTGACTGTGATGATCTATCATATCAATATTTCACAGTCGCTCACCGTCAGTTCTCTAATTAACCATATGCAGCAATACCCCACTAGTCTGAGTAATAGTCGGGGCCGGCATATAGCACTTTCATTGGACCGGTAAGGTGCCGATTCCGATCGATCGTGCCTTGGCGAAAGCCGAAAGATGCATACATCGTGGTATTAGTATGGTCGCAGGCGGACTACATCAATAGTTTCCTATCTCCACTTTAAACCAGCCTTGGTTGATGTTGATTCATTAGAGCTAGTTGCCTGCAATTAACGTAGCTGAAAGAATGAGCTACACATTGCAACTTTGGAGCGGTCGATGATGATCGGGCCCTGAATCGACAGAAATCACTGGTCAACGAGTGAAGTTAGCATACTGCAACTAGTTAAGCCCATACTAGATTATAGTAAAGGCCTGTTGTGCGTTGGCAATCCAAAATATCAGTTGTTCCAATAGGCCTAGTCGGCGAGGAACCCGGTTGGCGCGGGAGACTGCATGCTTGCTCCGAATTTCGTGTCGCGCTGAATATTCTTATGATGAAGATAGCTTCTATGCTAGTACAGACCAACCCCTTAGAGCAAGATGCATGATGGACGAGGGAGCTTAAGCTACCTCCTGGTATGCGGTGGTTGAAAGGCATTCCAGATGAGGGGAATGGTCATCCATGCTGAGACATGGAGACCGACTATCACAGTACATATATATGGCTATAGATGGTCGAGTGCCCAGCTTGACTACATTCCTTCTTTCGTCGTGTCCTAGCATAGTGTTGCATCTTTATTCCGTATCACTGACATATCGCGACCTGCTTTATACTCTCGTTTCATACCCGTCAGTCAATATGGCACCAAACGCAGCAAAAATCACGGCCTACGACTCTACTGCTACCTACGAAGATGTCTCTCATCGGGTTATCTCTTCGTACTTCATCGGGCCTCAGGCGGAGAACTTGCCGTACTTCAAAGAGAATATTGATATCATCCTTGAAGAGCTAGAGAAAGCTAGAAAGAACTACTTCCCCGAAGATGGCGTACGTATTAAGAATCTAGCCATATACTTATTTATACTCACCAGAGCACTGGACTGTTTAGAAATTCATAGATGAAGTGACGCAGACGACACCCGCTTTCATAAACTCGATGGATAAGATGAAGAGAGCTGTCCGAAAGGCCTCCAATATTTTAGGCAGGAGTAGTATCCCATTCTGGTCCCCACGCTATGAGGCGCACATGTCCGTACTCTATTCACAGTCCTTAGTTTTGCAATGCTGACCAAGACAGGTGCACCGACATGAGTGTATGTCCTATTCAACTATTTCTCCTTATCACTTCACTATTCCTAGAACGAGGTGTCGACCGCTCGGGGGTTTGCCCTTATAAGCTGTGCACGCTCTGAAATCGTTAATGTGATCATCCACTAACTTGCGAAGATGGCTTCGTTGCTAGGCTATTTTATGACAATGTTGTATAACCCGAACAATGTTGCCCTTGAAGCCAGCCCTCTGTCCACAGTAGCAGAGATTGAAGTCGGTGAACAGCTATGCGAGCTCTTCGGTTATAACATCGACGAGGATAATACCGAGGCACCTACAGGATGGGGACACGTAACCTGTGACGGGACAGTAGCTAATCTGGAATCGATTTGGTAAGGCCAACACCAAGGGCGTACTATATCATCTTCTAACAAGGTTAATAGGGTCGGTACGTATTTCTTAATGAAAGTAGGACCTTGGGAGATCTGGTGACTTACTAGTATGTAAGCTCGAAACTTGAAGTTCTATCCACTCTCACTACGCAAGGCTTTTGAGGCGGGAGAGGCCTTGGAGTTCCTATCTGAGAACTTTCATGTTGAAAACTGCCAAGGCGAGCGGAAGCTGTTCTCGGAGCTGTCAACCTGGGAGCTTCTAAACCTCAAGCCAGCCGACATCCTCGACTTGCCTGATAGGCTGTACCAAGAACAGTAAGTCATGTAGTACCTTTTGTTTATAGTGAGGAGCTTTTAGACTCCGTTGCTCTTGTACGCCCTCACAAGACTCCAAATATCCGCCTCGGATAGCGACTGCTAACTTAGAATTTCGAATAGTGGGATATCAAATGCTTTCCTATCCGAAGTTATGAATAAGTTCACAATTCAGTCCACGGGGAAAGATACACTAGAGAGAGAATTTCAGGTAAAGCCGTGCCAATACATGCTGGCAACAACCCGGCACTATTCATGGCCGAAGGGAGCTGGTTAGTGTTCACAGCCTTGAAGAGAAGGCTCGCTACTGACACTAAATACTTCAAGCAATCGCTGGCCTGGGCTCTGACAATGTGATTGGTATTCCAGTCGACTTGGGAGCGCGCGTAGACCTGGAAGAACTAGAAAAGATGCTTAGGAAAAGCCTGAAAGATGAGCAGCCTGTTCTTGCAGTGGTAGGGATTATAGGCTCAACCGAAGGTATGTTAGCAAAGCCTGATTTCTAAGTATTTGTACTGACTCTCTCGTGTTGAAGAGGGAGCCGTCGACCCTCTAGGTGGCATTCTCGCTTTACGAAAGCAGCTTCAGGCCGAAGGACTCTCGTTTGTCGTGCACGCTGACGCCGCCTGGGGTGGCTACTTCTGCTCGATGCTGCCTAAAGACTATCATCCTGGCGATGTCATCAATCTCCCTACCGAAATGGGTGAAGCCGACGGGTTCGTCCCAGACGCTAGCTTAAGAGCTCAAACACAGGTTAGACTTAAGGAGTTTTTCTTTTGATTTTCTTGCAGCCTTGACTTCCTCTGCAGAATCATCGGTTTTTATCATCTCTCGTTTCAGATATCACTAAGAAGGTTGTAAACTCCAAGCGCTAACAACTAACGCTCGTAATTCGATAGGAGGATCTATTTGCTATGCGCTATGCCGATTCCATCACTGTCGACCCTCACAAGGCTGGTTATATCCCGTACCCTGCGGGCGGCCTCTGTTATCGTGATGGACGAATGCGATTCTTAGTAACTTGGACAAGTCCCTACCTTTCACGTGGATCCGTGACTAGTATTGGGATCTACGGCGTTGAAGGGAGGTATGTACCATTCTGGACAACAATGGAGTAAACCGTAATGATGGGAACTGATGCTGTATATCTCGCTAGCAAACCAGGCGCTTCAGCCATGTCGGCTTGGCTGGCTAACAAAACGATAGGCCTAAATCAAGAAGGCTACGGATCTCTTCTAGGCGAAGTAACTTGGACATGTACACGGGTATGACTAAGCACCTATTTCCCGGCGTAAGAGCACAACTAACAGCGGCATGTAGCTCTCCGCAGAGTGGGCAGCCTTAACCGATGCGAGTAGCCCGTTCATCTGCGTCCCGTTTAACATGCTCCCATCCGAGCTCGGGCCACAGCCGACAGAGGAGAAGATTGAAGCGGAAAAGAAGCGCATTCGCCGGGACATCGTCAACAAGACGAATGCCGAGATCACCGCGGAGGACCTAAAGCGACCGGATGACCTGAAGGCCATGAAGCTGATGAGGGAACTAGGATCCGATCTGAACATCAACGCTTTCTCATTGAATTTCCGATATGAAGATGGACGACTCAATGATGATATTGAAGAAGCCAATTACCTCATGCAACGGGTCATAGAGAGTCTGTCTGTTGATAGTCCCACGGATGACCCTACTAAAATCCCACTATATCTCACTTCGACGGAGTTCTCCGATGCGCTTTACGGGAAGTGTAAATCCAATTTTGTGAAAAGACTCGGGCTAGAGCAAAGTACCCAGGACTGTGAGTTATTTCTAGCGTCGTTTCCTTCTCGTTTTCTCATTTCCAGAGTATAAATGTTCCCACTTAGGCTATTACTATATCTCGAGATATCTCTGCGCGTCCGAAATACTTCTAGATCCGGGCTTAAGATGGCGGTAGCTGACGATAAATGTATAGTGATGGTGTTGAGAAACGTTGTCATGTCGCCGTTTCCCACAGACGGGAAATTCACCAACAACTTAGTCAAGATATTCTATGATACCGTTGCAGCGGAGACTGAGGTTTATTATGTGCCCATTCACTATTATTTTAACCTATCTTAACCGTTGGACCCATGTTGTAGATTGTCCGCAAACGGAATACACTTGCGCCAGACTTCCATAACTTTCTTATTCAGGTCAGTGCTCCAGAGTCTCCTATGCCTCCTCTTTCGGCGTCTCCTGAGGCTATAACTGTGTAACTAAGGGTTCTCTACTCTTGTCACTTTTATCAAAACCCGAAACGGGCGATAGCCCTTAACATCGACAGCAATTACTGATTTCAGATTCACAAATAGGGAACAGAGTCCATATATCTCATCCATCTACCTATGTTCCATGTCGCCAATCATCGCCAGCAGCTTATCGTCTCTGCGAACTTTGATGAGAAATCAAAGAAGGCATACATTGCGATGAAGAATTCATATCCATCGGAACCGATGATTCTCGTGACACAGAACAAGACAATGTTGAAAGACGTGGTCGAAAACCACGGCAGGTTCAAGGCACAGATTATGACCAAAGAATCGTAAGACTTTTTCACAAATTAGGTACTCTCATTATCCCGAGTGCGTATACTGAACCTCCAATTGCAGTGGTATCATTCTCCGAAACATTGATGTTGTCTTTCGCCACACGATCGTGAGTCGGCCTCTAAACTCCAAGTATCGCCTCAAGGACTATCCGTCAACCTTCATGCCCTTCTACCTCTACGGGAATGGTGAGTTTTGAACTGACCCCTTCTTATAATCCTCATATACAAGTCCTCACATATTCTATAGAGAATGAAACCAACATCGACCATGTTATCACGCGTGCGCCGAATTCTCAGCTGTCTGCAGGCAAATGTAAACTTGAATGGTATAAACACCAAGACCCAGCTATCTGGAAAAAACCGCTTGTCTTGTTGCTCGAAGATGTTCGCGAAGCGCCCATGCAACCCTTGCCGCCTAATACAGAAATCGGCAGCAAGAACGGCGCAGTCATCGCGCATAAACCCCCTCATCATATAGACGCCACCCCAAAAGCGCTACCGCTGAAACGCAACGGCCATGTCAAGACATCACCAGAGGACAACCAGAATCAGCAGCATGATGGTCATCACAATGGTCACCATAACGGCGATGCAAATGAAGTCGATACCCTATTGCACAGTATCTTCGACGGTCATTTGAAGATACACAAGGAAGATGAGTCGGTCAAACCGCACAAAGCTGCCAAGATCGTTAATAGCGAGACGCGCAGCGGCGCCGTGAAAGGATCTAGTTTCTTCTTCCGCCCCGGCGCGGCATTCAAGGTCGGGGTTTGGGAAGATAAAGACCGATCCAATGAGAGCTCCAGGTTTGCGAGCTTCGAGCTAGGCAACTTCATCGGGCGTGGCATATTGACACTCGGAGATAGCGTTTATGTTGATAGCGAGGCGATGAACTTCGACCCCTTCAAGAAGACCGAGAAGGTGAACGAATGGCGATATGAATTTGATCAGATTGGGAAAGAGCTTGAGTAAGCTCCCTTCCCCCAGCTACAGGCAGCAGTCGAGATTGAAAGATGTCACATTTTTTATCGTATAGTATCGAAGTATGCGTGGTATAACCAGAAACTTGCAATGTTAATACCGCTAGGATTTTCACTCTATGAAAGAGGCGACAACAATTAGGACTCATACTATAGATATACTTGTCTTCATAGTTATCATTATGACATAATGTCCGAGCGGTGATAAGTCAGAACGTTGCAAGCGAGACAGGAAACGGGAGACGATACAATGAGGATAGTATTACCTTACGAATTATTTGCTCGGATTAAGAGACAGGTAGAAAGGAGTTCCGAGCAAGTTCTCCGAGCCTAATGAGTGAGGTTACTTACCATTAAATGGAACTCTCCGCCGAGCCACGCGACGTATCCCGGATTTTGGTAGCGATCTCGTCAATAAACGGGGATAATATCGCTCCTTTCCCCCTTTGGTAGTCACTAATTCCGTTAGGCTTTCCCACCGGCGTCCGCCCACTCCCCGCCATGAGGAACTGGGGTTAAGCTTCATATGTATCAACGCTATAGCCCGGTCTTACGAACACATCCAATCACTCCACGGAATGGAGATGACACCGCGGGTAGATGTGCAGTATTGCGCAATATGTAGGCTTCTGGGGGTATAAAGGGTAGGAAGAGTTCTTCAATGATTCCCTCGCCTAGTTACCGAGTAGCTTCCTTTATCATACGAGAATACTAGTTTCGGGGAACAAGTGTAGCACAAACGATTCTCACGACGACTAGTGAGAACACAACATATCATTTCAATACACTAGCATCCACCATGTCTGGATCTAACCATATCAAGAAGGTAGCCATCATCGGTGTAAGTCCAGCCTTAGTCTTATTCAGTAATGCCCCCAAGGATATGAAGCCGAACTGACCATTCACATAGGCGACTGGCTCTGTGGGCAAGCACATTGTTACTGCGCTGCTTCAGGGTGGAAAGCACGAAGTAACAGCCCTCACGCGTGGCGAGATAGAGGTCCCAAAGGGGGTGAGAGTCACCAAAATATCATACGATGACCCTGCCGGCTTGGCGAAGGCCCTAGAAGGCCAAGACGCACTCGTCATCACCCTGTCAACTCGGGCTCCCGAGGGAACGCAAGAAAAGATCATCGAGGCCGCTGCGGCCGCTAATGTTCCATTTGTGCTTCCCAACGAATGGGGCATCGAGAGTTCGCATGGGACGCTCGGCGTGGATACGTTAATGGGCCCGCGCGCCGCGGCGGCGAAGAAGAAGATCGAGGAACTGGGAAAGAGCTCCTGGATCGCCGTGACGACGGGCTACTGGTATTCGCACAGTCTGGCGAGCCCCGAGGCTTTCGGCTTCGACTTGAAGAACAAAACCGTGACGTTCTTTGACGAGGGGACCGTGAAGATCAACAGCATCGTAGGTGGCTTGCCGCTCTTTTCAAAACGAAGTACGAGAAACTCTTAACTAAATTGTGAAAACAGACCTGGGAGAAGACGGGAGAAGCAGTAGCCAGTCTTCTATCACTGCCAATTGAGTCTGAGGCTAACGGACCGGCGCTATCGGACTATAAGAACAAGGCTGTCTACGTTGCGTCGTGGCTATTGAGTCAGAAGGATGTATTCAAACAGGTTCTCCGGGTGTCTGGCACCCAGGAGCCAGACTGGACGATCACGTACGAGCCTGCAGTCGAGCGATACGAGGAGGCAAAAAGGCGACTCTTCTCCGGCGATCACTCGGCTTTCCAGAGGCTACTCTACACGAGAACGTTCTATAATAACGGCGACGGCGACTTCGAGAGCAGGCATGGCCTAGACAATGACAAGCTTGGCCTTGCCAAGGAAACGCAAGAGTCGCTAGACCTGCAAACTAAGCAGGCAATTGAGCTTGCTGAGTCTGGATATAAATATTGAATAGGGGAAGGCTACCAAGCAGGTGGGTATTTAGGAGAAAGTTGATTAATGATATCGCGTATTTATCATTATTTTAGTAGAATTTTACCGGAATTTACGATTCCTTATTACTTCGCTAGATTCCTTACTAAACGATACCTGGGGCCGCCTTTTTGAAGAAGCGCCCCAATGGCCGCCCCATAGAGAATATGTAGGTCGCGTACATTGCTCCCACAATGGTGCTAGGGTCGGCACCCATCGATGGCCAGTCGATAAAGAATGAGCCCCCCACGATGAGTATCACTGTTTACATGCTGGAGTTAGTAATTACTGAAAAGAGTAAGATTTCAGCTCATGTTTCGGGAGCATGCAGGAGCAATGAGGCCCGAAACCTGCCAAAGGGGGGAAATAATGACTCCAGGGGACTAACTGATAGACAAGATAGCCACGGATAGGTAAACACAGATAGTTTCCGCGCTTTCCACTTGAACGCCATTGCAGGGGATGTTGCCAAGATAAAGGGGAAGGACTTCGGAGAGTATAGCGGTAGCTGCTACAACTCCGAGATAGAGATCCCGTCGCGACGGGACAAATGCCAGCCACAACCCCATAAAAGGGTTTGTCGCGGGATTCAGGCTTATCGCCTGGCCTTTGCTCAGTCGTTTGCGTTTCAGCAGCTTATATGGACTGAGAAAAGAAACTGCTAGGGCACGTATGTTAGTCGTTAAGATCTTACAAATTAGAAAGAGATGGGTATCTATGTAAACTTACCATTAAAGAACGAGCCCCAAGCAAAAGAAACAAGAACGCCGGCCCCGGAAAACAAGAACCGTACGCCAACGGCTTTACCAGTAAGCCCTCTCTGATATTCCGACCCTCGTGCGACGATATCGTAGGTGAGCACCGCTATTAAAACTCCGCTCAATAACAACAAAAACAATATTCTCCCAGTCCAAGAAAGCATGAAGAAGGGAACAAAATCCCCGCTTAGCCAGTGGAGACCTCGCCGTGAGCGAAGCTCTTCTGGATCGACAAACGCCACAGACCGGCCTGCCTGCTTGGCCGTCTTCTCTGCCGTGTAGTTTAGTTGGCTAGTGAGAATACGTACGCCATATTTTATAGCGTCATTCTCTTCCCACTCACGTAGGCCAAAAATCTTGCCTTGTAGTTTGTTGGCGAATTCCTTAGTATCAACCTTACGTCCAGCCTTGCGGTGCCAGTGGAACCGCCCTAAGATCCCCTGCATATCCGTGCTAACGGCTAGCTGAGTCATATCTAAGATATTCCAAGGATTGCGTTTTACGCCGGTTTTCCACCGCCTAAGCAGTAGGGCCACCAAAGCGATGCCGGCGATCAAAAGGACGAGCAACGCTGAGAGCACTTGGGCGGGCACCGGGAAGACGCCTAGAACAACGGAGCATTCCAAGTCGTTCACTTCATCGAGACGGCACCGCGGACCTTGAAGTATAAGCCTGAACACTTCTGCACTGAACGGGATGGTAAGTGCACTTAGGACTACAAGAATGCTGCTCAGTCCTAAAAGGCGCTGACCACTCTGTAACGACCGAAGACCATATAGAAGGCTTGCGGGTCCCGTGGTTCTAAGGCACAACGACTCCGCAGCGCAAGCCCCGCGATCCGATGCAAGCGCGTGAAATCCTTGGTATAGCTTTACGTTTCGGTTTAACATCCGAATTGGAATTGAAATAAAGATGGCGAGTAGTGTAGGAAGCATAAGGCCGGCAAAGTATATCCCATCAGGCATGCGCCGTAGCTTCAATGTCCGCTGATCATTCGGGTTTGGCGATGCAGTTGGTGACATTGTCACTATCACGACTTGGGTAGGAATGGGTTGAAGGACTGTCGATGTTTTAGTCGGTCTACCATCCGTGTCGTAAAGAGTACTTAATACTATCGTCTCAGGTATTGTCGTCGCCACCGTCGCAGTGGCGATATTATTATCATCATACAGAGTGACGGTTGATTCGACATTATAGTAAGACAAGGTAGCGGTAGGAAATCCTTGGAGGTCCCTCAAAATAGTCTCTTGTGCGGATTTAAGGATGTGGTAATATATTGTCTTGGTAGGTTTTCCAGATGCATCGGATTCAATCGATGTCAATACCGCATCATATACGTCTTCGGATATCGTAGATACTGTGCCGTTTGCGTAAGTAGTCGTCGTTACGTAGTTGGTCAACGGATCCGCTATTTTGATGTGGCCAGATATAATTGTGGTCATGGTAACTTCGACAAAACTGCCCTCTGTGATACTTTTTGAAGTAGTAAAAACGGTCGTAATGGGTGGGGGCAGCGTCTCCGTGGCCAGCGTTACTACAACTGGCGGTTAGCGATTCTATTTTGGGCCTGATCCGCAAGGGTTTATGATGGAAAATTGAAAAGATATGATCCTAGAGTGGATGAGATCCATCGTGTTCTCGAAATGATTGGTTCGAGAAAATGGCTTTAGGGGATACTTACTCGCGATGGTAGTGAAAGGTTTATTATCGTCGGCGGTGTCCTGTTCCGGGCGGCCAGAAAGCTGCGTAGGGTTAGACACGCTTTGATCCTGCGCTAATATATTATGAGATGTGATTATTTTGTTATCACTAGTCGTTACAATCGTACTAGTAATGCTCGGAAGTGTCTTGCTCGAAGTCACCACAGATGGAACTTTATCGATAGTAGATGAATCATTTCCACCATTACCATTATAAGGCTCGGTTTGTTGGTCAGCTGATTGCTCTTTAGGTCGACCCTTCGACGGATCTGCTGCTTGATCTTTTGATTGACCCGTCAACTTATCCCCATCCGCCGATTGATCCGTCGACTCATCCGTTGATTGGCCATTCGATGAATACGGAGAGTCTAGCGGGTTTACGCCCGTCGGCTTGCTAGAGCTTTGACTAGGAGGTTCATCACCAGCTTGCTTCTCATTCGCCTCGGTCTGGCTTAAAGGGGGATTGGGAATTGTAGGCTGTATTAAACGCCCTTCGGTTGTGCTGTGCGAAGAAGTAGTTGTGGTAGGTAGTGGGAAACTAGGTTCGGGCAATTGCTGTGGATTATCAGTCGGCACGGCCTCAGGTTTAGTATTTGTGTCAGGGTTTGGGCCATCATTTGGAACTGGCTTATTCGGCGTCGGGTCAGCCGTAAGTGGTCCCGTGGGAGGCCTATGTTCGTCTGGTTGGGTAAAGTTAAGTGTAATTGTCGGGGTAGGAACATCTATAATATGGGTTTTTGTCGTTGTGTTTTGGATATCTGTTGGGGTTGCCGTTGTTTCTATTGTAGCGCCCTGTACGGGTGAGGTTGGCTGGCCTTCGAGTTCGGTGGTCGAGCTCGATTCTGTATGAGTATTGGATGTTGTTGTAGAGGTTTGTGTGAACGTGGTATGTTGGCCCCCAACTTCTGTTGTCGAGTCAGTTTCTGTATAGCTCTCGACTTCTGTAGTCGAGCCGACTTCCGTGGAACTATTGGTAGTAGTAGTTGAGGTGGGTGAAGATGAAGTGGGTTGGCCCTTAGTTTTAGTCGTCGAGCTAGATACAGTAGTTGAGTATACTCCGGTAGGACCATTGGTTTCCGTATTGTTACCGTGTCTAAGGTGTCTTTGATTCCTTACACCTCCGTTATGTAAGTCGGATCTCTTGCGTATCTCAGTGATGTTTTGGAATAATGGTAGAGTTTTGTCCGTGTTTGATGCGTCAGGCAGTAAGCGCAAGGCAAATTGGGACAGCGCAAGGAAAGCGACAAGACCGCAAAACAGAATTAGAATGAATAGCCATCTCAAGGGTACCGGCTTATAGTTGTAGAGCAAAGAGGAAGTAGAAAGCGGCTTTCTAATGGCTTCTTCTGAGCCTCGGTATCCAAAATCTTGTAGGCGGTCATCGGTGTAAAGCCCACCCGGAGAGAGCGCAAGGGGGTAGCTTTCGACGCGAACCTCAAGACCATTCCCTTCGGTGCTGTGTGAGGGGGAGAGGGTAGCGCCAACCACTTCCGGTCCATAAGAGCCTACAACCCCAGTGTATCTATCACTCTCATCTACGAGATCAACCTCGTCAAATTGTTGGATCGGCAGACTCAGATAATCCTCATCAGTAAGGGCACTATCCGAGAAAGCTGGTGAGCTTTGCGCGCTCGGAAGATTTGCGTTATGCGGTGCTGCAAGGGACGTCTGCCGAAGGACATATTGAACCGTACCCCTAAAGCGCTCTCGTCCTGACAACCGCCGCCGCTCCGTGTGATGGCTGTCGTGGTCGTCAATGTCGACTTGTGCGACCTGCAGGAAGCCCCTCCCACCGGGACGGCCCCGTTCACTCGGCAGATTTCGCATCTTGTGAGACGGAATGGAAGTCTCTCCGAAGCTCAGTCCCGCATTTTCGTGGCGCGAGACTCTTGTCGCCTCGATCACCACAAATATTCTAAGAGGTGAAAGCAAGAGAGAAGATTGAATTCCTATGAAATCATCTAATTTCTATGTCAAATTCTAACCGCCTCGCCCCCAAGATCTAGACAAGGGATCATGTGAGGCAGCGCCGGCAGAGACATAACTACCTCTTGGCGAGTAAGGTACTCAGTCTGACCCCTCCATTTGCTATGCATATTACTAGCGTATTGCCAGTGCTTACCATGATTATCCTCTGGTTACGACTCTTTTCAGCGAGAATGAAGGCTGTGTGCTACTAGTAGATGACCAATGACTACTTGTTATAGACTTAGATGTCTCGGCGGGGGCGGCAGCCCAGATGCATGTTGGTACTCTCATCGAATGAGGGACAGTTCGTATAAGACAGTTGGGTTGCATTGGCTCTGACAGTGCATTCACGCATGCACTGGGAGTCTGTGCCGCACATTATTCAGAGTGGTCTCCCGTGACGGAACAGTGATAATCGCCAAAAGGCAGGATATCGGCGGATCCATCTTCTTTGGTCTCTCTGCAGCAGAATGGAGCTATTTGAGAGGTTGGTACTCCCCCGATGGTAACACAAAATTCGCTTGGATGACTGTTTTCGGGCGGATGCTCACGAATTGGTATTGAAGCCGGCATAGTTGGTATATTAAGCGGATTATGAATGCCATCTAAATAGGCGGGCGCTCGAACCAGCCAGTCTAGACTCGAGAGTAGGGATGCATTGACTAGGTAGATCGGGATGGCAGACCTAAATAAGGCTACATTGCACTGGGTATGTATGTAGTTGATGACGCAACTCAATTGTGTGAATGGAAAGTCTTGGGTCAGTACTAGGTAGTAATCGGGGTAGACTTGTTGGCCGTAGGTGTGGCGCGTAGCCTGCCTGTCTACCTACCTAGGTACCTAGTCAGGTAGTAGCGGGCGGAGACTCCCGAGTCTAACCTATTATAGCATGTGTCAACGTCTACCAGTAGTGTGTAGGTCGCGTTAAAAAAAAAATAAAAAAAAGCGTTTTTATAGTAATTCCTGATATATCGAGCCGGCAAACATAGGTACGTTGTGGCGTCCTCGAGTCTTGGCCGGCGCCAAAGATCGCTATCTTAAATCATTCCAGTAGAAAAGGGCTTGTATATAGATTCCTAACACAGAACACCTCAATCATACCAATTTTAGCTCTAGGTCATAACTGCTAGCCGAGCTACGTCGGCCGCTGGAAGTGGTTGGCAAGCCGTGCGCAGCTTCGCCGGCTATCCAAATGTTGGTCCACAATGGTGTGTGCATCAAAGATTAAATGGCAAGGTAAATTTCATTATCGGCGTTTCCGTAATCCTGAATCTATCGTATTCTTTTTCATGCATTGGGGTTTATCCCGACCAGCTGTCTGTTCTAGAGGCAAGCAGCTTTTGCCGTGATGAGAATGTAGTCTCTCGAAATCCGGGCGACTCAAAACGCTTACGTTCCGGTGTCATGGGGGCCATTGCCGGAGATGAGCTTACAGTTGAATATGTCCGGGAGTGGCTGCCGTTTGTAGACAGTGAGTGCACGCTAGACGATGATGGCGAGATGACTGATCCATCAAAGGACTCTGCGTGGGGCCTGGCATACAACGGCCCAGAGGGCTCGATCTCCACTGACTCTGTGAATAGAGAAACACGAAACGTTAGCTAAAAGTTCTCGATTTGGGCCTCTAGGGCTGGACGTTTGTGGGACTCAGGCATTGGGCGTCGAACTCGATAAATAATACGAGAGCCTAGAGGCTGTAACATGAAATGTTGTTATACGCACCAATATGCGACCATGTCAGACTATCCGGTGGTTCAGCAAGATGTTCCTCAAGAGTCTTTTGAGTCCTATTGAGTTCATTAGCCGATGTCCCTAATAATTGAGCTACCTAGGTATGCCTTGGTTGCTTCTACCAGAAGAGCACACGAAAGGAGATGACTCACTCATCGAGCTTAGTTTCTAACTTCTTAAGCTTAGATTCCCAAGTACGCGACAAGCCTTTGAATTTCTCGGAATCCGGTAGCACTATTACACTTCCCGTCAGCATCGAACACTACCATCGGGCGCATTGGCAGTGGTGATAGATTGTAAAGGTCCCGTAGACGCAGAGGCGACGTACTTTTCACCTGTCTTTGTAATTTTTCGATGACCGAACTGCCACGCTCTACATCATGCGACAGCAGCGTTATTTGGCCGTCTGACGTGTTCAGGTTATCCTCCGCAGCTTCAATGCGCTGACTCAGAGCCTTGGCTCGGCTATCGATAACCCGTACGCTATCGTCGATAGCTTCGATCCTTTGAGCTGAAGACCTGGCTTTGGAATCGACCATTCTGAAACTCTCCTCCACCGTGTCGAGCCGTTGGCTGAGTGTCCGTTGAGCAATGTTGTTCGCTTCTTGATCAAGCTGTTTGGCGTCGATAGTTCGCACAAAGCCTTCAAAAATTTCCATACGCTCACTCAGTGCACGGTGAACGTCGTTCAGAGCCTCCTGATCTAGCTTTATCCGAACCTCAAGGGTCTCAACTCGCTTGTTGAAGCTCTTGCGGGCATGCTCCTCAATGGCCTCGGTTTGCTCCCTCAGCACCTGTTGGAACCGCTCTTCAAGAGCCTCGAGCTGCCGCTTCAAGGCTTGGTCGTGTTGCTTCTCAAGAGCTTCAGCCCTCTGCGCAAAATCCTTCTTAAGGGCGCTGAGTGTCTCCTCTTGACCAGCCGAGAGTCGCGATGCCGTAGAACTCTTCTTCCTTCTGCCAACCAATAACCAGAGACAGAAAGTTCCTAATAAGATAGCGCCAATGGTGAACTGGTCATTTGCGCTTTCCAAAACCGCGCTCCAATGGGTCGCAGGTTGAAGAACGGCACTCTCCGGAGCTACGATTTCCGGAACCGTGTTCTCAGGGACTACACTCTCCGGAAGTGTAACCTGAGGGACTACGGATTCCCTCTCCGGGAGGGCCTCCTCAAGAATTACGCTCTCAGAAAGGACATCCCAAGATTCCGGGCTCTCGGGAATCGACGCGTCGGGCACGGGATGCGACGCGACTTGCTGTTGAGGCTCGATCTCCGGAGACGACCCGAATAGGAGGCTGTTCCAGTCTACAAAAGCCGGCATACCGTGACCCCCGCGAGACAAATCCTGAATCAAAGCGCGCGATTCGCAGACTGTTGCAAAACAAACAAAAGAAACAAATTGAACAAATTTACGACAGCCCCACCGGCTTGAGAATTGAGAAGTTGGGATGCTGGAAAACGAACGTCGCCGGACTTATCGGTGGCATGAAATAGGCAAGTCAAATCAATGAGTGAGACCCTGATTGAGAGATCAACACAGAACCACACAAGACGTGGCTGGGGCCGCTGTCGGCCCACTTCTTCCCCTTTTAGAAGCACCCTATTTGGTTTAATTACTGGTGCGGGGGCCCTGTTTTTACTGAAAAGGGCATCGCAGCGTAACGCTTTTGTCTAAGTCCAGCAATGGTGAGTTTCGACCGTCTGACCGCTTCTCACTTACGGCCTTATTACTAGTATCGAGAGCATGTCGGTGTGCGTGTTCATAGGCTAGTATGCAGGTCATCGCTGTATACTGAGAGAATCGAGGCGTTAAGCATAAGTGTGTGGCCATTCACACCGCTTAGAATCCCACTGAGGTATTACTTCCCTTGGTACAAGCACCAAGTGTAGAATAGTGTAACGTGTTATGTACGATCAAGGGAGGGGTCATTTTTTTTCATTTTTTCTTTTCGGCCCCCCCAAACCTGCAGGTTTCCAATAGATCCAAGTGTACTTATCATTTGTGCATGGTTTCGATACCTCGGTCACTCTCTTCAACGGGCGCCTACTAAAATATGGCTCTCTTAGCGTTTATAAAACATATGGTACTCTATCTAATTGGTGTAATTCCATCATATTTGTACATTGCTGTCTCTATTCAAGATCTAAATCTGTTATTTTCGGCTTCTATCGTTTTTCATCACAGCGCGTAAGCTGTGACAACTCCTACGTACCCAAGTAACTACAGTAAGGCAGCGGGCCAATGGCTATTGACACCCAACGAATTGGCTTGCATATCGCGGCTAATTCCCACGGTTGGCAGTCATCAATTTTATTTACCACATAAGATTGTATAGAAGAATATTAGGTAGTTCTACAGTCGACATCATTTGAATTTAGTATCTAGTCAATTCTCGGGCGCACTCATAGTGTCCTCTTTCCCCTATGAGGCCCAAACAACTCTATCGTAAGGACTGGACCATTTCATATTGTCTGAGGGTCCAACATCAGAATATTGTACTATGTATATTGGGCAAACTCGTTCGATTATTTTCCGATTATAACATCATCGTAATGGGTCTACCAATTACACTTAAGTTCATATACCCGCTATTATTTTAAGCGACTGTTTAATCTAGCTCTTCATACCATTATATCGCTATACGGAAGAGCCTCACTATCTTACTGAATACATGTACATCTACAGATCTTATAAACACCCTAATCTGGAAATATTTGCACACCAGCATACATACAACATCTTTCCGCCCTCGCCTTGAACGCCGCGCTTAATCACTACATTTCTTTTTGTGTATTCACTTCTCTTCTTGGCTAAGAAGTTACGAAACAGTCTTTCTAATACATAATTCCAAGAATATAATAGTATATAGCCAACCCCCATCACATATAGCGTACAGATTCGGTACTTATACTACTATTTGGACAGCTTCGTTTGCAGTACTTTACTCATATTCAAAAGCTTATTATTCAATTACATTTTTATTTCCTGGCATAGTAGATTAGGTAATCAATTGTATATAGAACTCGCGCGACGTCTTGTGCGGTATGTAAATAAGAATACAACCTAGATCCACTAGGACTCGTGTCAAGTCGAAACTAAACACATCGCTGAAACCTTGTATTAAACCGACAGCTTAGGTTGTCAGTAATAGTGCGATCAGAATGAGGCTTGACGTGAATAAATATATATAGTTCATTTGCTTTACGTTATTGCGCTGAACACGGTCTTGCGCTCTTAATCTCTAGCGATATGCCCTGTGCCTCGAACACTAACAACGACACTGACGTCGTAGGGTCCTAAGAAGAAACTCCGGGATAAGGCTATGACGAAGGTGGAATTTGTGCTTTGAAGTTTGTCTATATAACGGAGGGGCCTAACGGGTAACGTTTTCGCGGGGGTTGGTGAGCACTTCCTCGCCCAAGGTTCTGGGAGCAGGATGAAGTTTGACGACGTCTTGTCAGCTCCAGCCTTTAGTCTTCACGATGTGGCTAATACGTAGAAATGATATATCCGACATGTTCAATCAAACCGAAACCCACCCTTTTCTCTCTGTTGCTAACGCTGTGATTTCCCTCTGGAGTCACCAAGTATTTTGCTGGCTTAAGACGATAGGTGAGGGTGCGACATAAATGCCGCCCCTAAAAAACGGGGGCATGTCGACGGGCCTCATAAAAAAATGGTGCCAACCTCAGCAGACATTATGTACGCCATGAGGCACCACTATCAGCGATGGCTACAATGATAGTAAAGAGTAACACGAGCATTTGGGCACTGCTCGGCACGGATGGTGTGAGTCTAAAGTAGTGTTCGGAAATGCTAAGGATAAGTAAAGAGACGAAGCGCTCTAAGAGCTCGGGAATAGTGCTATACTCTTGGTCATAATCATTAACGTCAGCTATATGGGGGGGGGTGTCTACTTCTAAGGATCTTGACAGGTAGTTAGGCAAAGCCAACAAGGGTTTTGAGGCAGGTTAGATGAAGCTTACCGCGCATACTTGTCGGGATTTGTTATATATAAGATATACAACATGCTTATGATTTATTTTATAATCCACACGCCGTGACTCAACCGGATTCTGCTTCATCCCTAGGAGGCGATTTTCATCCTTCTAAAGCTTTCACCTGTATCGGATATACCATAGAGGCATTTAAAAAGGCTAGTAACCTAATATAACGCTTTGCAAGCTAAAGCCATTCGGTGGTTGGAAGTTAAAGACTATAAATTCATAATGTCGTAAATCTATACGAAACGAGGTATCTAGAGACGGGATATCTGGACCTACGATTATTCCTACTCATCATCGTCGCTTGCGGGCGGCTTCCGCGGCCAGTCGCGTGCAATATCGATCTGGTCCTTAGGCCACCACCACTCACAGAAAACGAATATTAAGTAGTCAATGACAACACAAAGACAAAATAGCTTGCCAGCCCACACGCCGCAACCGTAGTATCTCTTAAGGCGGTCAATGAGAGCGAAATTGCGCCCTCTCGTGACACTCCAATGAGAAGCATTATCCGCCCCGTAGAACTCCTCCTCACTGATATCACCCGATATACCTCGATACACGCGTTCGGTTCGTTTGGCTACATTTGTCCAGGAATACATTGCCTTCACTTGTTCATGAAATCTTTCAGTGCGAACTTTATTCGCACGGAGGGCTGCAATCGCTCTGCCTGTAGCAGCCACAAGGTCATTCTCCTCGGGCTTCGCGAAGACAGTCATATGCGAAGGTAGTACTTCAGGAATGCCACCGACGGCGGTGCAAACCACATATAGGCCGCAGCTTGCGGCTTCGACTATCACCGTACCGAATGCCTCCGTCAAGCTAGGATGGAGATAAATGTGACCCTTGACCATGATGTCTCGCACTTTTTCATGCCGCACAGGTCCCAGCATCTCAACCTTGTCCTGCAGGACATTTTGCTCGACCATCTGCTGCAGATCGATCGCTTTGGGTCCTGAGCCAGCAATTATGAAGCGGGTATTCGGATGGTTTTCGAGGATCCGGGGGATAGCTGCAGTGAGGAGGTCTGTGCCTTTGTTATAGAACAGGCGACTGACTACCACAATGGTGAGGGTGTCGTTAGGCCCAAGAGGGTGTGCGGGCAAAGGATGTTGGGCGAATGGCAGGCTGGACGGCTCAGGGCGCGGTAATGGCTTGAAGTCGTCGGAAACAAGAGCATTGGGAATAACGGAAACCATCAGAGGGTCGAGTGCAGCCCTTAAAACGGTATTCTCCTTTCTTTAAACAAAATTAGCACCTCAAGCTCAACCAAATACCATCTTAAGAAAGATACTCTACTCACCCCGTGTGACTAACACAAATAACATGATCAACATCACTCAGTGTGAACTTGAGCAATTTGTTGGTGAAGATGCTACCAGCATCAGCAAAGCCAACCAGAGAATGATCGGTGAAGACGGTGCGGAGACCCATAGTTCTACCATGAAGGATAGCCTCTTGACACAAGGTGCTCATAGTGGCATGGCCGTGCACAATCTCTATCCGCTCTCGAATCATGATATTGCGGAAGAGAGGGAAGAAGGAGAAGACGGTGGGAAATGTGGATGAGCGGTAGATGATGGCGAAGGGGACATGGAAGACCTTGACGCCGTTGGTTAAATATCGAATACCCTTTCTATCGTCATAGGCGTGGGTGATAACAATGACCTTGTGACCTCGATCGATCAGCTTTGTTGCGAGTTGGTAGATGTGGCTTTCGACTCCTCCAGGCTGGGGGTAGAAGAAATCGCACACTATGGCGATATTATACGTTCGACGTGGCATCGTGGCAGCCTGGGGTAACAATAACGAGAGTGGTAATGGATGATTCTGTGAAATTTGCTCCGGGACGAGAGAGTGAATACTGTCATCGACTAATAAGTGGGAGAGAATCGTCGGCTAGTTACGAATGGCGAGGGTTGAACCTGATGGCAGGATGTTTGAAGTTATGAAAGGTGGTCTCAACTTTATGAGCGCCACATGCTCGCTCAAATCCATGTTGCCTACGAGGGCAGCACGAGACGAGAAGAGGCTTTCCCCATCAGGGGGAGAGTATAAGAAACTTTAGTAGATTTGGGAAGTATGAATGGTGACGGGATGTGGGATGCGGGAGATGCTGTAACAGCTACCTCGATCTAATGCAGGTACTAGAGTGTGGGGCAGATCTATCCCACTACCCTGGTACCTATACCTAGAGAATTCCCGTAGATAAGATAACGATAAGTGATTACGGCGTGTCCCAGGTACCTAAGGTAGGTAACGATAGCGAAGGCGGTCAATTTTCCTGCGATGGCAGAATTTGGTGCTCTTCTCCAAGTCTCTTGAAGTGACAAAGTTTCATTGCAGCCAACTTTGCTGACGGCTTCGTGGAATGACCAAAATAACCCGTCCATTTTTTAAAAAAATGTATTCCCGCTATATACCGCCACCTAAGGGCGACTCAACTTCCTTAAATACCGAGTCAATTGGTTCCTCTCAACTATCGCAGGTCCCGCCAAAAACACAACCAACTACCTACGCCCGATATATCCCACCACCAAGATCAAGTCAATCGACGTCGCTTCGCGTTCCAACTCCGCAGCATGTTCGATTCGATGGCGATGGAGAAGCTAATCGGGAAGAACCGCCCACCAAAAGAATTAAATTAGTAGGGGATGGAGCAGCTATTCAAGCCTCATACCAGGAGAGGCCCAAGGAGTCCAAAAAGAAGAAGCGCAAGTCCGTACAGTCAGATTCACTAGTCGAAGATATAGAGGTACAACAAGGATCAGGCAGCCCAACATTACAAGCAGGAGAATTACCTCTGCCGATGGAAGGACCTCAAGCAGAGAATTCTAGCAAACGGAGAGACAAGAAAAAGAAAAAGAAGACCAAGGATGATGAAGAGCCCTCTGGCCAAGCCGAGGACAGCATTCCCCTCCGTCATAAAGTCATCCTAGAGAAGAAAGCAAAGTCTATACAGAAAGCCCTGGAGCCCACGCAAGGGGATATCGCTATGAACGATGTATCCCCCAAGGCTGATGGCGATGCATCCCGACAGAAGACACCCGAGATTGAACTCCATGGGCTGGAGCCGATTCCTCAACCAGAGCCGCTGGTACTGGATACAACTACCCCTTCATATGAAACATTGCCACCTTGGTTGGCATCTCCAATTCGAATCTCACAGGGTGCTTCTGCGCCGTTTACTGATTTTGGCCTGACACCGGATCTGGGCATTACTCCGGAAATCGCAGAACGATTAAACTCAAAAGGTTACAAACAGGCATTCGCAATACAAACCGGTGTCATACCGTTTCTTCTCCCTAACCACTGCAAAAAGATGCAAGGCGATATCTTGGTATCTGCGGCAACCGGCTCGGGTAAGACGCTTGCTTACACTTTACCCATGGTTCGGGATATCAGCCAAAGTAACCGGCATACTACCAGGTTACGCGCGTTGATAGTGGTCCCTACGCGCGAACTAGTGAAGCAGGTGCAGCAAGTCTGTGAAGATTGTGCCGGGATCTTTGCTCTTGATGGAGCGAAACGGCGTCCGAGAATTGCCATGGCAATGGGAAGTCAGCCATTCGAGCACGAGCAAACTTCCCTCATTGAGAGAGAAGAAATATACAACCCTGGAATGTACCAACAAAGAGTGAAGCGCCTAGCTCATTTGAGTGGACTAGACCAGGATGCTGGTGGCGATGAAGACTCCGGCTATAATACTGAAGACGAGGAAAGGGACGCAACTCGCAGGAGAGAGGACAAATTGCAGACCTTACCTAATCATGTCACTTCATACAAATCCAAAGTGGACATTCTCATTTGCACACCGGGGAGACTCGTTGAGCATATCAAATTTACACCAGGGTTCTGCTTAGATTTCGTCCGGTGGCTCGTTGTCGACGAAGCCGATAAGCTACTCGGCCAGAACTTCCAGCAGTGGTTAGACGTTGTTATCCCGAGACTTCAAACTGATGAACGAATAGGCGCACGTAACCACAAGCAATCAAATTTGTCTGGCGTTCGGAAGGTTATTCTCAGTGCCACAATGACTCGAGATCTTGATCAACTGGAAGGGCTTAAGCTTCGTCGTCCGACGCTCGTGGTACTTGAAGGCACCAAGGCCCAGGACCAAGCCAAATCCGATGTTAATCAGCAAGAGCATGCCCTGCCCGAGTTGCTTGAGGAAGCCGCCCTGAAAGTTGGTGATCCTAATCTAAAGCCACTATTCCTTATCGATCTGCTTCGAAGCCGCTACATCCTAGACAAAAGTGGTGATACCGATCGAAATGCATCAGACGATGAGACTTCTTCATCCGGCTCTGATTCGGATACGGATTCGGATTCGGATGTGGAGATTGCTAGCTCAAAGAAGTCTACCGAGCCTTCCAAAACCCCCTCAAAAGCCCAGGACATGCCTACCGTATTGATATTCACCAAGTCCAACGTGACAACACTGCGTCTATCGCGCCTACTATCGCTGCTAGCGCCAACGTTGGAGCCCTTCATTGGCACACTCACCTCCACCACGCCTTACACAACCCGCCGTGACACACTACGATCCTTCAACGCTGGGAAGCTCCGAATTATCGTCGCATCAGACCTTGTGGCTCGCGGCATTGACTTACCTTCGCTCGATCACGTCATCAACTATGACATGCCATCTAGCATAGCGTCATACGTACACCGAGTCGGCCGGACGGCACGAGCCGGCAATACAGGCAAAGCTTGGACGCTCTTCACGAACCCAGAGGCAAGGTGGTTCTGGAATGACATTGCAAGCGAGAAGGTGATACAACGAAGTACACCCGTAGAGCGCCTTAGGGTAACAGAAGAGAAGGAAGACGCCTTTGATGTTAAAGTGGCTGCTTACGAGGCAGCCTTAGCAAAGCTTGGCGAAGAGGCTGGACAAACACGTCACAAAGCTTGAAAGGACTAGCAGATGAGCTGCATGTATAGAGCAAAAGTCCTTACTAAAACATTAATTTATATCCCAGATTTTAGGGTTGTTCATCTCTCATCAATAAGATCATGCTCCCGTTCACAATTGCCGCGCTGTAAATTTTTTGGCTATTAGGAATTTCGCGCTAACGGGGCTCTATAGACTTATCAAATCGCTTTTGGTACTCTCAGACCACGACGAAGAACATTCCATTCCAAAGGATGATTAACTAGGTCGGGGCCGAGTATACTGTGGGTGGGGGGAGGACGGGCCATCCTGTCACACCCCTCTTCATTGCTTTTACAGCATCAAAACCACCCACCTTGCTGCAACAATACTCCATCCACTATTGGTAGGATTAGATTGCATCGGAACTAACAGCAATGGGATTGAGGGGTAACCATTGCCACAGCAAGCATGGCTATGTTTCAATTAGATGTAGCCCGGATACCGAAGTACACGTCGTCTCACCAGCCCTTAGACGAATGAACGATATGCAGTACCCAAATACAAACAAGTCAAGCCCCGGAGGTGCGAATCTCGCAGCAATAGACAGCGTCACCGTCAACTACACACATGATTCTAGCTACCACAAGCGAAGTACCACAACTTTTGGGAGGTGTTGAGCCAAGTCGTCGCCATTCCCAATACTTCCGCCAGGTTAAAATCCGACCCCAATCCAGCAACACCCGCCGATCTCTTGTCATGTATTTCTTTTAAATAAGAAGAGAAAATAAGTATGACCCTATACTAAACATAGAGATACACCGAATTTTTATATGTACCTAGGTATGTATATAGATAGGCAGAGCGATAGAGGATTAGAATCTCATGAATCAGAATGTTCTTCGTCGTATCATTCATAGCCTACGTTGTATATTCGGTGAATGTCGTAGGAGCACTTTTGCCAGGAATATTCTCGTACTCACAATATACGTCCCCGCAGCACCCGCGAGAATGTGCATTAATAGCAAACCGGTATCCTTTTTCCAAAGGAACACCCCCGTCCGACGCTCTTGTCTAACCCCATTCTACCTATACATTGCTCGCCCTGTTCTACCAAATGACCTAAGCGTGTACAATAAATATGAGGCAAAGTCAGCCATGATAAGTTTAGGAGTGCAGAAGATAAACAGGGAAGAAATGTCTATACGTAATCATATTTAACTAGTCTAACCTCCTTGATTGTCTCACAGACAATATCTTCAGCACATTACAGGCTACTAGGTCTAGACGGTCCGCAAAGGTCCTCCGAGAGACCTACTTAGCTTTCGGGATGCTCGGATTCATGTATTTTTTTCATTCTATTTAATAAAATATTGGGGGCCCTACAAAGGCGTCATCGTATTTGTTGCGAGGTACTAATTCCTCCATGCAACAAGTATTTGAACCTATTGGCCATTGATAAGAAAGTGCAACTGCTAGGCAGGCTGCGTAAAATATCGGGTTTTTAGAGCTGCGAGGTGGCACCAGCTAGCCATTGATAATCCGAGGCACTCACACCCACACGTGCCCATTTCAAGGGCGCTCAATCATGTAGTTAATAATATCCTAGTACCTTATTTTTGGTTCAAATGTCTCAGCACTTCTACCAGCAAGGCTACATTTATCAGGGGCGAGTTATCTATTCAAGTCATTCAATGAGCAAATATTCGTAATGCGCCCCAACGTAGCACTGCCTACATCATCCAGAGCAGCCCATTATTCAACCATCCTCGGAGTCTACTACATCCGCAATGCCAATCAGTGACATTTAGAAACTTATTCCCGTCTTCAATCTGCCTCTCCGAAGACATTTCCTTTCGCCCTGTCACGATGGGAAATAAGGCTCTAGGTTCGTGTATGCCTTAGTAAAATAATGCGAGTTAATCGAAGTTCATGGATGCCTGAAGATTCTAAAAGGATATTATATTGCCTGGTCGGCAACTCGAGCAATGTCAAAATTTGCTCTCGTAGTCTCTCCTTTCGTAGTTTCTTCGTGAGCTAGAATTACCAGTACAACTACCCCCTCTTTTCATATGTTCAAACAACTGATTAGCGCCCAGCCTGCCACTAAGCGCAAGTAATATCGAGCAAGCGATATTGTGAGCCCGGAGAGTACTGCAAGAGCAACATCGGATTAGCAAGTTCTCAGCCAGCCATGGAAGTTGTTGGTGCTGTTGCGGCGACGGCACAGCTCGTGGGAATGGTTGTAACGATACTTGAATCAATATCTCAGCTTCACGACCTCGTTAAGCACATCCCTGAGCGGTACAGTGGCTGGCAGGACGAGCTTACCATTCTGAGACAGACGTTAGACTGTATACGGCATAACTCATCCCTCCAGACGGCTTACATCTGCAGGGTAATAGAGCAGATGAATCCGAAGGTCAATTCTCTAGTCATATTATGCAGGGACTATTACCCCAACCCTAAATCGAAACATCTTAAAAGAGTGTTGTCCGCCCTTTCTGCTTGTAAAATCGAGCCCCGAATCCTTCAAAGCTTCCAGTCTTTAGAGCACGACAAAGCCACGCTCATTCTAGCGATCAACCTCCATATCGCGTCAAACTCAATCGAGATTGTTCGTATAGCAACCACGGACATGTCCAAAAGGAGATTTGATGAAACCAATGAAAGTTCTACGCAGAGTATCGGCGATTCCAATGGTACGTACTGCTGACCTAGCTTACCTTCCCTCATCCCCGCCCCCCGGAATCCCACCACACCTCCTCTTTCTTCTACACCAGCGCCGCTCATAGCAATCAGCAGCAGACCTTGGCCCACCAACTAAAGTTCTTACACTTTTGCCGCCGAAAGATGGCGGAAACGTAAGCAATCAAGCTCCATTAACACGCTCGACGGTTAGTATCTATTCTTAGCTTATTTCTCGATGACTAGAAAACTAATGACGAGGGGATAGACTGAACCTGTGAAGATATGCGTATCCAGTCTACGTGAGTGGACCAATCACTGCGACACGCCTTTTGTATCTTCAAACCATACAGAGGAGCCTCGTAGGGTCGGCCGACGAAACAACACCTACGCAAAGATCAAGGTGACAGGGAATAGAAGTGTTGTCGGTACCACAACGGGAGATCAAGGAAGTGATAACACCTTCAAAAATATTGAGCTGAACGGTGACGACCACATGGTTGGAGACCATGAGCCTAAGGTGGTCCGTGATTTTCACAAGAATAAAGCGCATGATGGCTCGAATCGAGTTCAGCGTCCCAATTTTCGTCGTAATACTTACCCTCAAGCTTCTCGACGGAGAAAGCCTCTACGAAAGGGAGTTGGGTCGGAAGAACATGAGGGGCACCGTCAATATTTCGCTACTCAGGTTGAAGTATAAGTATTTCACGAATATGCGTTATGGCGCATGAACTCCAAATAAAGCAGCGAGGGCATTCTTATAATATATAATACAATTTAGTGATAGTGTGGTAGGTGCTGTTAAGTGTTGCCACGGAAAGGATATTTTGTTTTTTTGAGGAGAGACATTTGGAAAAGGAACAATCACTCCTTATTCTATTTTTCTTTTTCGGAGATATTGATTGATTGACGAATCCAAGACTGACAACTGCTTTACCTTCAAGTGCAACTGCTTCCTCGATCGTACTAGAACTAATGGCTTATAACTGACGAATACCAATCCATAAAGGCTACCTAGGCACATACCTAGTAATATGTAATGTCGGCCAGTTCAATTATCAATCCCGAAGCTCTCGCCTTTCCTCAAAAGCCAGAGCCATCGTGGGAAGGATCAGTTATGGCCCCCAAGCGATGTTCTAGCCCCGATCTAGGTTGACCGCGGCGTCCTAGATGTCACCTTTGGTAGGCTGTTGAACGCCTTACATAGGCGTTTTCCGCACTTAAGAATTCGCAAATACGTTTCTGTGAATGGTACTGCGGAGAGACATAAAATTGCATTTTTTTTATCTCGTCATGCCGCGTTCACACCGACATAGCCCCCGGTATTTGAAGTTCACACCAACTTATGTAATCTTTCATCGTATGCGGGCCCTCTCCCCCACCCCCTTTCCCATGACCTTCTAGTCGCGATGGTACATCACCAACTATCCCAAGATTAGCAGAGCTTCTGTACCCAATAAAACTAATCTATCGCCTATTGCGTTATCATGTCGGCAACTGACGAGCCTGAAATACCGGGTACCCCGTATGAGCTTTGTCATTGTAAACACAGAGCCCCATACTTGTTCACAGCTCCCATAAACAATGAAGGACATCCAGATTGGAATTCAGCCTGTAAGTCTTACATCTGTTCTTTACGGGCTCTAGGTTGCGAAGGTGCCATCTAATTGATGCTTCAAGACGTTCAACGAAGGGCGATTTGCTGGGAAGTAAAGTGCGGCTTTTCTAAACTTTGGGTCCGAAACCAGAAGAGTGAGCCGTCTGGAGACGAAAGAGGACAGTGGGAAAATCAATATCGATCATGCAACTTCACGCGACAGAGAGAATTTGGAAACATAAAAGATTCTCGATATGACGGTATCAAAGTCAGGGGCACAGATAATACTATTGGCGGTAAGACTTATCGCTTTGTTCAGAAATTGCTTCAAAGTACTGAGAAAATTTGGATCTAGACACGGTAATCAGCGGCGACTTTATACACGTTAATAGTGTTGCCATTTCGTTGTTCCCAACAGAGCTAGCATTCGAAACCGTATGGAACCATAGTGTCGCGATTCCTCGAAACCCCTCGCGGAGGTTCTATCGTGGAATTTTTAAGAGACGCAATAGAAAATAGTTCCTCAGAGATCATCCTATTTACACGTTCCGATTTTAGGGTAGTCTAGATAGAAGCAACAGGCCGAAGAAGTCTCCCGATACTTTGACGTGTTGTGTCAGATGGAAATATGAGTCTGGGTCTAACGGCCGGTCCCCCACGACGACCGCTCCTTCAACATGAATTGGGATAAGCTCCATCATCCAGCCTTGCTCAAGAGGGACGATAGTCGAACGATTGAAATGAATGGCGGTGACACGGGTTTCCAATGGTTTCGCTTTACGCGGGATCCGGTTCTTCGGAGAAGAGGAGTTAGTGAAACAATAATAAGAAAAATAATCATTGTAACTTCAGTATATATAGTCCATACCTGGATCTCATTCGCAAACAGCTCTAGGAGGTTCGATGTCATGGTAGCGAGTTCTTTTGTGTTCTTGCAAATATCAACGTCCTCAACAACCTGAAAGTTGGCATCTTTGCTCAGCAGCCATGATGCCACTTTCCTGGCTTCGGTGTCGGCACCCGATGGCAAGGGCTTGATTTCAACGTTAAGGGTTGACATGTTGTCTTGTTATCTGTGACTCTTAAGAGTGAAGCTCCTTCGTTAAGTCGACTTATGTGATATCAGTACGTCTTTAAAAACGGGAAACATGAGAGGAAAATAGGCGGCAATATTTCAGGCAAGGCTTGAATATTTTTCAGTATGTATGTCAGCTGAGTTTGGGTAGCATGCAGATTATGAGCGGTGTACCGGTAGGACCCCTTTATTGAAAAGGGGGAGGGGAAAAGGAATATAGTCAAGATAATAGAAAAATAGAAATTATTAACTGTTGAAATCCCAGTATACACAAAGTATTTATTTGGGTCGCAATGCCTCTTTAGGAATCAGGCACTGTGATATGTTTTAGTCGTTTATATCACTTCCGACTTCTCATCCGCACTCAATTCTCCTTAGTAGTGAAAGGCTGAATGCAATTACGTCAGCTCCTAGATGCTTGATGATAAGGCAAGTTCAATTGAGAAAGTAAGATTCTTACTGAAATTGACGTGCTGATGAGTATTTCAGTGTGGCGGAAAGGCAATTTGCAGCCACTCGGCGGTTATAATATAGCCTTACTATGGAATACGGCCTGCCTAATCTAAAGATACTGTCGTTATTATAGCCAAACACAAACTTCGGGGAAATATAATCATTGCATTCAATTACGTTTTACTATGATCTAGAAAATTCATTATTTTTATATTGAAAATGTCATGCGGAGTGTAAAAAATTCCTATCGCTGCATGCATGGATATCTAAGCACCGCGGGATGACACTGCTGCCTACTTCAGGAGGTGGCCAACTTCTGAGCGTGGCTACTTATCACCTGGTAAATATGACATACCTCCTACATTGTCCGCTTCTAGAAGCATACGTTCACTGTAAGAGGTGAGTCTTCTACTTCATCTATGTTATGCCGAAACCATATAATATATTAGAAGGCTGTGACACGTGAATAGCGAAACAGGGCGTCCATGTTTGAACATCTAATACAATAGCGACGGTTACTACTCCGGTGGCAATACTCTCTTAGATAGCGATCGTAGCACTCAAACTGCCTCTTCCATCAAGTCTCATACTATCACAACTCTGATCCCTTGGCCCACCTTACTTAAATCTGTGATGGCCGTTGGTGTCTCAACCTTCTAGACCACCCAGCGGATGATACCGGGGCTGTGATGTGATTGTCTAAATCACATGCCTCCTTTCAATTAAAAGTGTTCTATTCGACATAATCTCATCTCATAATTATTCAAAAGACAAGTTATTTATTTAATGGGTATTGATACTATAGTTATACTATAGTAAAATTAATGCTTATCCAACCACCATCCCTTGTTTCTTCGTCCTGGCCTCTCCTACTCCCCCTTTTCTAACAATATGGTATCTTTTGCAACGGTGACAATACCAAAAACGACAACAACAACAAAAACAATAGCAATCACAACAAAAATAACAATGCTTAACGCCTAACACCCAATGCCTAATGCCTAATTCCTAACGCCTAATTCCTTATCCCTCTAGCCTTCCTTCCCTCCCTCTTGAGGATCTCCGAGTTAAAGATCACTGAGGTCGAATTCTCCATGGAATCCTCCGTTCAGCAGCATGGCTGCAATTCTGAGTCTCTGTAGGGGCATTTTATCTTCGTCATAGCACATAGGGCTAAGGCCCAAACCTAAACACATAGCGTTCGTAATAACGAACATACCACAATCCCACGCATTTGTCTGTCTTGGCGCCCCAAATTCTTGCGTGTTCCAGTCATTGGCAACAAACTTGTCACCAAGGAAGAGCTCTAGCCATCGGTATGCATGGCGGATCTGCGTCTCATTACAGTGGTGGAAGGAATCCATGTATGACACTGTCCTGCGTGAGGGTCGGATAACAATGAGAGTCCAGTGAGCGTTAGAGTTGACGGGGATAAGGACAGTATCGATATCAAGGAAGTTGTCTCGTGTCATATTCCATTTGCGACCGAATGGACGAGGATAGAGCTTGTTGTGGTCCTGGCAGAAGGTTTTCCAGTATAGAGATGTGATAGGAACGCATTTCGGAGGGTCAACTTTGGGCTTAACGTTAGCCTTCTTGTTGATATAAGTTGCAAGACAGCAGAGAGTAGACTGTATGCAGTCGTCGTTGAGCCATGCCATCGATGGGACGAGCTTAGCGAAATCTCTCGGTTTGAGCTCAACAGCATCAGAATGCACAGCTTGAGGATTGAATATGCCATTATTGGGTGCGTTCACAGCTCGCTTTACCCACTCAGGAGAGAGTTCGCGGATCAGAGCAGACTTAGGTCGGCGGACGCCAAGAGAGGCGAGAGCAGCGTTCTGTGATTCAATTTCTTCCTGACGAAGACGTTCCCTAAGCTCTCGCTTCAAATGCTCAACCTTAAGAGCATCAGCTGGGAGGCGTTCGTCTTCGAGACCCGGTAAAGAGTGTGAAATATCATGGGCGAAGAAGTCTAAAGCGTTCTCGTAGAGGGCCTTCTCCGACTTTCGTGGCAATGGGACGTCTGCAGATGTGGAAGCTGCCGTAGACTTATGACGGAGTTTCTCAACAACAGGTGCGACGGGGGTGAGAGTCTCAATTGATGCATCCCCCTTAATGAATAGTGATGTCAAAGGGGCCTTTGGCGCTGCCGAGTTTTTCGGAAACAAGTTGATCGCTCTACGGGCTGCTGCGGTCGCAGAATTCAACTTAGTCTTTGACTCGACGTTGATGGGGTGGATGGATCGTTGTGCCGAAATAGCTTCCGTCATATTCAAAGCTATGGGCTTCTGCTCATCTGACTTGAGCTTCGATTGAGAATGTTTGGCATAGATAGACTGCTGAGCCAAGATAGCATCCGTCTCATGTGAAACTATGGGCTCAGGCGTGTCTACGTCCATAGGACTACCTGGGTATACATCCTCGTCATCGTGATCCTCATCTTCGCTGTCGGATGCATATATTGAATCAAAGGAGAAGTGACCAGCATAATTGAAGTTTGGGTCATTCTGGTTTCTATTGCGAACTCTGTTGGGTGCTAGACTGTTGTTGGTCATGTGTCTCTTGTACGCCGATCCAGTGCGGCGTCCGAGTCCGAGGGACGTTGATCTATCGGATAGCCGACGGCGGCTAGGTCCAAATTGTCGAACGCCTGCCTGTGCTGGTCCTGTATTAGATCTAGGACGCTTAGGAACGCGGAAGTCATGGCTCTCAGCAGCTTGGGTTGCTGTGGTGACTGCATTGACTGTATTGGCTGCATTGGTTGTAGTGGTGACATTTGTATCCTGCTGTGGGGGTTGAACTGCCGGAACTGGTCGCCAAATAGCGGCTTGAAAAGCACCTAGGAAACGGGCAGACAATTCTCCAAAATAGGTGAAGAAGCCGTTCCTAGCAGGACCAGGGAGATTGACGGGATTCTCTCGCTCAACACGGAGAAGAGGAGCAGCAGGAGGGGGTACGGGTGGTGGGATGCTATTTGGATCGTCAGCCCATGAGGGCCAAGTGCCGGGCATGGAGAAATAGTTCTCGGTTGTGGCGGTAGAAGAAGAGGCAGCAGTACCAGCGGCTATGGCTCTCTCCAGAGCTGCCTGTCTGATAAGTTCTGTATTAAGTGCCCAAAAGTCCGGAACTGCTTGCTAAGCAGGTTCGTCATTGGCCAACTATAGGTGCGAAAAGCAGGTGGTTAGTACCATGTATGGATACGTAGGTATTTAGTCGTAGCAGGCGGCACGAGCCTGGGGAAGGGGGTAAACTTACATCGTCAATATCCTCAGGAAATTGACCGGGAACGTAGTAGGAAACGTCGCGAGGAGCGTTGCGAGGAACGTCGTTAGAGACACCAGGAAAATGATTAGGAAGATCGCCAGGTACGAGATACTGAGCCGGGTCGGGATTGTCTGAGCAAGTGAAAGGACGCTTTCTAGTAAAGTCCTCGCGTAGGAGGCCTGTGCGTAGACCAACCGTCTGGTTAGGGCGCACTGGATACAAGAGTGAGGGCACTTGAATAGTGACGCGTCTGGTCGCTGCGTGTAGTCCCTGTCGTCTAGTGATATCGCGGAGACCGGAAGTTCGGAGCCGAGGGCTGATTGCTAGGACGCGACTGTTATATGGTTGACCAACACCGATGGCACACGAGCGTCCGACTCTCCTAGCTTCCGCCTCAGCGTTTTCTGATTGCAGACGGCGATAGTCGCGGCAAATGCAACAGTTGAGATAGTGACCAGGAACGGTCCAGCTATGAATTATAGGTGACTGTGGCTGCGCGAGGGAAGCCATGATGGTTAACAGACAGGGTCAATAGATAGTTGAATGGATGATCTATAGAACGATCAAGAACGATCGGGATGGGTGATGGAATGGGTGGTGGATGGGGTAACTGCAGCTAGATGCAGATTGACTGTGTGAGTGTGAATGTGTATGTGAATGCGTAGAACGCAGTTGCTTTTGATGGCCTTGCTATACGAAGGTTGACTGATTGTTTGATTGAATGATCAATTGAAAATGCGTGTAGAACGCGATTGCTTTGATTGATTGATTGACTGGTTGCTTGCTTTGCTGAATGAAGATGATTGAATGTGCGATGAAGAATGGGAGAAGGAAGAGGAGAGAAGAAGAGAGCTAGGGAGGAGAGAGGGCTTTCTATAGGTAGGGACAGACAGCAGCAATCACGCGTTTAAATAAAGTTGTAGACAACCACCAGTTTAGGCAGTGGTAAACAGAGACCTTTAAACTTACCTACAAAAGCCCTGCGTCATTGAATCTAAAAGCTATAGGTACGTGTGAACTGCTCGTGCTCATGATTTCGCGGTAAGTTTATTTGGGAGAAGGAAGGAACGGCCGACCTAGGTAAGGTGAGGCAGGCTCGCTCCTGACAATGCCGCATGCGTATGGAGGTTTTTGAGGTTGGACGTTCAGCCGCCAGATCGCCCTTAAGCGCAGCCGCGCTCCAGTAAGGCACAGATAGAAAATCCCGGTTTCCCGCTAAGTCGAATCCAACACGTTTATACTAGTAGTATGTAGACATTACATAGCAGTGACATGAGAAACTTGGCTTCTTTAGGGGGTGGGAATGTCATTTGCTACCTAAAAATGGACTTGGAGGTACATGTCTTTAAGTAGTTTAGCGCAGTAGGGTACACCACCTAGGTACCTCGGTATTGTGTGACTCTGACTCTTACTAGTACATGTACCTAGGTACTTAGGTACCTAGATCTCCGCCATCTATTGACGAATTGGGTGTAGGTACGATGCAAGTGACGGGTGTAATATAACGTCTCGCGTTCTGATCTCAATTCTTTTTAAGGTTGTTTGTCGCCGGCTCATGCGAGCATTCTCAGAAATAACCTCTTCCAGAGGAAATATTCGGTCTCAGCAAATTACCTACTAGGTATAGGCTCGGTTCCTATGGCGTTTAAATACCCAGCTTAGTCCTAGTTTTTGGTCACCCTCTTTTCCCCTCCCATCTCTTTGCCAAGTATTAGCTTTCTCGACCATTATTGCATCACTTTTCTTCTTACTTTGTTGTCTTCGTACATTACATCATCTCTTAGATCACAACATAAAATTCAGCATCGGGGTACCTACTCACGATTAAGCTTACTTTCTTTAGGTTTATTATAACTTAGGTACATTCCTACCCCGGTGGTAAGACAAATCAGCTCGGCTTGTCTCGACCCGACACCTCTCCTAACAGCATAATACCCATATATGCATATTCCATATCTCGTATTGCCTAACTGAAATCCCCTCGATTCCATGCCATCGACGAATCCTGCTATACCTAGGCTCGCTGTGTAGATTTCTCGACCTTGCAACTTCTATTCGATCCTCGGCGTCCTTTCTTCGATTTTCGCATCCGAGCTTACCACTTCCCGATTCTACCTCAGCTCAAGCCCATTCGATATGCTTGTCGATCAATACCAAATCTTCCATATCCATCTGTCGTGCGGATACTTTAGGCATTGTAGAGACATTGAAGGTCAAATCACTCTCGAGAATACACCCTTGAAACGTAGATTCTCTGCGACAGACCCTGCCCATCGCAATACGAACGAAAGCCCCCCCCTCTTTTTTTTTTCGACTGTCGAGCCTATCTCCAACGTCTTGCGTCTATATGTTAAGGCCCTGCCCACTGTCTCTCCCGTCGGAACTTTTCAATGCAGCTTGATCGTCGCGTCTTTTAGGAGAATGTTAAGAACTGTTTTGATTCTCGAGATAATTGACACTCAAAAGACCCGCCCTCCTCGTTCCCGCGCTTCCACATACGTTTGCCGTTGTTAGCCGATTCCGAACTTGGAGGCTCGGCCTTTAGTCTTGTGCGTTGAATAATACTACCCAGTCCCGAAGCCGGTGTTGATGCAGAATGCCTCGCATTGTTCGCCAATCCTCCATAGATACCCTGTACGGTAGGTGCATTATCGGTGAAGAACATTTGTAGTAATGTTTAGATCACCAGTCTTGTCAGTTATTACCAAAGTTTCTGGGCAGTATTATAGGATAGAAGAGATTATTTAGTGATTATTTAGTGGCGAAACCATGCCGTATGCAAGTAGAAATAGATGTGAGAGCTATGTTCTGCCTCACCTAGGTAACTGTGGACTACACTTCATGGTTTTCCTTGGATTATATCCTTGCCGTTGCAGCTGGATAACTAGTCTTGTCTCTATTAGCACTTCACTCGGACGAAATGCGACTACCTAGCAACAATAGCGAAAATCTTGAGCCATCATATTCCATAACAGGAGAACATCTACGCCAGTCTAGCAACAACGGATGGTATCAATATAGCCTAATAATGTTGTGCAGACATAAACTCACACATACCTAGTATTTATTCGCATTGCATGATTTTGTTTTCTGCATCCTAGCGGGAAAAGTTGCGGAATAGGAATGACGGGATCGGGCCGCCTCAACTAGAGTAAGGTCCCGTTCTAGGTCCTGCATGAGACCCAGCCACTGCTGACACCAATATACCAAAGTATGTTCATTATAGTTTGACATATCCCTGTTACGCCTTATAGCAATAGAATTCATCACCTATAGCGAAGTACTGACTGAGTAGAGATATGACACATATCAAATCATCCACATAAGCGAAAAATATCATAGAGCGGGAAGAAAAATTAAAAAACTTCCAATAACAAGAGTAGCAATGCAGTAACAAGAGGCATTGAATCTTCAAGCTCTCGACCACTGGCAAGCCCAGAGAGAACTAAGACTTAGTGTTCTACCCTCGCGAAAAAGACTGAAAGAAACTCTGTAATTGGTGAATTTAAAATAGTTTGAATTTACGTTATCTGCCTTACGTAGTCAAACAAGCTTAGTAAGGTCTTGAATCAAATACACAAGAAAGAAAAAGGCAAAATCTCAATCTTTTTTTACGTAGTGCGCTATCTGTGACGTACGGTTGTAGGTTAGGTTTGTGAAATCGTAGTTTAAACATATGACCAGCAACGTAAAACAACAGCTTCCGTCATACACTCTCCCAAGTATGCCTTCTCATGTGAGTGTACAATTGGCAAAACTACGAAAGCATTAGGTATTCAGTATTGAGAACCGTGAGACAAAATCTTAGGAGGGTCGTAGAAAACGTACCCTTATAATCTAATAGCGTTAGAGGTATATACTACTATACCTGAGAGAAACCTAGGCATATACACACGAAAGGTATTCCAAAACCAAGCTATCCAAAACGAGTAGAAGCGGATGAGACGAGGAATGCACCAGCATCCTTACGCTACTATCGTAAAAGCAGGCACACCCCGCCCACACTTAAGGTTATAGAAGGGAATTAGTAGTAATGTTGACGTGAGCTTCACGTCCTCACTCCAACCCCACGGGCTACCAGCTCCCTTGTCCTCGAACCTTTAACAGGGGCCTGAAAGATGTGAACTGCCTAATTCCACTGTATATGGATAAGTGGTGTGGTGTATAATACAGTCTTCTCAACATCATCGGACTTCGTGTATGAGATATAGATTTCGTTAGTTGAGGTGCCATCCGGGTTGAGTCCCGGGTGAGCCTGGAGCGAGTACGCTCCAAGCGGATAAGTGCCAGTCTGGCCAGTGTAGAAGTTGATAGGGCTCTCCCACGGGCCCGTGATGGAATCGGCTGCAGTAATGAAGAAATCAGCGGAGACGCTGAGGCCAGCCTACGATAAGCATTTAGCTTTAGCAGTGCCGTGTGCGATCAAGGGGGCTAAGACTTTGCAGCAGCGGCTATAAAGACCCCGAGAAACTTACCTGGCCAATCCACACCCACTTATTCCAGTAAGTTGAAAAATAGTATGTCCCCTGCCCACCTGCGCTCATGTTAGGAATGCTAATATTTGCGTCACCTATTGTCGGCATGCTTGATGTCCATGCACCGTTAACCCAAAACTGATACCGTGACGGGTCCTCTATGGCGCCTACGGGAACCTTCGCCAAGGAGATGACACCATGGGACGGTTGACCAAATAGGTAGGCGGTGTCATCTTTAATCACATTGCCGTAGGCACCGTAGGGGATGGAGCCATAGAGCCAAAAATCTTCGCTCACGAGAGTGGCCGTGGGTAAGACGTTGGGGTCCGACGTGCCCAACTCATACGTCAACTTGTAGAGCGAGGTCGCTGGGTCTGGATCATTCGTGCTGAGGCTAAAGCCGCATAACTATTACCAAGCTATTCATGGCTAAAAGGCTTTGCTTCCTAGAATCATCTGGAGTGGGTTTCAACTCTAGACGTAGGACATAATCTACTCAGTACAAAATGATTAGTATGTAATACAATAGTTGGATATGGGGAAACTAAGACATGAACATAGGCCCTTCATATGCACACCTCCGGGTTAATCCGCGATTTGCGAATCCATGTGTACGCGGTAACGACATTATTAACAGTAGACGCTACTAAAGGAGGACTGTCCGGCCAAATAGCATAGCGGGAACCATCATCGCATGCGCCCGCACTATTATCGTTACATTCGCCCTCTGTCAAAGGGAAGTAAGGGTTCCGAGCACCATCGCCACCGTACTGCTTAAGCCCAGGAGTCCCATCGCTGTTGAAATCAGACCAACTCGCGGATGATGCCCATAACGGTAAAACCGGGACACCGTTACTGTCGTAGGGCTGACTATCACGGTACGTCCAGAGAGTACGGTGGCCGATCTGGGTTGAGCCGCACGAATCCTGATTAATCGCCGGATCGGCGGCGTTTCCTATCACGGTAGCGCTTTTTATCGTTGGGGTAAACGCTCTCCTCGAAATGGTAGTAGATGAAACACCTTGAAGGAGTAACAAGCTAAGAAAACAAACTGACCACGCCATATCGACGTTGAATATCAGCAAAGCCATAAGCAAAACCTGCGAGGGACACTACTTACCTAGTTCCAGCAAAGCACGCTCTGTTTATATTCGTGACTCTGTTCTATGCCTGCTGAGTCGAAGCAATCCTGCATGAGATCGCCCTAAGCCACCTACCTCTTCGGGATGGGGAGCCATCGCGTTATAGGCAAGGGCGTGGTAGCATCGTATACTAGTGGGTTCTTATCCACGTCCGTCATAATGCTCCTGATCGGGGGGCCTAGTAGATCCCATTGTGGTCGTTGATCCTTACATTCGCATTGTAGTCGTGCTCATAGACTGAGTGTCATTTAACACGAGCCCTCAGCTTGAGGCAGTCATGAAGTCTCGACGGGTTATCCGGGATATAAACAAGTGCCAGATACAATGTCACCATGACCAATGTCGACATTAAAGAAAAGGGCATGATTAGCGCTATGGTCCAATGCCAATGGAATAGCCGGGAAGAAGGCTATGGTCGGTCACGTATGGATGCGGTAGGTAGGTAAATAATGAAGGATCCTGTCACGGCACGGTCGTGGCTTGATGCTCCTTCATCTTCAGCTTCTATGGGAGAAAGGAGGGGAAGAATGCATATATAGGTATGAGCACCTGTCATTAATTTCTGGTCCCTCGCAAACGCTATTCCACGTTGAGTGGCAATTGTGTAGCGGGCGGCTCCTGGGCCAAGCTCTCTGAGAACTTCGACGATTTGCGAATAGGTTGAAATATATCATATCTGAGATGAACGAATACGTACGGGAGATCAAGGCGCAGGCCAGAATAATAGTCAGGTACTTGGTATCTACAGTAGTTGCGAATCTTTCTAGGGAGCCTCTATTTAGTGTAGTGCGGCACCAACCCCAAATAATTGTTTCAAATGTTAGTGTACTCGTAAAATATTCCTTATAAATACGAGATGATACGAGATTATTTCCAGATTGTGTGTAGGTAGATATAGCCCCTCAGTCTAGCGCCGGAAATAAGAAGGTGAACGGAGATATAGCTCCTAAAGCTTTTCAGCTCATCGTCACCCACTTAGGTACATTATAATTACAGTACCTATTACCCATGTTGCATACATTCCTTTCGTATTTCCTCATGTTCGTTTAACCGACCCCTTACACACTTAGATGAACTTAATCCAGGGCCGATGAGAGAATGAGTGATTCGTAGGGGTTATACCCGCACATCGCTATTTTCTATACCTACGTACTTAAGTGGATACTCATAAACCCTCAAATTCAAGGCTTCAAGGAGATGTTAAGAATTGCCTAACTGCTACATATGATTTGAGTTCTGCAACATTATCTCTCATTCCGAAAGGTGTGCTTCAAAAAGAATATGAGAGGTTACTGGCCACATCTTGCTCGACCGCAGCCAAGTGTCAGCCACCGACATCGATCGTTTCATGATGATCTTTACTGGTATGTAAGATGCCCAACCTTCGTAGCACTACTGACGTGTCAGGAGCGTAAGCCAATGGCAATATAGCAAGCCCATTGCGCTTAAAGAGTGATCATAAGCACGCTAGGACACCCCACGAACCCAAGTAACGTGTTACCGTTTTTTCCCTCCTCTCACTCAACGCGAATACCCTTGCATGATTTGTGAATGCCAGAGCCGAGTCTGAGAGCCGAGATCTGACACAGATAGGGACCCGGATTGGGTCCGAGCTAAGATAACTGTCCGCCGATGGGTTGATGGGTGCGCTTCGTGAATGTGAAGTGAGCACTTGTGCATCTAAGATAAGTAGTACATGATTACGGGGCACCAATTCAGAATCCAGGTCAAACCAACTTCATACCTTTGCATCACATTAACACTTTCCTAAGATCTAATCGTTGTCCAATTGTGACCATCAAGTAAATAAACTCATTGCCACGTGTTGTGTAACTGGACCAACAAATAGACTTGTTGGAAGGGGATGACAATGATATATTAAGAAACTGTACGTGAGAACGTCTAAATTCGTATAGTAATAGGTGTGGTGTCCCCATTTAATTATTCATTTTTTTTTTTTTCCCGAGGACTATAGCCGTGATGATGACATATCCACACAATGATAGGTGCCCCCGACCCCCGGCCCCCACTGTTCACTACCGCGATGAGATCCCGTACTCATCTCGCCCTACACCAGCAATTCAACCCTCATCGTCTCCTCATCTCATTTGCCCCCCTCCTCTCATCATCGCAGCAGTAAGGCTAAGGCTGTCCGTGCCGTGGGCCCGGTCCCACGCCGCCGTCCCTATGTACTATTATCATATGCTATTACTATGTATAAGTCCAGCCAGCCCCTAGTTGGCATCGCGCCAGCCAACCAACATTTCCCGACTTTTGGTGCCGTGTCATTCACCTCGCCTTGTGCTCTTATCTACTCACAATTGACACCATGGTCTGACGCCTCGGGTCCGGGTATCCGAGTTCATCTAGAATGCCTGCTAATATTTAATACGCCTTTCTCCTATCCTCCCTACATTTTCGTCGAGCTTCATCAATTCGAACCAGCCTCAGCCTTTCCTATACGAAGCCAGTTTCACGCGTCTCATGAATATTCTTAGGTTGCATTAGATACCCGTCCAACAAGACCTTATCGCACGACCCATTGCTTTTGTCTTTGTTTCTTTTTTTAACTAAAACTTAATTTGGCTTTGTTTACAACCTGACTCAAGTCCCGCCACTGATCCTTCATTCGCTTCATACTTCCCAAGTTTTATAGGAAGTAACTAGTCCACAATGGAGGACCGGCCTTCATCAAAGCCGGATTCACTGTACTATGACATAGGTAAACAGGATCCCGGTCCCTGGCTGAACAAGCACTGATCCGTTGTTAGTAATCGTGGGAGCAGGACCGGTCGGCCTCATGCTATCTACTTGTCTAGCGAGTCTCGGCTATAAGATCAAGCATATTGACAATCGTGCTGAACCTACACCCACAGGGCGCGCTGATGGTATCCAGCCCCGATCTCTAGACTTGTTGAGGAATATGGGGTTGAAGTCGGCTATTATGGAGAATAAGCCGGCGAGGGTGTACGAAGTAGCCTTTTGGGATCCCGAAGGAAGTAATGGTGTTGTTAGGACAGGTACTTGGGCTAGTTGCCCAGCGTTCATCGATGCGAGATATCCCTTCACCACTCTGTTGCACCAGGGTCTCATTGAGCGCGTATTCATATCGGATCTGGAAAAGAACGGCGTCAAAATCCAACGACCGTGGAAAATCACGGGCTTTAAGTCGGACGAGAAAGAGAATCCTAAATACCCGGTCGAGGTGAGCTTTGAGCACACAGACGGGACAAGCAGAGAAACAGTTCGCGCCAAGTACTTGTTTGGTGGTGAAGGCGCTAGATCTTTTGTCAGAGAGCAACTAGGCATTGGTATTACACACAAGGATCCCATCGCTCACGTGTGGGGCGTCATGGACGGCGTGGTCAAGACGGATTTCCCCGATATCAGGGTTTGTATACCCATGATGAACGTTGTTGAGGTAAATTCGTGGCTAACATGGCATGTCAGATGAAATGCACTATACATTCCGCGCACGGGTCTATCATGGTGATTCCTCGGGAAAAGAACATGGTTCGGCTATATATACAGATTGCTTCATCTACGGATCTGGACTGGAGTCCACGCAAGACGGCCACGGCGGAGGAAGTACAGGCGTCGGCAAAGAGAATACTTCAGCCGTATTCCATCGAGTGGGAGACTTTGGAATGGTACTCTGTGTATCCTATCGGCCAGGGGATCTCTGATAGATATACTCTAGACCATCGAGTTTTCCTAGGAGGAGATGCGTGTCATACACATAGCGTAAGTTCTTTTCCTATTCTATCTCTTGCTTACGTTCTTCTTCCTCCTTTACTAGTAGAGAATCATCGCAGGGAAATTACTTACAACTCTGTAGCCTAAAGCCGGTCAGGGTATGAATACCGCCTTTCTAGATGCCCAGAATTTGGCTTGGAAAATACACGCAGTAGAGGCGGGATTTGCCGAGAGGGAACTTCTGAAAACATATGAACCTGAGCGTAAGGAGGTAGCAGAGAATCTTCTCTCTTTCGACAACAAGTACGCCAAGCTGTTTTCGCAGCGACCGCCGGCTGCTACAGAGGTTCAGGCAGCCTCGAGGCATACAAACGGCCATTCTGAAGATAATGAATTCATCAAAACTTTCAAGGAGGCGTGCGAGTTCACGAGTGGTTACGGGGTAGCGTATGGGCCCAATGCGCTAAACTGGTCACCCAGTCATCCGGCTCAATCGCGCCTAATCCATCCCGAGGGTACTAAACTGCGGACCGGGCGTTTAATGGCTAATGCCGATGTCACAAGAGTTGTCGACGCCAATATTGTCCATCTAGAACAAGAGATTCCTTGGAACGGATCATTTCGCATCTACATTTTCGCCGGTAAGCCCTCGGTGACCTCCAGGGCACTGAAGGATTTCGCCTTCCAGCTAGGCGGAAAGCGATCGTTCTTCGGGTCGTTCCTACGGCTAGACATCGATACCGTCTCCCACCATGAGAGGTACAACCCGCACAGTTTATTCTTCACCATTTGCACAATATTCGCCGCCGCGCGTAACGAAATTGAGATCTCGCGAGACCTCCCGGGACTACTTAGCAGGTACCGAGACCTCGTCTATGCAGACGATAGATGGGACCGCCGGGTTCCGGATGCAACAGCAGCAGCGCACGCCAAGATGGGCGTTGATGAGGAGAAGGGCGGCGTGGTTGTAGTAAGGCCTGACGGATACGTGGGTATCGTCACTAGCCTGGTGGAGGGCACCGGGACTATTGACGCATTGAACGCGTACTTTGATGCCTTCTGCGTGAAAAAGACAAGCGACAGCAGGGCACAGTTATGAGGGCTGACATAGATAGCATAGAGTAGTCTTGCATATAAAGACCACATGAAGCTGTAAGGGTGCCGGTTTTTGCCTAGTGAAACGTCCAAGGACCCGGAATACAAACGGGCTTCCTTACAAATCTCTTGTCGCATCCCGTACACAGCATCAGCAACAATCAATTTGTCTTTCGAAGAATCGGTGATCGGCACTCTTCGTCATCAGGCCCCCCAATCCCATTGGCCAGCTGGACTAGGCGACGAAATGGATGAGGTCTATCGCGGTTTGCCATCTTAAACTTTCTCTCATAGTAAACATTATTCATACCCTAGAATAAGCTGAACGGGTTCTGGTAGGGTCACATCTTGATGACGTCATCATAAGCTGCTACTCTGATGTCACCTGAAGAAACAACATTCGCGTGCCAGAAACATTCCCTCTAAGAATTTCTCCCATTTCTGAGTAGAGCTTTGGGAAAGGTCCGAATGCAATTTAGCCATATCTGGACTACATCAAGAGTCGCTTCCATTAAATGCCCACTTCATGAAGTGGTATACTTTCGCTCTCCTTGTGTTGAGGGGAACGATCATCTCGCTCTGTTATGAAGCTTTGATGCCGAAATTGAGCTACTGCTCGTACCTAGGTATTGGGATAGTGAAACATTTTGGTCGCCGATTCATGCGATAATAAGAGTTTGTTTCAGCTATAAGAACCTTTACTAAGATGTAATCTTTTCTGTTCCTTGTAAACAGTGTGCGTAATAGGGATTTATAGGTTTTAGGACAGTCAGCTCTATAGCCGACCATATGGGGCCATCCACAAGACCAAATCATGATCACAACCCACTATGTAGTAAAGCTATGATTACCTCATCATCTCATTAATGAAGGTTTTGGCTAAGCTACCCCGCAGGCTTTGAAGCTTCTTTAGGGCCTCATCTTGGGTTATTCGGTGGATATGGATGTTGTACACTAGGAGTACCTGGTAGGTAGCAGGCACCGTGAGGGGTAACTTTTATACACTGTCCCTCATACCTTCTACTATTAATAGGGCCTAAGGAACAAAAGCGCGCGCTTTTAGCGTCTCCTTGGAGGGGCATTTGGAGAACGGCCGACATATGACTACTTCCTTCACTCGAACAACTTTAAACTTGTTGTCCAGTTAAACAAGCATAGACTGCCACACAATCATGTCATTCCTTACCGTCGCTGCGGCAACGTTACCTAGCGTCCCATTGGATTTCGAAGGCAATAGGGACAGAATATTAGAATCCATCAAAGTTGCCAAGAGTATGGGAGCTCGCATTCGCACCGGGCCAGAGGTGAGAAGATATCTATGTACATCATGACCACTTCATCATACATATGCTAACATATTTTGTAGCTTGAAATTCCCGGTTACGGCTGTTTAGATCGTAAGGAAATCCCATTGTATTTAATTGATCATACTCTAACGCTGATCATCTTATTCTCAGACCACCTAGGTATGCTACCTTTCATTGGCATGTCCCTCAAGAGGTGCTAATGAACGTACAGAGGGAGATACGTTTGCCCACTCCTGGGAAGTGCTGGCTCAGATCATCAGCGATGAAGTTTGCAAAGATATGCTCATTGATCTTGGCATGGGCTGCCGCCACAGAAACGTCCGGTACAATTGGTAGGTCTATTATTCGGACACACCCCGTATTAAGCAAACTCGTGCTCACTGCGCCAACCCATATGTAGTCGCGTTCTCTGCACCTACAAGAAGGTGCTGTTCATTCGGTAAATGCCTTGAACTTCGATAATTGCACGGATGCTCATCTGTCACAAGGCCAAAGATGTCCCCTGCGAATGACGGTCTCTACAGGTAGGTTTTAGAGTAGTTTTTTCCCCTTCTTGGCAGCATATCTACTCATATGCACCCTCCCCAAGCACCTAAACACCTACCATTAGCAGCAATTACTAACTCTCAATCGGCAGAGAGGCTAGGCACTTTACTGCTTGGGTCAAACCCATGCAGACGGAAACATATTACCTCGAAGAGGTGATTGAGAAGATCACCGGGCAACGGACTGTCCCTATCGGCGATGCCATCCTGTCCACGCGTGACATGGCTATTGGATGCGAGACGTGCGAAGAAATGTTCACTCCCCGCAACCCATCAACTGTAGGTTATCATTGACTAGCCGAAACGAGTTTACGATTTATTCTTGGGTCTGAATGTGCTTACATGGTGTATAGTACATGTCCTCTGCGAAATCATCTTGAATGTAGGTATTTAGGATATCTACGAAAGCTCTCATTGCTAACAAAGCCGCCAGAGTTCAGTATCACATGCGGAGCTTCGGAAACTAAGAACTAGGCTCGACCTCATTGCAAACTCAACGTATGTATACAGAATCCCATCTACGCAGGAGAACGAGTGTTAGGGAGCTGACCCACACGCGTGCCATATCATAGGAGAAAGACTGGCGGATGCTATGTGTATGCGTGTGCAACTGGAGTCGACGGAGTGAGTAGAGAGGGGCTACCCGAGAGTTGTCCAACTCGGCCATCTGCCGGATAGAAGTCGTTTCCTTCCTATTTTAGCAGATTACAGATCCTATCTTGGCCTAAATATTGCCTTGACGCTCCCTGTGCTGCTCAATCATGTGCAAGCTTCGTCTCAGAATAGTGATTGCTAACTCCGAGTGTTTAAGAAGCCCAGATGATGTTTGACGGTTCTTCAATGATACTGGTAAGCCAACATTGAGAGAACCGCGCCTGCTTGGTCTTGAACATCAGTCACGACTAACTTATTACAGTTGAACGGGAAAGTCCTAGAGCAAGGAAGCCAGTTCTCTTTAGAACCTGTCGAAGTCGCCACCGCGACGATTAATCTCGAAGAAATACGCAGCTTCCGTTCCAGCATATCCCGCAACGTCCAAGCAGCTGCGCAGGCAGATTATCCACGGGTTGAATTCGACATTCGGCTATCGCGTTCAGCCGAAGACATCTACTTGTCAGATTCTCTTCAGTTTTCGAAGGAGAAGGAACTCCGCATCCTTGACCCAATGTCTGAAATTTGGATGGCCACTTCTGTCTAGTAAGTAGTCTCATCTCCATAAATTCTTCTAGGAGAATCACTTACTTACTCCGGAGTAAACAGTCTTTGGCAGTGTAAGTTATCATCATCACCTATCCCTATTAGGTTAACATAGGGGTCGGGGCCTGGAGATATTGACTTGGGTATAGATCTCGTCCGAACATCGTCTGCAGGATTCTTCCTCAGTTTATCTGGTGGTATGCGGCCTGATGCGTAACCTGTGTTGGATATATGGTTGGTAATTTCTCGGGATTGGACAGCTCAACTGTTGCACTGTTCGTCGTACGTTTTTTTTCTTATGGGTGATGTTTAAAAGTGTCTAGTGCCGGTAGAAGAACTCGAAAGGATAAGACTGACGTCAGAGGTAATAGTATGGTATGGCGAAGGTTGTGCTCAGCTCCATTGAGTCAGGTTCGAAAACTACGTTGGCGGACTTGAGACGAGTAACTGGCCTGAAAGATCCAGTCCCGAAGACACCTGAAGAGATTGTGAATCTCTTACTAACGACATGCTACATGGGGACTGTCAACTCATCCGAAGAAACTCGCTCTCGGTAAGCGATTCCTTGGGTCGTTCCTTTCATGTTCCGGTCATTTAAGGGTGCACAAACTTCCTTTTAGTGACATGGAGGCTGTCTCGGAAGTGTCATTCTACTCGAATGAGTACAAACTGACCTCGAGTAGTGCGGAGATGCTTAGCAAAAAAAATAGGCGCTTATCATATGTCCATACAAATCGACACCGCAGTGCAGGCCAACTTAGGCATAGTCAAGGACGCGCTTAATTTCGAACCGAGATACGCAGTTGAGGGTGGCACACAAGCTGAGAACCTAGCTCTACAGGTATGCAAAACCCTTATCCTATCACTTCATTTTCAACTTCACTGACCGAAGTAGAATATCCAAGCTCGCCCCCGGCTAGTCACTCAATACATGTTGGCTCAGCTTGCCACTACGGCACGCGATACTCCGAGGAAGGGCTCTGCCTTACTTGTGTTGACCAGTGGAAATGTGGTAAGTACGGCCCTCATGTTCTTCTACAAGAAAAGATACTAGTTTGAATCCCTGACTTGGAATGTGATGCTAACGTGAATGAAGGACGAGAATCTAAGTGGTTACGTATGTACCCATCAATTTCTTCCCTTTTAAGCTGCTCAAGAAGGCACAATTCTCTACTAGGGATATCCAACATGTCTCGGGACTGTAGAACTACTTGGAAGAGTAATTACTGACCTCAGCGCTTACAGTATACGAAATATGATGCGGTTTGTCTTCTTTGCTTGAGTGTTAACCATACTTAGCTGATTGCCGTAGTCCTCAGGTGATCTCGCACCCCTAGGGTCCATAGGTGTGTATAAAACCCTGGCTTGCTCGATTCATAGGCCTCTCTCTGTTTCGGTACAATCTTATGTATTGACCTGCTAACCGTTTCCATAGTAAGTCTGCCATTATTGATTTGACAGTGCAACGGCTTGGATAATTCTAGAAAGAATGCCTTTAGATCTGACACGTCCCGTTTTAATCCAGTCGGTATGTATAAAAACCTAGCTTGATTGATTTCCAGGCCTTTTTTTAAGAATAATTATATGTGCTAACCTGTTAACCTATAGTAAGCAACTCCTCTTTTGTTGGTTGGTGTAGCAGCCGGATATTTCTAGAAGGGATAGCTTTGAAAACTAACACGATACGTTCGTATCACACAGGAAGAACGACGCGAAACTTTTCCAGAGGTCGGCCTCCCCCAAGAAATACTGTGTCTGACTCTTTTACTGACATTTTATAGATGGGTAGTTGATGCCTGGAACCTTCCCATCATGAATTCTTTCATCGAGGCTACGCCGACAGCGGAGCTCTTGCCTCTTAGCGCCGGAGTGCAAGAAGATGAAGGTACGATCCCGGGTCGTTTTCTCCAGTTTTGGTTAAAATACTGCTCATTTTCTACTAAATACCTCCGAAACAATCTAGAATATGCAGAAAATTTATTAAAAGCAGTAATTGCTAACTCTCAGATCCTTATAGTTGAAATGGGCTTGACCTATGCCGAGTTGTCTACGTTCGGTCTCTTGCGCCGTGTAAAACGCTTGGGTCCCTGGTCATGCTATCTCCAATTGCTGGGTACTTGGAAAGGAAAAATTGAAGCCACAGCAAATCGCCAAGACAATGTATTTCTTCAGGAACTATGCAATCAATAGTATGATTCCCACTGTCATTTCCCTCCCTTAGTTTACATGCTACCCATTTTCTCCCGCATGCTCTCAAAACACCCTAGTCTGAGCCGAAATTTTACTACAAACAGTAATCGCTGACTTACCTCTGATTAAAGGGCACAAGGCAGTCGTATTGACTCCTTCAGTTCATCTGTCGGCTTACAGTATGTCATTCCTTAGGCTAAATACCACGAATTTGACTATTGATGCTAACATGGTTTTAGATCCCGATGATAATAGGTACAACTTCCAGAGTCTTCCAATTTGAAAGAGATAATTACTAACTTCGAGTATAGACACGATCTTCGGCCCTTCCTCTGTTAGTCCCTCCTGTTTGAAATGATGCTTCTTCGCTTTGCATACTCGAAATATTCTAGTATCAGCCTAAAGTTTCGAGGGAGTAGTGATTACTGACTCCGGAATTAGATGTTGTAAATTGGCCATTCCAATTCAAGAAGATCCAGGCCCATGCCACGCACCTCGAGGAAATGATGAAGAACAAGAAATAGGCTGCCCTGAGTTCATATTTCGGGACGCGATTGCGAATCTCTGCAGGTTCTGAGGGGTTTAGATGCAATTAGTACAAACCGTGGAGAATTGTTGAGCTGTAGATGGTAAAGTCGAGGTATCGTTCATTACGATTCACTTCCAATCGAATCATACCAGGGACGTAGAAATCATGGGCCCTGCGTAGACTGCCTTTCTGCCAACTTTATTTAGTTTAACTACAACTATTATTTCGGAAACCCTAAGATACTCGTCTTCATATAGCAAGTGTGTCGCGATTGCCACATCATCATGTGTGCAAGAGATATCTCAATCATCCAATACGCATGTTCTGGGTGTGAAGTATTGCGCGACATCCTTTAGGGCATCTCTCCCCCTTGGCTCTATTACTCAAATCCATTATTCAGACTTGCCCGCTAGCCAGGAATTTGAAGGTTCTAGCAGTTGAAAGGGTTGAAAGCACCACGACACGTCCCAACAACATACGCCCCCATCGAGTATAACAAGTGTGCTCTACGCCTAGGCTATCGGCTCCTCATGTCACAGTTCACATTAGTGACATTACCCATCTCTAATTACTACAGAGACTGTAATCACGTTAAAATTTTTCTCAAATTTCATTTATCTATAGACTCTTGTGGCTATTGTTATTGTTGTAAATCTTCCCTGGAGGAAATCCAACAAATGTCTTAGAAGTTAGCCGTACTATGACTTTAGACACAGAATAGCTCGATTCCCAAGGCGAGCTAGGTGAAGAATAGACCGAGTGCACTATGGGATCTATCCATCCGGTATAGTGTAACGGCTAACATATCGCGTTTTCACCGCGGGGCTCGGGGTTCGATTCCCCGTACCGGAGTACTAAATTGTCTGATATTGGCTATATATAATTTAATTTTTATTCTCCTTCTTTTTGATAGCGCCTCGATAGGCAAGCGTGTGAACGTTGTAGAAGCAACGGAGTAATTGGTTGTAATGAAGCCGGCCTCGAATAATCGCGTGACAAGTAAACTTCTCTCAAGACGCCTTTATGTTTATCTCGCGCTCATACTTATCTGTAGCCTAATTCCCTAGTGTTATTACTCGCTTTTTTTTTTCCAATCCCGAAAAAGAACACAGAATTAGTAACATTCTAGTTTACCTCATAAGGGGGCTCCTTTATAGCAGGGGTTGTGATGATTTCTCTTCGAAGCTATCCGTGCTTTCGGATGGCAAGGAGGCATCTTGAGTGGTGTCCGTTCCAATGATTAATCATAGCCCTGGTCTCTTTAAATTTGTCACACCTTCTAACTTAGGATGAAGAAGGTCTTGTGTACATGAGCGAAAGGTATCGGTTTAATTGGTATTAGACTCGCATGACAACAGATATTTATCACCCCCCTATACTTGGGTCATGACAAAAAGAATCCTTGACCACTACAAGTTCTCGATACTACGTCAATATATATTCACACCTGGGCAAGGATTCGAGGAAACTACGGAGATGCCGTTACATATTAGGAAGAGGCAGCACCCGAATCTAATCGTCATCACATCAGCTAGACATGGGAATTAGCAAATGTGGGACCACATCCATATTTGAGGAATACGAAAATTGAATCCTACCATATTCTAATTAAATTAAATTGTATCAATCTTAGTGATATATGATGTAATGGGCGAGTTACATGCTGACGATTCATGATCACACCCGATTATCATTCATTGCATATCCTTCCTTTGAGTTTAAGGCCAGTAACAACGATTAATATCGACTAAAGACTCAATAGGCAAGGGAACCTAAGATGGGCCGGGCACCTAGATATGGAATGGAAAGTAAATAGATAGAATACAAGGGTTCGCCCTGAAAGTTAAATATGGAGACGGGGTATATGGTAAGATTACATAGAAACCTTACTATCCTGTATCATGTTACCCGTAATAGTACTTTTCAGAGAGAGCAAGAAAAAGAGAGAAGTTGCCTGAGAGAAAGGAAAGTTGGGTGTATGGTAAGTCTCGATAGGAGGCCACCAAATATGGACGTTATAGAGCCTTCACATAACAACAACGTGCATGAGTTGAACTTATGGTTCACATCTCGATAAATGCCGGGCATTAGGGTAATTTAGGTAAAACCGATATACTGTGCCGATTATCATTCAGTGTGTCAAACTATCCACGCAACTTAGTTTTCTTAGCCTACACTCTCTACCTAAGTATCGAATACACCTTATATGCGAGCAGCCTTGTAAAGTTGTCTTTTGGATTCCTAGGTTGAAAGTACCGATTCTGCCTCTCAAGAAAAATTCTTGGCAGAAATTACATTGCCCCTTTCTCATCTCTTCTAAGGCTCATCTATTCGATAGTTCATCGTCACTTTGTAGTCTGTATCCCATGCCCCAAGTCTCATCCAAATGACAAGATTGAAAGTATCGATCTTATCATTGCAGGGAGCGGGATTTTCTTTGTCCTGAGCGCTACTCTTGCTCTTTTCCTGACATCCATCGAAAATTCCGATTAAGGAAAGTGTGATCCATCTCTACTGGTGATAATCAAGGTGAAGGAGGTTACTTGCGCCTCGTGTTAAGGCGGCATACGCTTCCAATGGTGCGGGTGGCGATGCTGCTGTGCATCAAAGATGCATCTCGGCATGTACTGTCTTCCCCACAAGGTCAAGTGCGGCATAGCTATTAGGGTTGCTCATTCATCTTGTCGAGTGGCGGGATGAAGTTTCAGTGCATCGAAGTAAGCATCATCGGTAAGAAGGCTCAAGAAGCCGACGGCAAATCCCTTTATCGTCTTATGAATTTGAATACCCAATGGTGTGTTTCAGCTCAACCACACCCTCAAGGCGTTCTCTTGACTAAGGTTGGCTAACGAAGGAGCGGTGTCATTTAATTATCACCACCCTCTTTACCCCCACGTTGCGGTAGTTTAGACGTATAGAAAGTGGCGTTTGTCAATGTTCTACACATAATATATGATGGACTAGGTATTGGAATTCGTAACCTCCTTCCTTATGTATCCTGAATATCTTTTAGCATGTCACCCTAATATAGCCTTCTCGAACGAGGATAACGGTTCAATCGCCATTTTTATTCAGGAATCTGGACATGATTGCCCTCAATTTCTTTCTTCTATTTCTTTGTGTTCTAAGAGTAGGATTGGCATCTGGGGCTACGGAAGAGCGTGATATCGAATTTTCGTGGTAACTAGCCAACGCTGCTTAAGGTAACGCATTACCTATCCTCAGGCCCGAGCAGAACACTTGAAATGCCAACCTAACGTGTGTAATTAATTTTAGCTACATTCTGCATGCCAAGATGTATCGTAGACAAGGCAGCAACGAGTACATGCAAGCCTCATAGAGCTCGGTGGTTCACTCGGGTGTAAATTAATTGCCGGGTTGTATGTTCTAGCAACTTCCAAGTCAGCCATCCACAAATCCTCTTTCAGGAAGTTTAGAAGTAGTAAGAGATATGTTGCCTTGATGACGCTATCCATTGGACTCTCTTTGTTCTATTATTTGTTTCACGCGTGATTCCAATCGGGCCATAAGATTACATGTTGGACTTGGTCAGTCCAATGCCGACTTGATCCCTTCGCTACCAAACCCAAAACTACTTCTCCGCTAAATCTTCTCATAATTTCCGTCTCGGCACTTTCATCCAGCCAGTAGTCAGAGAGGGAGCCAGGTAACAGCGCGTGTGGCACGGGTTGGATAAAATGCCGGTTAAAGTCCAAGTTGGGGTCTAGCCTGCAATGTTAATATCGAACTGAGTCGGTTACCCCTTTCCGAAGGCTACGACCCATCTCGACATTGGTGAATGGTGGGCTAAAGTAATCTGCAATTTCAACTGCCTCGCTCAAATTGCTGTCCGATATGAATTTGCGGTCTTTGAGCCTGTAGACGTGTGAGCTGACTACCAAGGCGACTCTCACGATATTGCGCAATATAGCTATTTCCGACAGTCTGGATAAGGCTGTATGTAATTCATATAAATGTGCTTCTAGAAAACCCAGCCGCGTATCCTTAGAAATAGCTTAAATTCAAGATCGACAGCGGCTCAAAACGGTGGGAACCTACATACTCTGTTTGTCTTGAGCCCCGTATTATGTTCATAGACAACCAGCATCTCACCTGCGTTCGTCTTGAGGCCTTCTGCTACCACGTTACAACGTATGTGACATTCCAAATAAGTCCCAACCCGATCTAGCAGTTACGAAAGGTTGTCCCATGATCTCGAATGCCCAAGACCAAACCCTTGTACCGTCGTCGGAATTCAGAAGGTAACCCAGTTTCCAGCTTTCTGCGCTAACACACCACCTAAGGTATCGTACGGCGGCACGATGACGGCTCGGCTGCAGATAGTTCCTTAGAATGTGCTGAGCAATCCTGCATCTATTGGGTATCACCGGCTTTGGGTATCTGATCATGGCACAGCCCGAGATACATGAAATTCCGGGGAAAACACCCGACAAGGATGTCACAGGTTTCCAACAGCCTGTCGTGTTCCTGGGCGTAAGCTATCCCTTTGCCCTAGGCATCAGGACCACGAAAATCGAAGAGCCGAATCAAGAGACTGTCTTATCTCCTCGTCTGACAGGTTCTAGATCCCCAAGATGGCTGAGGAACCTAGAAGGTCTCGTGTCGATGTGGGCCGATTGTACGAGGCAATTTTAATGATGAATTGAGAGTCATGGGTATAAAAACTCACACTTTTCGCCTGTTACACCATCAATGCAACAGCATGCATCTCACAGTCAGAGACTCCCACCAGTCGAATCCCTACTATCTTTGACTTTTTTGTCGATCAATAATTTCCAACAATGAAGGTCTGGTCAACGTTGGCTCTATTGACGGGCCTCTCTACCGCGGCCTCGATTCCGACCTCGGACTCGGTTGATGCGGTTCTTGAACGCCACCAAGCGCATCGGCCATACAACTTTGACGCAAACTCGAAGACTGCCCCAATTCTAGCCCCGGAAGATGCACCAGCAGACTACCACACTACTGTTGGTAGCTTAACGGAGAATCATAGCGCAAGGGGGCTGATCGAGTTGCCCAGTGAGTTGGTAGATCGCAGTGCGCCTATTCAGCAATTGCAACGCCGCGATGCCTCAAAGAAGCCGAGAGGCGATGTGTCTGCCGCCGATTTCTATGAGTGCGCGACCACGGTATGTGATCATCTTAACATCTTAGTCCCTGTACTCTCTATTCCATTTCAGTATCGGCTGACCAACCGGCAGGGCAATCCTCCGAGAAGCAGTGACTGCACCGTAGTCATAAACAATGTATTCGCCGCTGACCAAGCCACGGTGATCGCTCCTGGGGCATGTCTCCTTTTCCAGTTCAATACATGTTGGGGCTTCTTCTGCTCGCTGTGTGAACTGCTCGGTACCGATACCACCTTTATCGGCAACCAACTCTTGAATGCCCAGACGCTCTGCGTGAACGGAGGATCGGCAGGCACCGTCGTCGGCGAGGATGCACCACAGTGGGAAGCCGGCCTCATCCGTGCCAATGGCCAACTTCCTAACTATGCGGGTGACGTCTGCTAGAAGACGGCCTGAAACCGCATGATTGAGCGAGCGGGATGCGCGGGGTGAGCAAGGGTTGATTGTGGGCTGCGAGGAACGAGTTGGGGAAGATGTAACGTAATTGATTATTTTAAGAGATCAATGCAAATTGTAATGTACTCAAGTATTTGCCCAGTGATATAAATTACGATGGGGTGCATTTAAGTACAAAGTATAACGAAACAATCTTTACCAAGTCGATCTCACCGTTTTCTTGTTGGTATTGTAATTAGTATAGCATGTCACCTAGCTCAAGCATTGGGCATATTACGACATTAAGAACGAATTAAAACTGCCTCAAGGTAGAGGGGGAGATTTTATACGTTCTACTTTATAATATACAGCACCCAGTGGTAGGTTCCTCTTCCAGTTTAGTCATGTGACTAACCTTACGACGAATCCTGTGACACAACCCCGACAAATCAATGGGACCGTGGTGACCAACTATAGCGGCAAGCCTAGGGTAATTATACTGATCGAGTATGTAAGAGAGCCCTGCAGACCGAGTGTATTCTTCCTCATCGCGCGACACAAATATGTTGTGCAGTTTAATCCAAGTCTCAAGGTCAAATGACTCGAGAAAGACGTTCTGTGGCAAAGTAGCCGCAGCCATCTCAGCGTGAAATAGGATATATGTCACAGAGTATTCAAGAAAGGGGAACCTGAATCCATGATGAGGTCCCCAAACCGGGCCAACCTTGTCTCCATAGCCCAGCCCCTCTTCACGGAGCGACCTTGCCCTAATATAAGTATGGCAGCATTCCTTTAGTCGATCGTGACTCCGGCTTCGAACATCTTTTGCCAACTCTGGCCAGAACTCACAGGCAAGCTCGTGAAACCCGCCATCTTCAATGAGAAAATCTCGTACCGACTCGTGGATAAACTGAACTGTAGGATAAATCGAGTTGGTGACCTCGGCAAGTCCTTTAGAAGAGCTTGAGACGAATTGGCGCATCTGATCTGTCGAGACTTGATCTGGGTCCCATTCCGATAGCGGGTTCCTGGGATCGAGCCCAGCTACCATGGCGAAATAATACGCATGGGGATCTAGCGGCTCTTTGGCATATAGTATCCATTGTATGGATAGCAATAAGCGGTCTCCATTCCTGTTGTCTTTTTTTAGGATGTCTTTGAACAGCTGTCCAAGTTCGGCGGGGATTTCATCCACTCTTTTCTTCAATTGGAATATGCCACCTTTTGTATACTCCTTGTTCAAAATGCCAACAACTAACACCACCCACATAAATATACCAGCCGCCTTTTGAATGAGTGCGTTCTTGAGCTCCTGTGCGTTGTTTTGACCAACGTTAAGATTATGACATATATACTCTTCTATATCCCGACTGTGGCCGCTTTGCTTTTCCAGTATCAGCGTCAACCCAGTTTTAACGGCAACTGTGGGATAATGTCGGCTTGAGAAGCAAAGCTTCAGATTGGGTTCCGGAGATAATTCTCCAAGTTGCTCGAAGTAATCGACCATATCTTGCACTTGAGCCTGGTCGCATTCGTCAAGAGCATCAATAAAGGATATTAACTCTCGCCGGCCAAGTCTAGCAACTGCCTCACGAAAGAGATCTTGAAGGGTGCCGAGGGTCCATTCGATATCAATGTCCCTTTCCATACCAATGGCCATCGAAGCCTTACGAAGAAGGTGCGGACGCTCAAGCACTTTTCGAAGATCTGGAAACTTCTCTAGTAGCTGGAGTAGTAGGGAACGATACATGCCTTCAACCGATCTTTCTAAATTGTTACCTCTAGCGTTAAAGAAGAAGGAAATGGCCTCAGATTTGTTTTTTATGTAAATAAATTTCAGTAACGTTGACTTGCCAACGCCGGGCTTTCCTTGAATCCAGAATAAATCATAATGTTGGTGATTTAGCCAGGCTAGATAATCAGAATGATGTAGAATCCAATTGCAGGTCGTTCCATAAGCGCGTTTTATGGTCGATTCCCGGGAATCAATACTTGTGAAGGATAATGAATTCATTAGGGTTGCTATCTGTTTCTTTCGATCTAATATATGATATAAGCTAGATACAACAATATTCTGAAAGGACAGACCCACCTTCACCCTCAAGGGCAGGTATTCTGCGAAGAGGTTCTTCAATGTACGCCGCAGCTGTAGCGGCCGAGTACTGCTGCTCTCTTCGGCGTTTGTGGTTATCTGTGTTGTTAGAGTAGCACAAATGAGCACGGGCTTGATGCAATGTTATTATAAGGGACGGACCTACCATCAACCTCTAAAACACGTATTTCACAAAGAAGTTCTTTAGCATATGCCGCAGCTGTAGCAGCTGCGTACCGTTGCCATTGCTTGTTTTTATGGCTATCTGCATAGTCGCAGATAGCACGAATGACTAGGCAGCGAAGGTTCTCTATTAGTCCGGCACCCTCCATCTCGAAACACATTGCTTTGAATTGTTTCCCTAGTCTGTCCCTCGTTTTCGCATGTTTAATGACTCGATTACCTGATGCAACAATGCCGTAATGGATCCTAGGGTAGTTGTTAGGTCGTGTCGTTCGCTTGACCAGTCTAGATATGTCACAATTGTTGCACGAATTCTCGAATTCAGTATCACGGCGATTCTCTGGTTTGGGGTGTTCATAGGTGCTTTCAAACAGCAAGTCATTTAAGGATTCGCGACAGGTGTATTGTTCCATATGTGGGTTCTGTTCCGCTACCTGAACAAGAATGGCCGGTATCCTAGAAGGTTTTGTTTCATGTCGCGCCTTTAGCGCCGAAACGGCTGTTCGAAGAGGTTGCGACGGTTGAAGTGGAATTGCAATTGATTCAAGTTGGTTTTTGGCCACTTTTCCCAAATCGTACTGGATAACTTTAGTACTGACTACGACATCGCCTAGTCGCACATCAACCCCTCCGGCGCCACCAGCAATGCCGACCATCAGATACTCACGCAGGGAGGGGAAAGACCGATGCATATTGTTTGCTACAGTAGCAGCATTTACTGTCCCGTATCCATCATCTGGTAAACTAGCAATAACGACATTGTGATGCCGAATTCTACCAAAGGAGTAGTTGTTGCTATCGCCCTCTTTCTGGGGCAGTGGCTCGTATTCTTCGTCTAGCATGGCCAAGGCAGCAGCTCTCTCAATGGAGAGCGCGGCGACCCAGCCAAAAGTGTAGTCGCGGTTCGTGCGCTTCTTCCGGTTCGGTTCGTGCCTAGTCCGGTTCGATAGGGGTTCGATGATATTATCTAGACGTCCCTTGTAGCTTGAGGGCGGCGGCATTATATCGGTCGGGTATAATTGCTTTCAACCCTTGTTCGATTAAGAGAAGATTTCGTGATGATGAAAATGCGATTAGTCTAATGATATTTTGTGCCGTGCCTGGGTGGGAAACGGATTGGAAGAATGACACTGCTCGTTTCATAGAGGCGTGATGATAGGAGATGATGCGAAATCCTTAAACCCAACAATGGGTGAAACAGTAATGATACTTGGAGAGACCGTTAAACCTCAACCTTCGTATATCGTATAAAAGGCACATCAATACCTAATATGCGGGCTACCTCACGCTAGCACTGCTTCACAGCAATAGATATGACTCATTACGCCACCTAGACGCGACCCAGGGCATCTATACGAGCCGACTCAATTATTTCATATGGTGCGCGACCGTCTTTTAGCCGCCCAGGAGCATCAACCGATGCGTTCTCTGGTTCGTTGATTGGCTTGCCGAAGCCGACAAACCTTGATGCAACCGTAACCTCGATAGCGGAGATAGCGGTGGTGAAACACCCCTCGACTATAACTAGCTCCAAGGCAAATATGATGATTTAATACAAGATGCCTCCTACGTCTCAGGCTAGAAAGTAACCCGTCACGGTAAGTGCGATAGCCCCTAATGATGGGGGTGTGCGATTCGCTTCGTGATTATTCGTCAAGAAGCCCAACCCCGAGAGCTTCCCCTCAAAGGCGGACTATTTCTCGTTCCAGCCGATGATATACCCGATACCGCATATACATTCCAAAATCAATCCGCCTTATGACGGCAAGCCTGCATTGTGATTTAGAGGTGGTACATATTTCTCGGGGTCTCTAACTGGGGTTTCTGTCCACTTACATTATATAGACGTCTCCTCCAGATGTCTGTTAATAGTCGTTAACAATGAGGCCACTTCCCGGAAATCTTATTGGGTGATTTTTAACGAAGGAGTCTAGCGCACTTACTATACACCACTATACTTCATTGTGGCTTTTTAGCTTTCAGGTCCAAATGAGTAGAGCTACATGTCGGTACTTATATATGCGTGTAAAGGACAAAAGGACGAAGCCCATTGCGCCAGATATTATAGGTAGGCAGTGAGGAGTTGTGCATGCGAACTTACAGCTATAGTAGATCGGCTAGGTAGTCTCATGTCCCGTCGCTGTAGTATCGAACGCAGCATGCATCACGCAGGGGGGCTGCATATAAGCCCCTGGCGGTTTGCCTTGCCGGTCGGCACCCTTCCAAAATGTCAGTCCATATTCTAGGGATTGGATTTGCTAGCTGTAGAGGAGTGGCATTAATAAGGTCTAGATTTTGAATCAGAAATCCAGGCTCTTCGGTTCGAGGTTGAAGGATTTCAAAGTTACCCAACAACATCTGTACAAACTGCAATGCGCAACACGTGTACAAATATTTAAGTAACATTAAATCCAATGAAACATATAAAGTAGCTGTTCTAATGAAGACTGTTACGTAATCTACGCATTAGTATTGCCTAAAATACACATTCGTTAGTAAAACATGGCTAGATTTATCTCCGATTATATATTAATACTTGTAACGTGTAACAGGAGGACGATAGTCTAACTACCACAACAAAATTCGTATAAAAGTCAACCGTATGACTCCCCACGATTATCGCAAAGAATAAAAAGAGAATACTACGCTTGAACCATTTCCAGCCTGCCTAATAATGACGTGTTCGTTCCTCGACCGTGCAACCCGTACCGTAACACTAGCACTCGTATTGATCGAAGGCCTTCCGAACATTTCCCTGCAAGGGTGTTCGGCTGCAGTGGTAGAAACTAGTGTAATTCCTACCAGCGAAGCAATTCCCGAGGAAACGACACCATCATCAATCAACCCGTGGCCAACAGATACCACCTGTAAGTTGTATGGTGAATATATGCACTTTCGCCCCCTTGCATAGCCCATTTTGAGTCTTGAAGAGAGTCTAATGCGTAGTAGACACCTATTCAAGCCAAAATGAATGTATTATCGTAACTGGTGTGCCCTCTGGCGACTGCTTGCTGTCCGTCACCGTTACTAACTCCGAACCGGGCTTCGTCACCAACTACTGCGGCGCCAAGAATTTCACGACGACGGAGACGAGGACGCCGACCGTCGACTGCGGGGGCTGCGACAACTTGGCCGTGACTGTGAGGCGCGGGGGGTGTCCGATGGGAGGTTCTCATCCTCCAACACACACGCCGCAACCGACGCCGTACTACCATTATGAGTGGGCGTGTGCCAGCACCTCCGAGTCTTCTTCGCCCACGGTTTCGGCCTGTCCTGCAAGAGAAATTTAGACTTGTCGATTTGAAAGCCGTTCAAGAACTGCAGTAGTAGGGTTTCACTGGTATAATGAATGACCGGGATAACATGAATCTTATAGAGGAGAACTAAAAGTTTCCCTATGCCCCTTTAGAATGAACCCCTGGGTAATTTTAGTGCGGTATGATCGGTGACACTGAGTTTCTTGGATGTAAGCGCTTATATCACGGCAAAACTCCGCGTCGTGCATGGTGGCTTGTCAAAAGGCTTTATGAGCCTTTTTCTTACCATAAGCACAATAGCAACAATAACCTATCCGGTTCTTCTTACCGGGCTACGCGATGTCCAATGGGCTTAGATGCATAGTTAAATTGGTGGCTGGGGAGCTCTCAAGCGCAAACACTTGCCAGCGGGATCAGGGTGGTATTTTTGAATGCCGGAAATCAGCAGGGAATAGTTGCGATGAACGTGTGAAAAGATGAAAAGAAAAGAAAAAGAACGAACCCGCTTCGGATCGTTCCTCTATATAGTTTTTCTTTTCGTTTTTCTTCTTTTCATTATGAAAGGATAAGATCTCACCCAATCTATACCCACAACCCCCTAGTCGTAGACACTTTTTTTTTTACCGGCCCGCCAAGATAGAGACTTACGTACTGCTGAGCCATGTATCTTGTGTTTCAGGAATGCTTATAGCTTTTTGCAACCAATCATATCCGAATCCAAACCGCCACAAATCATACCCCGACGTTCTGGTTGGCAGGAATGGCAGTTCTCTGCAGCAGGTGGCATCTAATATTGGAACTTTGGAGGAATAGGTCAAGTAGGCTGCCGATTGAACGAGGTAGCTATTCTAATGTGTGATGTGAGGATCATCACAGCTTGGGGATATGGGAGATGCAGGAGAAGCTCAAGAGCTGTCAGCTCCTTTCCCTCCTTAAGTAGCTAAAGTCACACTCCCTGCTGTTCTATCGACATAACAGTGCGATCACCTATTTTTTCAAGGCATCTAGGCTTGCCGTAAGCAACTATCATTCTACAACTCTCAAATTACGGCTACTATGAGTGACTCGCCCAATAACAGTGAAGCCTATGACGACGACGAGGCCGATAGCGATATCGACGACGATACCAATTATTTTCAAACACCTGGCAAACCCGGGTTGAATAAATATTATAGTAGCAACACGCTATATCAAATAGGAAAAGTAGTGACACTGTCGTGGGTGAAGAATTTCTCAAACGGAACGCTCACTCTCATCCAAGATAGTTGGTCGGGCGATCAGGCAGGCGGCCTGAGTAGGAATATTCTAGGTATGGTAGCTAATTGATACATGTCAAATCTTCTTAGTAATAGTCTCCTCGCATATTAGCTAACGAAGGTGGTATGCTACATAGAAAACACTGACATCAGCGAGTATGCGTGGGTCGTTTCATACATGGGCCTTGATCCAACGGTCCAGAATGTCTACTATCTAAACTTTAACGGCGACGGCCAAGGATTCGGGTCTCATTACTTCAATATTACTGGTCGCGAGAACGATTTTTCTGTATCTACCCCTTCACCATCGCCGACGTCAACATCAACAGGTTCTAGTAGCACTTTATCATTCGTGTTGCCGACTGACACGGCGTCTTCTTCGAGTGCCGCACCGTTGAGTGCTGGTGAGATCGCCGGTATAGCCGTCGGCGTGACTCTGGGGACGATCGTTGTCGCTGGAGTCCTAGGGTTCTTCGGCTGGAGGTTTAGAAAGGGGAGGGTAGTGCAGGAGAGCCTGGCCTACGACATATTCCAACCCCCTTACCATCATGATTTCAATCCGGTTCGGCGGCCCCAGCAGTCAAGTTCCATTCTTGTAGCAGAGATGGAGGGCAGCCATCAACCAATGTCAGTCCCTGTGGCAGAGATGGACCAACAGTCCAGCAGAAATCACGCCCCTTTCTGGCGATACGAGATGCCGTCCTGAGGTTTGGGGCTCATGAATAGTTATCCAGCTGTTCACGAAACCGCCGGCTCTAATTAATCGAGTTCTCCTTCGCTCGATGTACCCCAAGATCGTAAATCAACAATCCAGCGAACATAACGTCACGCCATGCCTAGCGCGAAGCAAAAGACATTCGGAGTATGAAGTGGTGCATTGTATCAGGAAGAAGTACGGAACATGGGTAAGCTATGTTATGGAGCAATCCGAGGCATGAGAGGGATGAAATGGTGTCTTCTTACGGGTTTCCCTTCATGCCTAATTATTATCCATCTCGGATGCCGATTCAATTGTGTAGGTGAAGCATAAAAATGAGGGAATTGCGAACCTCGGGTAGGGTTTAAGACGGATGATGTACGCGATCTGCCAAATTGAGAGGCCATTTCAACGGCTTTGCTGACTACCGTATATACACAGGTGCCAGTGTCTTGCCCTATATAAAGGGAAAACTACCTGAAGGAGGTAAAGCGTGGCTTTCATAGTCCGGATTGGGGATACAGAATTGCCGACTCGCTGAATCTATACTGTACACTACACACTACACATGCTAGGAAATAATAGTTATGGGTCTAATTAAGGCCTAATTACAATTGAAACGAGCTTCACATTCAGAAAAGGCGAATCGGGGATGGGTAGGGCCATGCTCAAGCAGAGAAGGCAGATTTAAGGTTCGTGATGCCATCAAAATCTGATGGCCGGCCATACATTATAATCAGACGCTAAATTACGTATATTTGTACAAGTCTCCGGAGCTCAAAGATCGAAACGTTCGGTTAGCAGCGGCCGCTATCGCACAATGACTAAATGCGGGAGTCCCGACCAACCCCGCCTATGAATTCCGTGCGATTTTCCGTCCTACCTAGTCTGCCGCTAGGTTGGTTCCTTTTCATCTATAGTATTATCCCCCAATAAGAGGATCGTAGCCTCGCTAATGAGTCGTATCGACTGCTAGTAATACGTGCTCCGTTCGCTATTTTATGCGATTCTCGTGTATGTGTGATTTCATAAGCTCCAGTACGTCATCTTTGACCTCGGTTATTGCCAAGAGTAATCAATGAGACATGCTAGCCTCGGGTATAGGATCTTCGTGCTTGGCGGTGCTGCCTTTACCGCGCCACGTGCTGACGGCGGGAATATCAGCCTGGTACCGTTCCTCGTCTGTGCCATATGCGCGGGGAGTCAGCTTGATAAGGCAGTGAAGTGGGACGTTCATCCAAGGAGACCGCGACTGGTCCTTTTTCATGAAATATGCGTATATGCAACGTAAAATAGCCTGGTGCGTAACAATGAGGATGTCCTCGGACCGTTCCAACTCCATGATAATGGGCTCTAATCGAATCACAACATCGCGATATGATTCGCCGCCTCGATACCGGTAGTTGTACTTATCCTCGTCGCGCGCAACGAAGTCCTCTGGATAGGCATCTTTTATCTCCTGATACGTCATGCCATCACATACGCCCGCGTCTAATTCATCCAGTGCTTTCCACTGTAGCTGGTTATAATTTGCTGGCAAGTAACGTGCCGTCGCTATTGTTCTCTTGAGTGTGGATGTCCATACGGTGAGAGGTCGGTCACCCTGTAATTGTATTAGTTTATCGTCTGGTGGTGTCGTCGAAGGAATCAATAGCGACACAGGTTTACGGATTGTGTAACTTACCCCGACAGACTGCCTTACGAGCTCTGGCAATTTATAGGCGTACTGGTGCCCTCTAGGAGACAAATCTGCATCACCACCAATCCTGCCGGATAAATTGTACATTGATTCACCATGCCTCGACAACCAAACCGACCGCGGGCGAATATGTAGGTTCATGAGGTAGTACACGACTCGGCTCTGTAAATAGTCCTGTATGCGATTGATAATGACTTGGCTGCCCACATCCATCATCTTGAGGTAAGTGTAGTGACTCTCATCCCCGTCTTCGTCGATTGTCTTGTATACTTTCTCGTAGTGTTTAATGCGATTGCGGAAGTCGAGGGCGGCTGCTTCAGGGTCTTGGCCCTGATAGTCGGGGCTGGTGGTCTTGACATCACGGATGTTGGCCATAATTAGCTCCTCATTATCGCACTTGGACTCGACGAATAGCACTTCAATCCCTTCGCGCGCGCACATGTCCATAACCCATTTGCGCCTCTCTTTTGTTGAATTGGTGGCATCTAATATTCCAATAACACCACCTTGCCGGAACCAACCCAGCATATCGGCAAAGGCTGCTTCGGCCGCGGCGCGACGTCTGCGCTCGCCCTCGGTGTTGGTATTGTCGAAGAAGTCGGCGGAGGGCTGAGGGGCGTCATGCCGGCGATAGTTGCCTACATTGAAGGTTTTGGATGGTATCGAGAGCCATGTCAAGTAGCGTTGAGCTGTAACACGAGTTATATAAGTTAGCCAACGTACTTTGCCTCGTAGTAACCCATTGACACGAAATCGACAAGTGAAAGGAAAAAGGATAGATACCTCTCTGTGCAATGTAACTCTTCCCACGAGCGGGCAGTCCGACCATGACCACACAAATCTTAGTGTCCTCGACCTGGACCCCACGGCCGTTAGTTGTTGGCGCCATGCTTGCTATAAATGCTGTAGGACCGATTCCTCAGAAAGCCCAAGCATCGACAGGAATATTGAAGGTTGTGGAGAAGTAAGGCGGGAGAAGCCAAGCGTGTCAACAGACTCTGAGAACGACGATCGCAACACTAGTGCAAAAAAACCCGATATGAATATGAACCAGTGAAGTGCAAGTTAGGCCTGGGCGAGTGGGAGCTGAAAGAGGGAGAAGAAAGCAAAGTAGTAGGTAGACCAAACAACCTAAATAAATAAAAAAAAGGGAGTAGACAAATATAAACAAGCCGAATCGAGTCGAGTCAGTCGACTGTATTGTTCATAATCGCACCACAGAAGAGGTGGTCAAAGAAGGTGAATGGCACAATTAGGCAATATCATGGAGATGATACCTTACAATATTGTAAGGTGAGATGAGATATGGGCTTGAATAGCACCCAAGGCCCAAGATACAAGGCAAGCAGCGGAAGACAAGGCGGGATCGGTCAGTCTCGGGGACAGGAATACGGTTCGGGAAGATGGGAAAAGTTGGTGCAAGCGATTCCGTCACCACCCGGGGGGCCTCTGTCAATCGTGCTTGGCGGGTAGGGTTCTGGTAGGGGAAGCCTGAGCAGTGCCTTAGCTGTGCCTTAGCTAAGGCCCGTTGGGTTACACCAGCGATGAAAACCCGGGCAGCTGGGCCCGCGGGAACGGAGCCTGAGCAGGTACCTGAGTGGTGCCCTAAGTACCTAGGCAATGCCCTATACCCTAGTGTAGGTTATGCCCTGTAATGCCCCGTAATGCCCCGTAATGCCCCGGCAGTCCCCTGCACAAGTACTGCACGAGTACCCTGAAAGCCCCCAAGTCTGGCCGACTTGGTCATCGACTTAGTGTGAATCGCCCCTCTTTCGGCACAATTACATGAATTGCCCCCAGGACAAAGAGGGACCACAATACCTCCCATTCTCCAACTTTGAGGTAATCAATACCTCAACTAGTTTGGAATGTGGCCGATTTGTAGTCTGGATGAAGGAAGGGGGCTCGAACATTGACCCTCATTGTTGTTGATGCCCACTCGTTGTTGATGGAACCACCATCATCTCAGGACAAACACAAAGGAGGACCGACTGGCTGGCTCAATTGGGATAATAGATTGGCCGTCTCTTCAATTAATCGATCCATTAGGGGTTCAAGTCTAGCGACGCAACGACCCATTGTTTTGAAAATTGTGATCTAATTAAGCTCGGCGGGCTGAAGCCTTGTTCTTCCCCGGGTCACGAGAATCTGAGGCTGACCCATTTCGGACGGCGGTCAGACGGGTGCTCCATTGTCTAGACTCTAGAAGTGGTGGCGGCCCGGACTAATGGCCCCCTGATGCCTGGGGATGGGGGATGGGGGATGGGATGGGTAATAAAGCTCATGTGCAGGATTCAATGGTTTGGCGGGTGAATACGTTGACGCGATACCCAATTTGTTCACATTGGATTTCTCTTCCTAGTCACTAACACTCGTCGTGAGGAGGCTTCGCGCTTCACCGCTAGACTAGCATCACAAAGTTAGTCCGATCACTTGACCATCAACTCCAGCGCATGGGGCCGCTATCTCATTGCCGTGACTTGATGCCATGGCTATGCACAACTAAGCGCCCCACTACTTTGTATTTGGTGATAGTAGGCAGAGAGAAGTGAGGATTATGAGATAAAGGGGGATACAGACACGGCGATGGGCTAGAAAAACATCAAACCGCTGCGTACCTTTGAAAAGCTCCAGGCTTGGTCACGCTGGCGCCAACGGCCACCAGCATAAACACCCTGCATTATGGAACGACTCTAGTAATTGCAGATGGGATGTTGGCCTTTTGTTTCGAGAAAGCGGTGTGTTCGAATACTTTGTCGGGGCTAGCAGCCTCTAGAGACATGCGCGATATTTCGAATTGTAGTCCTCGTCTCTTACTTCCGTGAGACGGAGAGTTCGGCTTTCAAGGCTTGGTCCTCAATGCGAACAATCTCGATGGGATTGATTCCCGCTCGATTCGACGTCTGTTCTTCGCACGGCATAACAGTTTACTTAAGTATTTTGGTTACTGGAATGAGGGCGAGGTTGAGGCGATCGTGGGTATACGATCGCACATGCACTAGGCTTGGGGGGATGTGGAGCTGCATTGTCGTGAGTATGCGGAATGGGGAATGATATTGGTTCTCGACAGGGGAACGATATTAGACGATAAATAATAATCTTAGTCAAGGTACTGACTAGGTGGTGGAAGTCATGGCTGTGCTTGATGTCGCAAATGTAATATCGGTAGCACAACATATAATCGAACGAATCTGGGGGGAATCGCCTGATGGATGGTGTCTGGGCGACCCTTCCAACGGCATCGATACCCGTATCTGGATGATCGTCTATAAGGCCTGGATCTGGCCTAGATCTAGCCTAGATACTAATTAGGTGTCTATCTCACCGACGTTGCCTGGTTAGCCTGGAGTAAGCTCATTGCTACACCACAAGATAAGGAAACTCTCCATGAGTATACAACGTTCTAGTATTGGTCGAGGCACCCCCCCCCCCCCCCCCCCAATACTATGTAGAGGATGGGTAGCGTGGGGGAGGAGCCTCATCGTTGCTCCTTTGAAATGTATAGAAACTGAGTAGGCATCCTCATCGACCCGATTCTCGTGTGCACATGTACTTAGTAGGTCTAGCGGTGAGCAAGTAGACAACGCAGTGATTACTCAGTACGCCTTACTATATCAGCAACATGGAGTTCTCGTGCAGGAGTTACCAATTACAGAAGGAGAAGCCGAACCGTGGTGTGGTGAAACGACACATAAAGTTGGCGCCCTGTAGAAACAAAGCATTCAAAGCATGCCGGTGCTTGCTTGTGTGATTGATTATTAGGCATTCCGTGTCACTTTGAATATGAAACTATTCGCTGCCAATATGTCGTGTGGCTTGTGTATAGCAAGCACATGTGCTGAATATCTAGTGTACAGTGACGTCGCAAACAGGTTCGCCATCGTAGACACCGAAATATCAATAAGCAGAATTCTTCGAATACCTATGTTTGACTTCTCTCAATTTCCTACTAGGTACTCTGATGGATAGGTACCTAACATAGAGTAGGAGTGCTGACTACTTACCTACATAAACTGATTGAACTTGTATCACCACCATAATTTCGCTGATAGACGAACAAGGCGTAAATGATGCGGCAAGTCACTGGCCAGTGACAGTGACCCTCATGACCTTCGATACCCCTCTCCAACATCTATCTTCCTTCATATCGCTTACTTAGGTAGCACAGTACATCATTACCACCACAGCCAAACCTGCCTTTACTATAGCCGCTAGATGATATTATGGTCATCTGAAAATCCCCTGATTACGATTCGCTCTAGTACCGATTTCTGCGCCTCCTCAATACCGCGCCACTCATCGCAAACAGAAGCATAAATAAATCCGCCAACTCCATCAACATATCGGCCAGATCAATACGTCTTCCGGATTGGTCACAACTAACCGTCATCCCTTTGATTTATGGCCAGAATAATGGCAGCTGGCTAACAGACAATGGCATTTACATTAACACCTAGCTGTGGTAGACCGTCTAGCACAGTAGCAGTAACACCGTTCGCTTTTCGCCTCCCAGTGAGTGACTACTGCTAGGAGTAGTGCTACGGATGTGGCTCGACGCCTAGGCCACAGGAACATTCTCCTAGGGTTCCCAAGAGGCCATCATCAAGGCCATAAAGTTAGAGATAGTACGGAGACGTCAGACTCGGCACGCCAAACGCACCGATCGGGAAACGAACACGACCAGTCGACACCGTACCCATTGGCGTGGATAAGACACCAGTCACAACATTAACTCTTTCGATAATCGCCAAAGCAAACTCTCAGAATACCCGATATAGACAGCTCCGAGCTCGGGACTCAGCAACACTCGCGAGTCCAATCCCCGTGTGGACGGGGTCTCCCTAGAAGACCCGAGCTTGCCAAAGTCTTTGACCACCGGACAGCACCGGTTGAAACAGCACGTAGGCGGCGGATGCAAATGACACTTCTAATAATACGCTTAATCTAGCATCCAATGTAGTTCGATTCCGCGATCACCCTCCTTTTATTTCAACAGCCCTTTCGGGCTTCCTTGGACTTTGGCAAGACAACTAACCATAAAATTAGTACACCCTGGAGCACCAGCAATCGCGACTCGAAGATTAGAACCGGCAAGATCTCCAGTCAGCCGGCGCATTCACTTGTGTTGGTATTGTCGCAGTGTAGCGACTTGAGGTAGTGTACCGAATATCTTGCGCTTAGGTAGATAGCCAAAATGATGCGACAGCTCTTGATACTTTTATTTTTCTTGTCCATTCCCGGGCCAAGACCCTAGACGAAATGAAAACTACTGTGTAAAATCTGCGTTCCAGTCAATGAAATATCCTGAAATAGTTAAGTTCTTGTTGAGGAGGATTCGATGGTTTCTAGGATAGTGATTGGCCACCACGACAAGATTTGGCGTCAGGTGTAAGGATGCATGATCCACATATTTCGATAGGTAAACTAACCCGAACCCGAATCCGACGCCTTAAAAGTGAGGATCATAGATATTAGCAGTAATGACCGAGGCCCTGAAACCGAGGCACTGGGCATCACCTACTTATACCCATAGACAGGTACCGTGTAGGTAAAGGTAAAGGTAACTCCAATGCTCCATCCAAACACAATCTGTACAGAAAGAGTGCCCTGCCAAACAGGCCTCTCGTGAAGTCTGTGGTTGTGGGTTGCAGCACCGCCCAGCACCCCAAAACGCACGGTCGGTCTCGCTCAACGCTCCTCAGCAAAATATTCAAGTCAAAAAAATCAAGCACACCGCGATGGCGCCCAGCTTTACGTCGTTACATATAATGACGAAATTGTCACCCTATGTTTTCACCTATGAGCCTAGCGAGACTCGCGTCGCATCTATCCCGCCGTCGAGTCCCAAGCTAATTGTCTTGGCGGCGTGGATGGACGCACGAGATGTGCACATTGCCAAGTACATCACTCACTACCAGTCTATATATCCAAATGCCACTATTCTCCTGCTCAAGTTCGTCATGAAGGAAGCCATGCTTGCGCCCGTTGCAAGCAATGCGGTACAGCCTGCCGTGTGGTACTTGAGGTCTATGATAAACTCGGGCGAGTTGTCCCCAACTTCCGCTCATCCCGAGATCTTGGCCCACGTCTTCTCAAACGGTGGTTCTACGTCGATGCAAAACATGTATGTTAACTACGGCCGAATGTTTGGCCAGCCGTTTCCACCGCACTGCATCGTGTTCGACTCTTGCCCGGGACTACACGCTTTTTCAACATCCTACAACGCTCTCATAGCAGGGTTCCCGCGAGGCCTTCTTCGCTTCATCGTTGCCCCTTTCATTATATTGATGATTCTCGCTTCCTGGCTCTGGCATATCCCTTTCGGCTTCATTACCGGCGAAGATTTCCTCACAAAGAATGCCAGAGTCCTGAACGATCCCAAGCTGGTGAAACAGACCAACCGAACATATATTTACGGGAAGGCAGATACTATGGTGGACTGGCGACATATCGAAAAACACGCCAGACAGGCCGCGTCGAAGGGCTTTATCGTGCGAAAAGAAGTATTCGAGAATAGTCCACATGTAGCTCACATGAGAACGGATAGCAAACGATATTGGTTGATCGTTGAAGAGACCTGGGAGAAGGCCTCTTCTCCCATACAATAACGGCGTTTACACTTAGGTGCATCATTTCATCAGAGACAGCTTATTAGAAATATAGATAAATACTTATACAGCCCGCTATGCCAGACGATTCTCCACCCCATGTCCAGATAGCTGTACTATACTACGGGCACAATGCAGCGCTGCGGACAACACTGCGAACCCGAGGTTTAAGCTCGGCTGTAAGATTGAATATACCTAGGTAGGAATACCAGGGCAGGATACTTGCCCCTCTCTGTCCCATTTAAATCGCGCCCCTCGCCAGCGTACCACACGATTCAACTCATCGGTACCAGTAAGAGTCAAGTCACCGTACTTGTAAAATCATCCCCGAGGTACCTTTGATAGATCGAGTTTCAACTTACAAATTCCTAGTCAAATATGAGCACGCGTAAATAGGCATTACGATTTATCACGGCCCTATAGTCCAGGAACTCCGGCGTATCGGCGGTCGATCTTTGATTACCGGTCCAATTATAGTAAGCCAACATTTACCTATTTGCGCAACCAACACTAGTACACGAGCTGCGGTCAAGTATAAGAATGTGAGACACTCACCATACTTGGAAAGCATAAATCGCGCAGCTGATTAGTCACTCTATACCTTTTTTTTGCCCTCTCCTCTCGACTCCTTTTTATCGAGATAGGAGACGTCATTCATCATGGCATTTTCATTCATCATATTACCGAGTATTATAATCGCGCTCATCGGCATCCGCGTGATTATCGACTGGAATAAGTTACGCAAGGCCCCCGGCCCGTTTCTGGCGGGATTCACGGACCTGTGGCGGGCCTACCAGCAGTATAATGGGACAATGCGGGATAGACTCCTAGACCTACATGCACAACACGGTCCGATAGTACGTTACGGAGTCCGGTGTGTCAGTATCAGCGACCCCGAGGTCATCAAAGTGGTGTATGGAAGTCGTGCGGGGTTCATCAGCGTATGACTACTTACCCGACTCACGAAATATTTAATGCGGGCTGCAAACTAACCAAGGCGCAGGCGGATTCATACGAGGTGCTTCGCGGCCACCAAAACGGCAAAGAGATCAGGACCTTGTTAAGCACGCGGGACGAGAAACAGCACGGTGCTCTTCGGCGCTCCGTTGCCAATGCTTTCACTTCCGCGGCGGCGTTAGACTACGAGAAATGGATTGATGTAACCATCGGAGACCTTTTGGAAAGCCTGACTAAGAAGCCCAAGTTCGACCTTGTGTCTATGATCGTGTGGTATAGCATGGACGCCGCGGCCCGCTTCTCATTTAGTGAGCCGCTCGGTTGCTTGGCCGCTGAGGGTGATATTGGTGGCACGATCCAGATGATTAGAAACCACCTTGAGCACTGGACTAGATGGGCTTCGTACCCATGGATCGAGCGCCTCGTACACCGAAACCCTATCCTCAGTCCCACTGTACGCTCCCCGTCAAGCGTCGCGGTCGCCGCAACCGCAAGATTAAAAGAGAGGACTAGTGGTGCAGGAGTGTCAAAGGAAGGAAAAGAGGTTGATGTCGCCCCGGATCTACTAGAGCGCTTTCTCGAGGCAAGAAAAGAGTACCCATCGCTTAGTGGGCCGGGAATCATTGGTGTGCTAGTAAGCACGATCGCGGCAGCCGGTGATACGACGGCGGTGACGATTGCGGCCACACTATTCTATCTATTGAAAAACCCGGAAATCCTGAAGAAGCTAGAAACCGAACTTACAGACGCCAGTATCCATGAGGTCCCGGCCTTTGCCGAAGTCAGCAAGTTACCATATCTTAACGCCGTCATCAAAGAAAGCATGCGCGTGTTCCCCGTCACGTCTTTCCCGATGGAGCGGCTCGTCCCTGCTGGTGGCGCCGAGATCGCCGGCATGTATTTCCCCGAGGGCACGACCGTTGGATGTCTGCCGGCAGCCATACACCTTAATAAGGACATCTTCGGCGAGGACGTCGACGTCTTTCGCCCGGAGCGCTGGCTAATAAGCGACCGCGAACAGCTGCGGATCATGGAAGCCGCGCACATGGGGTTTAGCCGGGGAAAGAGAAACTGTATAGGTCAGAATATCGCTATGCTATCGATGAAGAAGGTCATCCCCGCACTCATCAATAAATTCAAAGTCAGTTATCTTGGTGTTCCTACGGAACGAACGTTGTGGGCCAGATAAGCTTTTACTGACATCCTGCGAAGCTTACTCTCGTCGACCCAGAAGCGTCGCTCAAGGCGGACTATACACCGAATGTAGCGCTCTTGGAGCCGATCTACGTGAAGTCTGAAATCAAAAGCTGATTCGTTAATGGCAAATCAGGGGTAAACAATCGTGCGGTGGGAACACCTCCAAGGTAACAAGGATGATTCTTTTTTCTTGCGCCACGTATACAAAAAGGAACCTCTTGGCTAGCAATCAAAGAGCCGTCCAGAAAGCAATGGAAACAGCGACAAGTCAAACCAAGCGTAAAAATTCCCTCTAGGAGTAACGTTTGTGCATCACTGCTGAGCCATCCCTGGGCAGCTTCCTCATACTAGCCTCCTTGCTTCGTACTAGGATAGTGAAATCTAAATAGGGGCCCAGTATCAGGACCAAGTTGTTAGCTAAAAGGGGTCGAAATCACGTATCGGTATTCCGTATGATCGCAAATTTTCAAAGACAAATAAAGCTATTACTAAGGTATGCTGTTGACTATGTTCATCAAGCCATATTGTTTCTATTGGCTGTATTGAAAGATTTCGATGATATCACGACTTAATTAACTAAATATGTGATCTCCTTCATCTTATCCGACCCGTCATCACCTTGTATCGTATCAGATGTGGCGTTCAACTATTGGGTGGGAACGTTGTACCAGGCCAGACAAACAACACGACCAAGAATCTATGATTGGAGACCCATGCATTATTTGGATAGTCTTGGCTAGGTAGTACCAAAATAACGAAAACCTTATCATCAAGATATATATGTCGCGGCCCTTTGGGTCCCCGGACTCTTCACGGATACTGATTAGTTACGGGCTCCCACACCTACACTCAGGCCATACCCTGGTGTCTGACGGAAGGGGTGGAATATGTTGTTAAGATGGAATATACGGTTAGAGATATGATATAGGCCTCGCGTCTCATCCCTTTAGTACAACACCTGAAAACAGACTCACTCCCTCAAACTCGAATCAACATAATATACTAACCCCTGGTTTGTGAGCACTGGTGACACAAGTGTTACCCACATATGAGTATATAAAAAACCCGCCAAGTCTAATGTCCTAAGAGATATGTCTATAGGACTTCACATTAATCTCAGGCTGGAAAATACATCTCAAGGTCCTTCAACGGCAAGCCAAAGCGCGCCGCCCACATCTTGCCCACAAGCTCTTAGGCATCTCTCAAGTACCCCCTTACTATGTAAGTATCCTAACATAGTAATAGGGGATAAGAGGCTAATACCACCAGTAAGCTTGGCCAAGTACTATCATATCTAACACGATGTGCCAACGCGTCAATGTGAGCTTTGCATGCGGCAACCAGACAGTGTGGTATAGGCGCTGCCATGTCTGGATAGGGGTGGCGCCCGATTATCAAGGCAGTCCGAACTGCAGATACCATAACCCGCAAAGATGCTCCAGAATTAGACAGATGTAACTGGTGGTGTGCTTTTCCTAGCTGTCAGGCCTGTTTTGAGCGGGAGCGTGAGAGTCAGCGCCAACGCGAAGTCGGGCGCCGGGAATGACGTTGGCATGAGTTCGACATGTACCGTCAGACAGGACGTCGAGGGCACTAAGCATAAGTCCCCAAGGTGGTAGTCGCAAAGCGTCATCCATCTTAGCTCAACTTCAGAAGAACTTGGGGGCCTATGGTTATAGATCACATGTCCAGAACCGTCTTTCTCTTTCCCTATTCATTCGTTCGTCTTGCCTTTTGTCTTTTGTTTTGTTTTTTTCAAGTTCTTTTTGGGCTTGATTTCCGCACTAGTCCTCATGTTTTAGATTAGTGTCAACGAGCATAATTGTTTGTTGTACTTCCCTAGCTAGTTAGCTAGCATAATGACAACCTAATCAAGTATTGTAGTTCTGTTTGCTTCATTTCAAGGCTCAGAAATCTGCCTCCCGAACCATCGTGTGAAGCAGGCCTGAACTTTGGGGGTATCAGTTTAGTCAGTATCAGATTCCTTGTGTAACAACAGACATTCATCATCCCCCTATACTTAGGCCTTGACAGGGGATAGAGGTCGGATATGTTCGCTATACTACTCTGCAACGATATGCCGGCTAATTGAGTTCCTGAAAGGCCAACATTGATTCCAACTTAATTTATACGCTTAAGTTACATACAGCTCTGGGTAGCATCTCAATTTCCAGGATGGAAAGACTCCGCATACTCGGCATTTGAGACCAACATTGACCCTTGCCGGGCTGGTTCGTTCATAGGTTCTTAGCTACATAAATAATAGCAGGTAGTTATATTCTCCCTTCATCGTACCAAAAAAGGAACAACTACCGTTCAATACCGTTTCCTATCATACTACTCCTAATCCAAGAAACTATAGACAGAAATTATAGCCGTTGACCTACTCGATAGGGGCATAGAAGCTGAAATGGCCCTCGGGGTCATACTTATGCTTCAACTCCTTCAGACGGGCCTGGCGCCACTTCTCATAGCCATACCAGCCCTCCGGTTTCTCGTTTCCGTAAGCATAGTTTACATAGACATGTAGCTCCTCGCGGCCGCTACCCCGGTAGATAATATCGCGGAGCTGATTGCCAAGTCGTGCGGCTTGGTCATCGAGCTCCTTGCCAGCGGGCTTGTAGCCCAACCGCGCCGCGAAGAGGAGACTATCATCACGGAAAGCGAAGGCGGTCGAGTCACCATCGATACTCTGCACACCTTGCTGCGGATACCCCTCAAACAAGAAGGTAGAGCCCGAGAAAGGCGAGTTTGCACCCCCGACGTTGGCCGCGAAGATGTCATACGCTTCCCTCAGCGCCGTCACATTATACTCTCTCACATAAATTGGGAAACGCACGTTAGCGTTGCCCGCGATCTGGCATGGGGCCGAGTCAACAGCAATCATAGTCCATGTCGCAAGGTCGCGGTACGAGCCCGACTGGGTCTCTGACGATATGGGCCCGATGTTGCGGAAGGGGTTAACGTAGGCTGGGTCGACGGTCGCGACACCTTCTTGAATAATGAAAAACAAGATAATGGGCTGTGAGCTTGGTGAGAAAAGAATGCAGTAGCGTCTCGAGGCTCTTCTTGACTTACCCTGTCCGGGTCCACGTCGGCTGCGTTCAACCACCACGACCAATTAATTAAACCAGCAGGCAGATTAGAGAGGTACCGGTTGGTTGCTTCGTACACAGCCTCAACTTTGTCACCGCTAAAAGTAAGGGTCTCAATTGCCCAATCACGATGCTCAATGTCATAGACCTTTGCAGTGACCGAGGTAACAATGCCGAAGTTATGGCCGGCTCCCTTTATGGCCCACCAAAGGTCCGAAGATGAATCGATCGTTTTCAGGGTGCCGTCAGCCAATACGATGTTAATAGAGACAAACTGGTCAGCGACAAGCCCGTGGTGTCCCTGTAGCCATCCGTGACCTCCTCCAAGGGCAGGTCCAAGATAGCTCACACATTCACACGTCCCAGTTACTATATATGAGGTTAACACTATCAAACCTCCCAACCAAATATGGTTATCACGCACCAGTTTGTTTTCCTGAGGCCCAAAGAGCATCAGTGACGGCTTTGGACAAAGCACCGCCCCCGATAGTTGCTGTTCCCCCATCCTGAGCTACTATCACACTTGACAGCTGACGTAGATGAATAGCGACCCCTCGATCCATCCTACCAAGCGTAGTAATAGCTCCATGAATACCATTGAAGGCTAAGACGGGCAAACCACAATCATTTGCTCGACGTACCTATAAACCACACATTATCACAAGTAAGAGTTGGTGTCGTGCATGTGAGAAGACGCCGAGGAGCCGTCACGTCCCTATGATGAGAGACCTACAAGAGAGACAAGACTCACCGTCTTCGCAACATCATCCTCGGTAGCGGGGACTACAGCGACGTTTACTGTTGGAATATCGAATTGCGACCATCGTGTTGTTACCTCTTCGAACTCTTCGGATCCGGGAAGATAGATAGCGGCTGCAGACGAGAGCGAGTTTCTCAATCCTTGAGAGAACTCTTCGGGCGACCCGCAATCTGCGGGGAAACTGTTGCGGGACGCGGCGCCGAGAGCACAGGCGGAGAGAAGGGTGACCCCAAATCGGCGCATTTTATAAGACCTTTCCAGGGGACGCTTGGCAAATATATAGAGAGTTAAATCAAATGTTTGAAAACCTGCAGCTTCTCCGTCGGTGCGGCAATCATGGAACCTCACAAGGATGTCTGATATTACAGATGTGATACTGTTGACCCAAGTGCCGTGCGGCAATAAAGTCACGTCTTACTAACGGCCAATAAGAATGAAAATATAACTGGAAGCAGTTACCAATAATGACGGAACCCCTATCCTTGGCATATTGGGGAATGGCAAGCACAAATAAGTTTAAATTGGAGTGGTCTATTCGCACATGGCAAACATTGATATGAGTATCTACCATTATCCTGAATGGACTCACAACGGTTCCTGCTTTGGGCTCGCGGCCCAAGACACTGGGGTTGCAGTGCCCGCACAGATCTAGATTACATTGTTATGCTTTCGTTTGGGAAATGATTGGCCATTGCCTAGCAAACAGGTCTATTGATCCTAGTCAATGAATCTTGTCAGTTTCAACAACGAGATTTACGCTGTCAATCAAGTCTTGCATGTATATGCAGTATCCTAGATATTCTGTTACAATTATGACAGGATTCCAAAGTTGTCTTTGTTAGGGTTCTGTTGCTTCGTCGTACCGGCCTCTCCCTAGGGGACTCTTACTGAATACCCCTTAACAAAATATGAGATGTCTGCCAACGGCTCCTCTACCTCAGTCGACAATCCTACGGCTGCTCTCGCCGCTGCTTCTGTGGATGCCGTTCACTCATTTTACATCCAGCTGTGGACTCTTTATTCCGTTGGAATACTCGTGACTATTCTCAGGACATATGCTCGAGTTAAGGCTGTCGGTATAAGAAATCTGCGTGCAGATGACCTCCTCATTTGGATTGCAATGGTACGTGTATTCAAGGGTTCTATTGCATATCGTTGATTTCTTGCCGCTAACACCATGTCTAGCTGTTCTACAGCATACAGGCAGCCCTAGGATATAGTGTGGGACATGCCGCACACGGGCTCGCTAACAGTGGCATGACTGATACCGAGCGAGCCGCATTGCCGGCAGATGATCCAGAGTATCAGATGAGGTCAGTGTGTCTTGGTAAAACCCCTCGAGCCATTTCTGAGCCTCTTCCCAATTTAGAATACTCGGTTCGAAAATCCAGATAGCTATCTGGTCTGTCTACGCTTCGTTAATGTGCTTTCTCAAGCTCTCCGTGTTGGTTTTCTATATCCGGCTCACTGTGAGTTCTCCCAACGGGCATCAGATATCGACAACTAATAAATTTGACAGGAAGGTCTGGGTTGGCGGTATCGACTTCAGATAAGAATAGGATTTGCTCTTGTCATCGGGACAACAATTGCATCGGTGGCAGGTCAGTACGCTAAAATCTTTCACCCGCCCTCCCCCTTTCCATGTGTGTCGAGAATATAAATCATGCAAGCTCCAGATACCATTTCCCTTGTGTACTATGAATGAAAATTGCTCACTCTAAACTGTTAAACATAGCCATTCTTTTCTCTTGTATGCCGATACAACGACATTGGCAAATTTACCCAGATCCCGGCGGTATGTCTTTCACGATCCCCAATTTATTGATTTCCCACTAATAGGTCTTCCCCCAGACTACTGTCAGCCGGCCATATCTCCGTCGATTATCTGGACTTCATACGCTGCAAACATCTCGACTGACATATACTTGATACTTATACCTCTCCCTATGCTCTGGGGGTCTTCCTTGAAGCTTGCCAAGAAGATAGCGTCAACGATTGTACTCGGCGCGGGCATATTTGTTCTTGTGTGTGCCACTTTGAAAACTATCTTCATTATAGTGGTAAGTGATCTTGCCCCCTCTGCTTACCCAATACTGACAATAGACATCTAACATACCATCTCCGAAGGACCCGGTCAACGGCGCAGCGCTGGCTGGAGAGTGGGGTACCCGGGAGGCCTTTGTCTCTGTTTTCACAACAAATCTCCCCATGATATTTCCCCTCTTCAAGAGCTGGCTTAGCCTGATGTTTGGCAGCTCCCTTCGGTCAACCCAGAAGTCTTACGCGCGGCATGAAAGAATTCCAACAATCGGTAGCGGCAACAGGGGAGCCGGGCGTATTCCACGAGAGTTTCCCGGCAGACTATTCACCACCAACCTATCACCCACCGGTAGCCAAGAACATATAGTACCGGATATCCCGCTGCAGAGCGTGAAGGTCTCTGCAGATGGTTGTGCACACCCATCCACCTCTAATGTAGTGTACGTCACTCAACGAATCGACGTGGTACATGAGGACGTCGGCGGCCATAGCAATGGCCAGAAGGGAGGGCAATGCATCCATGATAAATGGTAGCCGCAGATCCCTAGAGTCACACACATATGTCATCCGCTTGTAAATGAAACAGCATGTCATATAGAAGCTTTTAAGATAATGCGAATGAATATTGTCATCAGGCCTCATAGATATTCTATCTACTCCTCCAATGCGGAAACTGTAGGACAAATTGAAGGTTGATAACTTAACGCTTGTCATATCTGCCACTCGGGTAATGTAGTCATGTGTTACTACAAAACCACTATAACAAGGAGCTACCGCTAAAGATTGCCACGGTACAGAACTACGAGGCGCGTTAAGCGAACCAACGGCAGCCCTAGTTTTGCGGCCGAGGGCTTGCGTTATGAAATGCAGAAAAGTTAAAAGCGCAACTGTTTCCAACAGTATAGACTACGATCAACACTGCAACATTGAGAATTCTTTGCGGAGAGAGGGGAGGTTAACTCCTTCTACAGCCTAATCGCGATTATATATGCTACCACTTTATTCTATGAGTGTAGGAGATATAGCACAGTATATGTTAGGAATTAGCCGCTCCTTAAATCGAACCTTAAGTTAGTACCAATGTACAATGTAATGTATCGATCGTATAGTATGTTGAACACATAGCCACTGCACTACAGCATGCAAGTCACGCCACGACAAGGGAACCCGGCATAGTTTTGCGTCTGCTAAGCGGTCGTAGCTAGGAGGTAGGTTGTAGGTACATGAGAAAAAAAATTTAAACCTAACCAAAATTTTTTTTTTTTGCCCAATCTGAACAGGCGTGTCTACCACTAACAACTAGTTTTTTAGGTCTCAAGTAAAGAAGGAAGGTGTACATATATCACACTAGGTACCTAGGTAGGTTCCCTTACCCAGTGCCTTCACCTTCACCATATCCCCAATCACCAGAAAGCCCAGCCTACGTCTAACCCTCCAGTCAAATTACTTAATGTATTACCTTTTACATATATTCAACTGCCAACTGCTAAGCCATTCCAAAAGTGCCTCTGTCTTCTTTTCTCTTTCATAATAACCACTCCGACTGCTTGATCAGCCGCGCGCACCTCTCACCGCATTTACCAGCCCTTCACAACACCCGTCTCACAAACCAGTCTCTCCTATGGCAAGCTCTGAAGTTCCCTGGTCGCGCGACGGCGATCCTCGTGATGTGGAAGCGTTGATCGCCAGTATTCATGGAAACATAGGAGACAACATTCCTCGCCGCATCCCTCCCATTTTTATATCCCCCTCTTCTGCCAAAACTGTTGCATCTTTTGGCCCTAACCTCCTTGACTATGACGCCCGGGGGCATAATGGCTTACTAGATCGACAACACCCGCCATCAGTTTCTGCTAGTCTTTTCAACCGTATTATTGGGCCTGGTCTAATCAACACCTTTCTTAAGTCCCTATCTAGATCATAGCTATCTATAACTGAAGTTACGGCGCTAATGTTAGCAGTGTTCGGTAATCCTGATAACCATGAATATCTTCACGAATCTACCTAGGTGCTCATGCAAGTACTTTTTCTGAAGATTCCAACGGGAACGTCATGAAAGCCCACCTCCAAGACCTCATGTCCAATCAGTCTCATAGTCCTCCACTTAGGCGCGTAGGTGTAGTCGGGTTGCCCTAGTCAAGTCTTTGGCAGCCTTGGCCATGTGACGCCTCTCTAATCTAGAGATTCGCGACACCGACGTTAATCTGTGGTCTACAGTACATTTCTCGGGCTCGGAGGAGACGTCGCAAGCGCAATAGTTATCGAGGTCCTACGGGCCGTTAGCTGGGTGAAAAGGGGCCGCGATAGCCTCGCAAAAGTAGCAAAACTAACCGAGTAACATGATTGAGACAATTTCCACAGATCATCGCATTCTCCTCATGAGACTCTGGATCCTATTCCAGGGCCCGCAGACTGCGATTCGGAATTTCAAGAAGGCCATGAGTACCCTTCCATAGTTACAGAGAGACGGCAAGAAAGTTCTCCGGGTCGACCCAAAATATATCCTAGCCTTATTCTGCGGTAAGAATTCGAGCAGTGAGGGTAGCGAGAGTGCCTCGAGAAGTGTGTTGTAGGAGGGTAAGTTGTGTGGTGGCCCCTGTAGCTCTGTAGAACCACTTAGAGAAGGAGAATAAAAAGATCTATAAGAAATTATTAGATCAGCTCGTCAAGTTCATCTACAGCGAATCAGACGTGATCGTATGCATCCTCTTGATCGACGAGGAGCGCCAGATCACGGAACCTAGCAGCCTGATCCCCTTCACGAAATTCCCTACAGTTGCAGTCCGAATTTCGTAGGAGAAAGTAGGCAGATGACGCCATTGATATCCTTCGAAGAAACCTATCGCGCACAATACGAAGAACAAAAGCTACTTGGCGTTTTCTCCTCCGCGGTATTGTCTATGTCATCCTCTTCGTTGATGGTGTAAGTAATATCTTCCGGTACGTCGATGTTGGAGAACTTGACTTTTCGGAATGCTTTGTTCTTTCCCCGTTTTCTTGAGGAACCTCAATGTCCTCAGGCGGTTCTTCGGGCTCAATTTCTGTGGGACCGATGTCCACTGTTGTAAGGCTAGAGCAGGATGGGTTCAGCTAGTATGTCTGGTGCTTTGATAAACCGGTGTTTAGCTGCAGCTTTGTTCGGTCTAATAGGTAGGTAAGTCGTAGTTCGTAGTTATAATAAATAATTTGTTTGCGTGATGTACTTGTGGGTAGGATGGGTATTGTGTAGTAAATTGGTTTGTGACCGTTGTAGCTTCCTCGACTTGTTCACCAATTTAGGCTTTAGTGAACCTCTTGGAATTGCTTAGTTGTGACAAACTCTCCAAGAGTTACGACTTGTGGCAAGGGCTACTATTCTAGGGCTTGGAACTCAGTTAATTCAACTAATAATTCTCTACAAGTCTCGAGGTCCTTGGATACCAGAAATTAGTCTGGGGGTCTTGGGAATTCTAAGGCCAATTAACGCCCGTTGGGTTTCAACACTATTACAGTAGCACTCGTGATGCCTTCATACCAAATTATCCCAATGGCCTTACGCTCCTGTGCGTAGGCTGCCTTAAGTAGTTGAGTCAAGCCTTCTAGCAGGCTTGGCGGTTTTGGCAGACTTTGTCGTGTGACACGACTAGGATGAGATGCTGGGGTTTATAGCATTATCCTGGCCGTAATTAACATTCCCCCTATTTTGCCTACCAATTGAAACCTCAAACCATTCCATTACGTCAGCCATCCCCAAAACTTCAACGTGTTAGTACACAATAAATATACCTTATCAGGAACCAGGATAGCCCCAGACACCTAACCCCGGCCATATACCTTTTTTTTTTTAATGCAGTTCACTGTTTCTAATATGCCACAGTATGCCTATCTTTGCTGTAGTTGTACAGTTGTGTATATCTAAAAGTCCCTTAGGGTGCAGATAACTTTGTTGAAACTATGACTTAGCATTGTTTCAGTATACCTAGGTATCATTTTTTTTCCTCTTGCTGTTAGCTTTTGTAGCTCTATTCCGGAAAACCATGACGCATATTTCCTGTTACCTCGTCCCCACTCCCCGATTAAGACACCACTTAGCAATTATGATTTAAACGCGGTATATGAGAGCAAAACATTATAACCGCTGCAGACCTGTTTTAATCCTAATAGTCTTATTGTTTGCTTCTAGCCTACTACCTTATAAATATTATAACCTTAGAAGAAAGACAAGGCCATATGCACTTACCTAAGTACCTAGGTACTTAAGGCGTTGGTGAGCTCAGCCCCACACAGAAGGTTCTATGGGGATATATCATGCATCAATGTGACTAACACCTTCCTGTTCTCTCTCTTTTTTTTTTTTTTCCAAACAAAATCTTTAGTTGTAGGCAATTCTAAATAATCCCAATCATTATTTTAATGCCAGATCCCAGCCCCCAAAGTTAACGTCTTCTTTAGGCCCTTTAGAGGAAAGCATGGCTCCTAGAAGAAACTATATGTAAACACACCCGGATAGCCCGCAGATTCCCAACACCTTTAACTGGCTCGTACTCGCCCTATATGACGTAGCAATTGTCTCTTGCTCCTTTTGGAAACTCCTCGTACTTTCTCAGCATCATTTTATATCTCTATACTCGCCTTAACTCTAAGCATTCCTGCCACATAAGGGTAGTCTTGCGTACGGCTACCTGGCTTCTTACCTGTAGTGAAGCTTAACTACTAGTCACAAGAACTCGCCATGCCGTTAAAAATGCTCTCCTTTTTTTGAGAAGACGCTTTGTCTCCCCTTCGAAGAAGCGCATACTTAGAATCCAAACAATACTAATTAATGTGTGGTATCATGGTTTGCTTGGCCTAAGCACACAGTTTTTGGGCGGCTACGCCCTCCATGTTAAGAAGTGACAACACAACAATATCAGTTGGATATTCCGTGTTTATTTGCTAAATACTATTACCATTAGGTGTGACCGCCTTTGCTTACGTAAGTGAACAATCATTCACCTAACAATGCTGTTTATAAATTTTGTCCAGAGCCAGCCATCCTATTCTCTCTTTGCTATTCCCCATCAATCTACAAAGCTATATATCTCATTTTCATCACCGATCTATTTATCTATTTATTTCTATGCAATACTTGTAGATTATTTTATACTATTCAATCATCCTTTTGTTTCTGTCATGCTTTTTGTCGATCGCTTCCTCGGACCCGCCTGGTCTGTAGGTAGAACGCGTTGATATTCGCATATCCTGCGCATGTCGCATATTTATAAAAATTTTCAATCTGAGGGCCAAGTCAGTATACTCATATATGGCGCATTCGCATATATTTCCCAGCCTCATTTCCTCCCACCTCGCACGCGGAGAGCTATCTATTTCACAGAATCTTCAATTCGTTTATCTTTCTTCCCTCTCCTTTACCAAGCCTAGTTGTCAGCACTTTTCTGTTTTCAAATCTAACATCGTCGCACAACAGCAACCTAATACAACGAGGAAGAAGAGCAGCCAATTCAGAAATCAACTCGAGAGACAACAGCATGGCTGAGCTTGGCGACCTACCACTTGAAGTCCTGGAGAAAATTGTCTGCTTGGCTGTGCTCCCTGGGACCTCAGGCAAGATGGGGCAGGTCGCCTCTGTTAACTCCTTGTGGCAGAGTATTGTTGAGAAGAAGACTTTCGAGCACCTGCGCCTCGGTGTTGAGGATATTTCAACAGCGATGAGAATCTTCCAGAATCGCCCCGAGCGTTTTTGCCTGGTGCGGCTCATCATCTTCAACGTAGTCCTACCAACCTACTCTGCGGCTGATGTGAGTTGCTTACATCTGACTACTCGATAACGTATCTTACTAACTCTCAATGTAGTGCACAACTGCGGAGTCACCTCAAGACAGATTTCGTAACGACATTGCCTTCTCGATGTCTATGAACGCCTTGTTGGATCACCTTGGTCAGTGGCCGTCAACCGGACAGGCACTTGAGCTCCAGCTCGATGTCTTCTCACCAACCGACGCAAGATTCCTTATAGGAAATCACTGGGTCCGATCCTGGTACGGTGTGGTCCCTGGAGACATTCTTCACGTGAGTGGTCCCAATCGTACGAAGACAGGCATCCTCTAATGTAGCCCTCTAGAATCGAATGTACGGTGCCGTTCTAGAGCTGTACAGAAAGACCAACAACCCAGTTCCTGCTGTTACTAAGCTCACAATTCGCGATGACTGCGAGCGTTACATTGCGGTCTCTGGATTTGAGTGCTTGCTCTCCGTCCTCACAGGATTGAAGGAACTAGATATCCGACATTGGGACCTTTTCAAGCATAGCCCAGACTTCGTCCGGCGCTTGAATCGTCGGCGTATGTATAGAATTCTTCTATTCTTTCTCTAATCGGGAAATTTCAGCCCAACTGTATATGCGTGGTTAACATATCTGTAGGCATGGCCAAGGCGCTTGAGCAAATGTCAGACGGTGTACGATCCATGAGATTCAATGTCGTGTACTACCCCCCGGCCGACCAGAGTTTTCCAGGAAATAGAACCTGTGAAGAGGGCAACCAGTCCGATCCGTTAACCGTCGCCTACCGAAATGTCACTCAGAAGATGACGGTTGTGGACGTCCACGGCATGCTAGGCACTCCGGAGCTATTTTGGCCCAAAGAAGTCAACGCAGAGAGTCCCGCACCTTTCTGGCCAAACTTGAAGCGCATGGAATTACAATACCACATTCTCGACCCTACTGGTGAATGGTTATTCGATTCGGACAGCCGCCCAGGTTCCCGCCATCAAGCCGACCTACCATTCTTTGACCTACCCTCCAACCTTATCCCGACCGAAGACCTTGTACCAATGCAGAATCGATACACGGCAAACCAGCAGAAGATGGATGATTTCTACTCTGCTGTGGCTAAAGCCGTCGCTAATATGCCGAAGCTGGAGCATTTGCGCGTACAGGCAATCACTTACTGGAACGGTAACATCGCCCCTTTCCACGTCTTTAAGTTCACGCTTAACGGTATAATGGGCCGCGCCACCTGGAGCGGAACACCTCCCTTCAAACCCAGCGTTGATGTCATTGGAGCCTGGCACAAGATGGCTTACGAGCGTGATCTGTTTCTGGAGTTTGAGTCAAAGTACCCGGAGTGAGTTTATAGAGACGAGTTAAACGACACGTGGCTTCTTGCCCTGTGCTCTTTGTTCTCTCTCTCTCTCTCCATTTTCTACCCAGGATTCGTTAGTTCGCACTAGTGGTTTTGGTGTTTGGTTTAATATCAATAGGTAGCTGTGAGATTCTTGCTTAAATTTTTGCTTTGCAAGAGGCATGATTTGAGGGCCTAGAATGAGTTTGCATTGGTGAAAGTTTGATATTCCAACGTCGTGGTTTTCGATAAGGAATGTTGGGTGTATTATTCAAGGTACTGATCAAAAACGGTACTCGGTAAAAGAAGTACTTAGCAAAAGAAGATCCAGATAACTTATTTCGCCATTGTCGCACAACGTGATTAGACACCCGAAGACTTAAGACTGGCCTATTCGCGTTCGGAATGAAGCCACCTCAAATCGAATTTGAGTTGGTTTACCGAAAATAAGAACTGTATGCGTTTGAATGATGTATCTAACTTGCTAATAATTATTTCCATATCAGGAAGTTCATAAGTGCCGAGGCCACGCTCATGGAGCATCTGTATAGTAATACCACCGGCTAAACCGGAACCGATTCCCCGCAGCACGCAAGTCCGTATACGAGTATAGCTACTTAGGTGGCCACCGTACGATATGCCTAGCAAGCGGCCCATCTTCTTTCACGGTGAAGAGCTAGCAGATTCGAACAGCGTACGCCTAATTGATCAAGTGTTGAGCCTAGTTGCGAAATCTTCATTCTGAGGGGAATAGGTTGCTACTTTCAGGATGGATGAATTGCCAAAGTTTGGTCGCGGCATCGAAGAAGTCTTGATCCCCACCTTCGGGGCCTACGAAGACCTATTAAAAGCAAAGGAGGCTGACATCCGATCTGTACGCCGCAAGACACATACCTACGGACCCAACCCACGACACGTCCTCGATGTGTACCTTCCTGACGACCAACCCTCAACACCCAAGACGGTTCTCGTATTCTTGCACGGTGGTGGCTTCTACGCTGGGGCGCGCGTCAATGAGGGATATGCAGGAGGCCTGATCTTCGGCAACCTCGGCCGATTCTTCACCTCCAAATTCGGAGTCACCGTCATCGTGCCGGATTATCGGCTGCTGGCCCATGGCGCGAAGTATCCTTCCGGCGGCGAAGACGTCAAACTCGTGTTAGACTGGGTCAAGGAGTCGCTGGCAACCCGAGATGGGTATGAGAATATCAACCTAGTGTTGCTGGGAAATTCGGCGGGCGGTGTGCATGTGACTACGTTTCTCTTCGACCCCGCATTTGAGGCCGCCAGGGACAAACTTCTGACACAAGGAGCTGGGGGAGCTGGCGTGCAGCTTCGAGGCGCCGTCTGTCTCGGTACTCCGTTCCACTGGGGCGATGCGCTCGATGAAGCTATACGGTCATACCTTGGAACAGAAAAGGTCTTTGAAAATTCACCACTTGGAAAATTACAGGCCGTCATTAAAGAGGGCTCTACGTCTCGGTTGCCAAAAGTGAAGATACTAGTGTTGATCAGCGAGCTGGATCCTCAGTTCCTGTTTCAGACTGCGGAGGAGTTCAAGCAGGCATGGCAGGATGGGGATATTGAGATAAAAATCCTTGAAGGGCATAACCACATCAGTCCCCAGCTCAGCCTCAGTACAGGCATTGAGCGCGAGGAGGCTTGGGGCGTGCAGGTTGCTGAATTTCTAAGCTCTTGCGCCTCTAATTGATAGTGCTAGGACATTTCCACAATGGAATATCGTTTCCTCAATTCATACGTTTTCAACCGCTTTGAAGCATAATGATAGTTGCCATAAGAGCAGGCAGTCACGGGCAATAGAGGATAATCCTCAAGTCTTTGAACTCTAATAGAAGGAACTCAGGATGTTATTTGCTAATTTTCGCAGTGGTCTGTAGGCATTACATGTAGTTGGTACTTTTTTTCTTTCGTAGTAACAGAGAGAGGTGGGCGTGTGACCAGTGTGATAGGAGATAGGGCGCTAAAGGCGACCAAATCGCCGTAGGCTATGAGCGTCGTAATAATACACAAGACTCCAAGAACAAATCCCAAAGGTTGTTTTATCAAGAATAATCACGCCACTAGATTCTATTAGTGCCATGCCGTTGATTGTGTGAACGAAAGATACGACCCGGTCTTGATAAATGCTCTCTCCACCTACGATGCTACATTCCATCTTTGGGGTACTACTCAATCATATCGTGTTGAACTGAATTGAAAATAATGATAGTAGCTAGGTGAGTCTATCAACAAAAAAAAATCACATTGTATTCCGTTCATAGTATTAGTAATAAGAGGTGCTCATGGGCAATATGAAAACCCAATATCTATGCTCGTTGCTGTCATTTATCAGCCAAGCCCAGTCCGTTCTCGAGGTAATCCAAGCAGTCACCCCTCCCCGCTCAGATCTCAGCACTCCGACATGTAGACAACATGTCTTCACACATGAGTTCGGGAACAGCTACGGCTCACCGTATGTTGGGTACTACGTCCCACCGTCTGACTGCGTCTACACCACAACTATATTCAGCCTGAGCGTAGCATCCAGAGGGCGGCAGTACGACCGGCTCGCAACGCTCTGGCTTGGCGATGTGGAAGTGTGGCGGACATCGACAGCAATGCCAACACAGACAGGAATCTACTGGTCGTTCCAAAAAGACATGACCATTTGGGACACCCTGCTACGAAGCCAAGACCCCCAAAAGATCATATTTGAACTGAACAACATCATTGATGGGGATCGTTACACAGGCTTCTTCAACGCCACGCTCGAGGCGCTGTACTTCGACGATATCTATGAAAGCAAAGGCGGGCTGCATCCTGCGGAGCACATCTATGCCATATCGACGCGCTCTTCGTCTAGCAACACCACATCCTTATTCTCTCTGCCGGAGGATCGTGCCGCTGTTGATTTGACGCTACCACAGAATGCTAAAACGGCCGTGGTGTCTATCATGGCGTCTGGGAATGCGGCAGAAGAATTTTGGTTCACGAACGTGCCCACTGAGTACATTAACACATTCCCAGGAAACGAGGGGTGGCTGTACGGTTATAGTCCGTTCCGAGAGGTGCAGTTACTAATCGATAACCAGCTTGCGGGCGTATCATGGCCATTTCCCATACTCTTCACGGGCGGTGTTGATCCTGGAGCTTGGAGACCGATCGTAGGTATTGATGCGTACGAGTTGCCTTCGTTCGAGATTGATGTAACACCTTGGCTGGGGTTATTGACCGACGGTGAACCTCATAGCTTTGCGCTCCGCGTTGTCGGTTATGACACTTCAACCGAAGATGGCATCGGTCCCGTTGGCGAGAATTGGTGGGTGTCTGGATCTGTCTTTGTTTGGATTAGCGAGGCGGGCGAGCAGACGACGGCAGAGAACTTCAAAAGCGATATACCGCCACCCTTGTTCGATTTCCAACCAACCCTCGAGACGTACACTGCGGAAGATAGTACCGTAACCAACACGTCTTTTTATTATACTTTAACTGCTACACGAAGCCTCACGGTATCCTCTAAAATCACGACCGGGGGACAGAATCGCCTGGTTTCTTGGAGTCAAAACGTCACTTACTCCAACATCCAGAACATGACAGACTTTGCCTTTAACCAGTCTCTCGCAATGATCTCTTCTGGAAGTTATTCTAGCTCGGTGTCAAATATCGTGTCGAGTTACACGTACCCAATGAATCTATTCAGTGCATACAAAGTCCAGTCCGAAGGCGCAACCACCAACCCTGGCTCCGTACTCTGTCTTGTCGATAGAAGCAAACTCAGTGACGGCATTTCGATATTACCGCTTCTCACCGGGACATTAGCCGGGCCGAAAACTCTCAAGACGAGACAGAACGTCACATCCCATTATCATTGGAACTCGACTATAGTTGAGGGCACGGCAGGCCTAGACACCATGGACGGTGAAATGTGGTTCTCTTCTTCTAGTTCCCCCGGGACTAAATCGGGCGTACAGGCATACTACCGTTATGCGAAAGAGAAAGACGACGCGCTGATAGTAGATAAGGAAGGATGGGGCGCAATCCCGGTGCCAAGCACGCAACCGTTGCCTGTCGTTGAAGGGGAACCAATGGTATAGGTTATGTAAACCTAGACAGGCCACTTCGTATATAGCTGAGCAATATCGGTAGCAGTATCTGTTTGACCAGTTATGGCAACTACCAAGTCCCATTCAGTCTAACGAGACAGGCATCTGTCGTGCACCAATCTGACCTGAGAGGTTCTCGAGCCGGATATGAATTTGAGCTCCGGTCATATACTATCCCGCTTGTGACAAGTTTCCTGGGTTGGAACGTCTTAACCACCATTCACCTCTCGCACGAGGTCCCAGCATTTCCGCATCCCAGTGCCCATAGACTCTGACTCGACAGAGTCGCTCCATCGATCGTCAGGGCTTGGTAATGTATCAAATTCGTTCTTTGAGCACTTAAGCTCAAATAAGAAGACATGCATCGTCAATTTAAGATGCGAGAAAAGCCAAGGGACACTTCCAAGCTTACCAACATATTTCAGCTTCGGATGTGTTGAGGATTTCAATTTAAGGGTCGGGTCTAGAGCTGCCGACGCGTGAAGTTCAGCAGCTCGTTTATAGGTTGTCGTGGTGTTTTCATAGTCTTCGGGAACGATCCAGCTAGGGAACTCCCATAACCCGGCTAGCAGGCCTTTTTGCGGTCGCCGGTGAATCATATATTGACCATCGCTCCGACGTATGGCGCACACAAGCGTTTCTTGTTCCTTAACAGCTTTTTTAACAACCTTGACAGGAAACTTTCTTGCGTGGCCTACTATGGTACTTAGTCCCGCAGGAGCAAGCTTTGTGGGTATAGAATCAGTCGTTTCTTTGGTTTCGTTCGACTGTGTGAAGAATGCTGATAAAGTAGCCTGCCTCTGCATACGTGGTCTAGCCTTACTTCGAGAAGCAGCATTCTTCCTCGATACCGGGACGATCTCGGGATCTCCGTCGCCACCGCTTTGTGCGACCTCCTCAAATGGCTTGCAGAAGCTACATGAGTCTTCAATATCCGGCGGTTGGCCATGGTTGAAGCCCCCATGAAAATCTGGCGGGGCTAATCCTCTTATGGATGCAAGCCGGAGCCCCTCACCGTATGCTCGGCAACTTGTACTGATGGGACAGGCTTCGCAGTCTGGTTTAGGGGTGCAGATCGTACTCCCAAGCTCCATCAGGGCTTGTCCCCATCGGCCTGGCCTATCACTGATCTGTCCTTCTGCAGCACTAGATATCTCTTCGCCGAAAGAGTCTCCTGCAACAGCTTTAACCAGGTTGTCGGCTGCTGCCCACAGAAGATCAATGACGGACTTGTCTGTCTTTACATCACCCAGTAAACCCAATTGTCGGCTGAGGACGCGGAGCACATTGCCATCTACCATCGGAGCTGCTTTACCGAATACGATAGCCGAAATAGCGCCCGCAGTGTATCGTCCGACTCCTGGAACCTTGGCGACGAGTGTATCTACGGATGACGGTAAGAGACCTTTCATTGCTAAGTCTTCGCACACCAGTTTCGCGGCGTCATGTATCCTCGTGGCACGACTATAGTAGCCTAGCCCACGCCATGCGGCCAGAACGTCGTCGCCATCGGCAGCAGCTAATTCATGGATTGTAGGCCATCTCTCCATCCACCGGTTCCACTACAACACTCGGGGTCAGTAATTACCGTTTTGAGCACGATCTGGATAGTTTTGGGACAACTGGAAGTTTCTAAAACACAGATTCGGCCCAAGGAGAGGTCTTTCTGCTCTCAAAGTAACCAGAACGGGAACAAAATAACTCCGAGAATTACTCACGTAGTCTATGACGACCGCGACGCGTGTCTGTTGTAACATGATTTCACTAATCCAGACTTCATAGGCGCGACGCTCGAGCTTTTGGCGGAGGAGTGCAGGGTTGTCGGCATCTATCCGTGGGTCAATCCAAGGCTGTCGCCATGGCATTGACCTACACGAGCTTACACTGTCGAACCACTCTAGGAGCTTGCCCCGGCCTTCTCGACTATCAAGCAGAAGCGGGCGATGATAATCGATATTGTGTATGCGTTGAGGTAGTTGGCATGGTGGTATATCAGACACTACTCCATCGACGCTGAAAAGTCGCTGAAAGATCTGCGAATTCCCTTTTTTCTGACCATTCCTACTGCGCGAGATTATTTTGCGCTTCTTATTCGACGTCTCTCGATCTGAAGACTGATAGTCTTCATCTTCGCTGAGTGACGCGTCACTACGTGTCTGGGGTGCACGTGCAAGTCTTTTTCTAGGGGCTTTTGGATTATGTGAAAGCGTCCGTACCTTGCTTTCATCTATTTCAGAAATTTCGTTTGATGAAGCATTTGAAGCATCAGCGCCTCGCTGCGCCTGTCGTAACGAGCGTCTCATGGCGATTTGCGATCGGTACGGCGTCCATGTCATTAAAGACGCGGCGAAATGTAATACAAACCCCCCAATTTGATGCGTGATCACGTGATGTCATGCTGGCTCTTTGTAATCAAAATAGGTACGGTACATATATAGAGTACCAGATTCTGACCAGGTTATGACTAGGTTGTATGTGCCTTTCAATCGATCCAAGCTCGTTAAAGTAAACACTGCATGTATGACCGCATATTCTTTCTAAAAGCATAAGAACCTGCAGCGTGGCTCACCGTTCCCAGCCATGATGGCAAAATGCAACGTGATCAATAATCATGATTGGACATAGTGACCCAAGACGGAGGGATGGATGAAGAACCCCGCATCTGTCATGTAGTTGTACCAATCAAGGGATCCTGTAGTGTTTGTTAGATGCATGCATAAGTACTGAAGATACAGCCCTTGGAAAGCAAATCCCTTGAATCCCGGGCCATACTCTGCCATGCTGTTTACTAGTGTCGAGGACCTTCAAAATGGCGGTGCTTTCTTCGATACCAGCTGACGACTTGGGAGACGATGCCGAACTAGATGCCAATATAATCGCAGGTAACGTACAAAAATTCCATAAGGCAAAACTTTTAAGATATACTGATCAGGATCAGCATTGCCAACTGATAGCGAAACCCACTCCGTGGCCCCATCGGGCGAGAGTCTCTGGGTACACACTGTGAAGATTGAGGCCAAAAATGGAGATTATGGCGCAGGCGCTTTCTTTAAGAAGGTCATAACCCAGCTTTGATCATTAGGAACAAGACGGGTTGGCTGACGTCGGTTAGAGTGCTCTTGGTGATATCGGTTATGGCATGTTGAAGGGAAACTTTGAAGCTGAGAATGCCCTCTACGAGTTCATACCCGAATACGTTCCTCGCCCGGTCAGCTTTGGAACCTACATGACCCGACCTGACCTACACTTCTATATTTGCGAGTTTGTCGACATGGTCGATGAAGTCCCAAGTCCTGTTGCATGGGCTAAGGCAGCTGCGGCTTTGCACAAGCGAAGCATGGCCCCCGGGAAATTTGGGTTTCATTGCACCACCCACGTAGCCAACGTGCTTGTCGACAATACTTGGGATTCATCTTGGGAGGTCGTATGGACTCACCAGATGAAAACACTGTTGCTTCAAGATGAAGTGCTTCATGGGTCGGATGAAGAGTATACCAAACTACAAGCCATTTTCTTCGATGTTGTGATCCCTACATACCTGAGGCCCCTGGAAACAGATGGCCGGTCTATAACCCCATGCCTAGTTCACTCAAACCTGTGGCCTGGCAATATCAAGCCTAGGGTAGACTCGGACACCGTCTGTATGTTCGACTCCTGCGCTTGTTGGGGACATCACGAAGGTGAGAAAGTCCCTCGAAACCAACAGGGCCAGTACAGCTTTAAGTAGCCATTCCCAGCTTATAATTATTGAAATAGCCGAATTGGGCGTTTGCCGCAATCCACATTATCGCCTTGGGAAGGCATATATTGAAGAGTACTTGAAACAAGGTATGCCGATATCAGAACCGACGAAGGACTTTGATACCCGGAATGCTATATACGCGATGAGGTCTCATGTTCTCCTCTCGATCATATATCACGAAGATCCCACCTTCCGACAAACGTGAGTTTCCCCATTCCCCATTGTTTTCGTGTAAGCCAGAGAGCTCACAAGATGACAGTGCAATCAAAGAGATAAAACAACTCGTAGAGCAAGTCGCTCATCCCCTACCCAATTAATACTAATTCCCTAGAATAAAACTAGACGAGGTAGGTTACAGCATATATACTGCATAGGTTGAGAACAATTATACAAGTCACAGTTTCGTGCCAATCGTGCCAATCTTGCCAATATCACTGCGGACCTTTTCCGCCCATCACGATGTGACGACGCCATGCATGTGCCCCTCCTGCGCCTCACAACCAACGAACTACTATGTACATGTTCATATGACTAGAATACGCAAGTATGCAAATATAGCCGCAGCACCAATGTCACTCTCAGTAATCCAGTGGTCGGCAATGTGCATAGAACCCTACTAAAGCTTTTAATATTCTACCGCAGCCCGTTTATCCTATCCCAAAACATACCTAGACCAATTCAAAAGTAGAGGGATTTCTGGCTGCAAGCTAGTACCGGCGATGATATCATGCTGGACCCCGATTCCAACACGCTAAAAGTGCTTTCTGGTGATATTCGTGTTAGCTACCTCGGCGAGGACGGAGTTTCCTAAACAAGGCACCATTGCGAAGTCGATCCTTAAACATCGTGTTGGCGCGTTCATTGAACCCGTTTCAAATGCATTCGCATGTTGATATGAGATGACGACGTTAAGACTAAGCGAGGTTGTAGTATGGGCGTAGAGGATCTCTATCTAGTCGAGTATCCCGAGTCATGTAGACTCGTCCTTCACGCTGTGATCTAGAACCCGGTAGTAGTGCAAGAAGGCCAGGTTGACCCAGGCGGTCGGTGCGTTACTCGAAGCAAACATCAAAGTTATTCACGTCTTCTATGTTTTGAGTCAGGGTAGTCTAGCCAAGTCATGTTCTAGACATGTCTTTTGTCTCATTCTCGGGTACGTAAGCCAGACGGACGATACTGGTAACTCTACACTACCCTAATCGATACCTACCCCTACCCTTTATGGGCTCCCAAGTTATCGCGCGGCGTAACTCGTACGATAGTTAGTAACAGTTGGCTCCTGTGACCCTAATTATAGTTGAGACATTGACGTGGAATTAAGTTGCTTGGTTGTTTCAACTGGTGTTCTACTGAAAACCCGCATTGAGCAGGTGATGCTATTGCACCAAACTTGATGGCGGCGGAGGTAACCATCAGAGTCGACGGCGATGGAGCTGTCAACTATTAGTGAGAATTCGTTTTATCTCAAGCTGATCCCGCTCTTTCGCGAGGTTGGGGGTAAATGCCATAGTAGTTGAAGCCACTGAAAATGACGCTATATTCATGGCTGCACTCATCACATGCTTAGTCCCCACGTTCTGCCCATGATGATAATAACCGCACTGCATACGCGTGAAGGCGGCAAAGCGCCACAAAATTTGGCTAGAGACGTTTTATCACAGAAGATAGTGTAGTCGATCAGGTATCCGTTGAGGAAAGAGGACAGACCATCTAACTCAGTTCTGCCCAGATAATTATGAGGTGCGTTCGATCAGCAAATAACTACTAGTTAGCAGACTAAAAAGTATGCATGTGCACGATGACGAATGTAAACCAACCACCTACTGGAGACCTGTGGGCAGACTTGTGGGACAACACTACCAAGTACGATCGGGTCAGATTTCCTGCTTACTTACAGTACTGCCCGCTTTCTCGCTTTCCCTAATTGGCAGCTGAGGTTCGACTCAGCATTTAATTTTAACAGAACAGCACTGGTAAATTTAGTAGTGCCATCGGACAGCGCCGTTGGTAGTAATTGCGTAAAGTAGGCTTCGTGTTGTGAGCCGATACCCGAAAACTGGCCAGGATATCCAGCTCGTACCAGTGCTTACAGTATAAGACCACAATAACGTCCATTGCACCTACAGAACTACCGTATGGGGCTCGCATGAGCATTGTTGCTTGCGTAGATAACCACTGCTATGTAGTTAGTAGGTATTGCCTAGTGTACTGTACACGTAGTCACTCCACCTAGTCGGTACACTATTGATGCGAGGATGGCATTCCATCGAGTGTATATCGATGAGCGCGAATCGGCGGTTACATACATATCACGTAAAGTTCTTGTCGATCTATCTACACTACTGACCTACAGTACAGTACAGATCTGGATAGAAGCATACTACTGTGTACTCTATACTCTGCTCTATACCAGTACCTAGTTTACTTCTACACTATCCGTCTATCGTAGCATGTACGTGTCCTTTTTTCTTTCTTTCTTTTGCTTGTGTCATCATTTTCATGTATCGAGATATCGTACGTAGTCAAGTATCTTAGGAAGTAGGTAGCGAGGTATGTTCAACCAACAGAAAATGACATTTGAAACAAGGCGGAATGAAAAAGGGGGAGCCGCGAAGGCCTGGGAATTCGGGGGATTCAGTGGCTGAATAAGTAGGTACCTAAGCGAGCGCCAACTGCCCACCTACTGTAAGGAACCCCCTAGGGACAAAGGTGTGCCTTAGTGCATTGTAAGAGTGGGGTATTGGCGGGGTTGGTGGCGCATTTCCAAGGAACGGGCACTGAACGGGTACCTTCTTACCCGCCTGAGCCGTGGCCTTGCATACAGTAGTAGAGCCATACGGCGGACCCGATTACTGGGTACCAACAGGTATTAGTGGGTGGCGTGCAATTTGCAACCAACATCAGAGCTGAAGGACCGGGAGGATATCGTAAAAGAAAGAAAAAAATTCCTCTAGTGGATGGACCCTTACGCATCCACCTAGTTACACTACCTTTATTTACAGTGCCCAATTTATCCCACTGTCAATGTCATACTGTCTTCAGCTTATAGTAGTGTACACACTGTCAGTAATAGGAACCTTACCTTAGCGGGAGCCGAGTGGAACCTCACGACTTGAAACATTTTTGTTCCAACAAAATATGTATTTTAATTGGGTCGACGGACGAAATCTCAAACACGAGCATTGTTATCCACATACAGGTAGTACATACAACTACCTAGGTACCTACGTAGTACCAGGTAGTAGCATGTTGAGAAGTATATTGAGTGCAATACTATAGATAGTACCAACAATTCAAAATTTGGGATTGATATTCTACCCCGGGTTTGTACCTCGAATATTTCCTAGGGTAAATATATAACAACACCTAGGTAGGTATTTACTATAACGCCGCATAGAAACATGTTTAGCGCACACTAAATTGAATGCCTTCCAAGGCTGGCATCTGGGACAGATCGGAAAGCTGTTTAGCTGCAGCACCGAATTTGTCTGTGAGTGGATCTTCATGGGCGACGGTACATACAGTATCTAATCTCCACTATCATGTAAGCGTGCACTAGTGCAGTGCAGTGAGGTACTCCAGCACGCCACGAGTCGGGGGTTAGGTACACGATGGGGCCCCTGTGCGGACCCTGTGTTACTACTAGTACCTCGACAAGTATACCTGGCTCGTACACCAACATTGTATACCGGCGAGTTTCGAAGAATACCAGCGGCGACTACCTCCCTTCTCGGTAGCTGCTAGATACTAACTTTAGTACCTGGGTATTGTAGTGTGTAGGTACCAGAGTGTGTGTGCGCCCTTCTTTTCGTCTTTGTTCTTAACCCACCATGAAACTGTAGTATAGACGACTTTCCCAACCATTTCTTCTAGATTTCTCTCTTTTTTTTTTTCCTTCATTCTCTGTTATCGCCCAGTCTCTCGTTTATATGGGCAGACAACCAGATACCTACCTACCTATATGGTAATGAGCAATTCACAAGCTTCATCTGATTTACATCCATCACCTTGTTCGTCGCTACGAGGTGAGCTCGCCTATAAACGCTTCCATTGACAGCCTGGTGCTGTCCTGGAGTAGCATTGCTTCGGTCCATTGGCCTCTTTCCCGTCTATTCGAACGTATAACACACGATATACATAGAAACACGGCTTTATTCTGATCCAGCGACCGCCAGCATCGCCATGTCTATCAGGTCTCCAAGGTCCTCTCGGGGCTTTGTACCCCTAGGGACTTCGCAAATGGCCGATGGTGATATTCCCTTGACACAAATTCGAAGCAACGCGAGCACTGGCGCTAGGAAGCCTAGTCAAGGAATAGGCTCGGGTTTCGAACAAGTCGATGATTCAGGGGACAATGGGCACAACGAGAAGCACCACTTCTTCCACCGCGGTCGGAGGCACGCCAGGAAAGACGATGGAACACGGTCCGAAGATGAGCTTGCAAGCAATGAGCTTTCGCTCAACGCTATGGGTAGACTTTACAACCGAATTATCCATGCCTCTGGCCCCACACGCTATCTACTCTACATCGTTCCTGTTGGAGTCTTGCTCGCCATCCCTATAATTATTCTGGCTGCTCTGGATAAGCGAACCGATATCCCCGTTGGCTCTGGTTCTGGAGGCGCACAGGGTCCCCCTCTCTTCCTTTTCTTCATCTGGATTGAGGTCGGCTGGCTGGCGCTCTGGGTTGGAAAAACCGTTGCCTGGTTGGCGGCCCCTGCATTCATGTTCTTTACCGGTGTTATCAGCCCAGGGACTCGCAAATACGCCGCTCTTCTACGCAACCTTCAGATTCCTTTATCCCTCTTCTTCTGGGCTCTTGCTGATTGGCTAGTCTTCATTAATGTCCTCCAACGCAATCATACGGGTGTGTCGTGGGTTAATACCGTCGCGACAATTCTAGGAGCCGCTTTTGTTTCATCGGCTATTTTCCTAGGAGAAAAAGCCTTCATTCAGCTTATTAGTGTTTCATACCACCAACGTTCCTTCGCCAATCGCATTCAGGAATCGAAGCGTGATGTTCATCTTCTCGGCCTCATGTATGATGCATCTCGAAAGCTGTTCCCCATGTATTGTGAGGAATTCATCGAGGAGGACGAGATTATTAACGATAGCATCGAAATGTTACTTGCAGGAGGTAATAAGAAATGGAAGAGGAACAGGAACAAGAGAGGGGCTGTTGTGCCAGCAAAGCTCATTGGTAATGTTGGTCGATTCGGCAACAAAGTTACCTCCGCTTTTGGTAACATTGCTTCCGAGATCACGGGCAAGCAAGTTTTCAACCCTAACTCGGCGCACTCCATCGTTATCGAGGCCCTGGAAAAGGTTAAGACCTCCGAGGCTCTAGCTAAACGTATTTGGATGTCATTTGTCGTAGAGGGGAGGGACAATCTCTATGCCGATGATATCGCGGAAGTTCTCGGACCCAGTCATCGGGATGAGGCAGAAGAATGCTTCGACTCTATCGACGCCGATGGCAATGGTGACATTAGCCTTGATGAAATGATTAGGAAAGTGGTCGCAATCGGTAAAGAGAGGAAGGCTATTACACATAGCATGAAGGACATCGGTCAAGCATTGGGCGCCTTTGATAAAATCTTGCTCTTCATCGTGCTTTTAGTTGTCATTTTTGTCTTCCGTAAGTCTCCTATGTGGTTTTGTTGGGATTTGGCTAATGCATTATAACTAGTGGCTTTCTTCCAGAGCTCATTCGTCACAACGCTCGCAACCGCTGGGACCGCGTTGCTTTCACTATCGTTTATCTTCGCTGTTACGACTCAAGAAATTCTCGGTTCCTGCATTTTCCTGTTCGTCAAGCATCCTTACGACGTTGGGGACCGTGTCGACATTACGGGCCCAGAGAAAGAACAGCTTATCGTCGAAAAAATTTCGTTGCTTTACTCAGTCTTTACGAGAATCGATAAGATGCAAGTAGTACAGATTCCCAACATCGTGCTCAATAACCTCTGGATCGAAAACGTTTCACGAAGCAAGGCGATGAAGGAAGTGATTGATGTCAATGTCGCATACGGAACAAGCTTCGAGGACATTGAACTGCTTCGATTAGAGATGGAGAAGTTCGTTCGGGCCCCAGATAACACTAGAGACTTCCAGCCAGATATCAGTATTGGAGTGGGTGGCGTCGGAGATTTGGATAAGCTTACTCTTAAGATTGCTATTAAGCACAAGTCTAATTGGCATAACGACGCTATACGAGCCACCCGAAGATCTAAGTTCATTTGTGCCCTTGCACTGGCGTTGAAGAAGGTACCTATTGACGGGCCTGGAGGAGGAGGCGAGCCTCTGGGTGGTCCTACGAACCCTTCGTATTCTGTAAGCGTTTCCGACGGGGAAGCGGCCGCGGCTCGCGAGAAGGCTGAGCAGGATAAGGACGCAGCTCGCCTTGTGCCGAAGAACGCTCCAAATACGGCTAGCGAAGCAACAGCGGCACAAGAGCTTAACACTCTCGATCCTCTGAGCGCTGCTAAGGATGAGTGGGGCTACAACCGCGACGATGATACCTTGAGCGATTCTCATGGACGATTATCTGTCGATCGAACGCGGTCCCACGATGCCGACCCTTCCCTGTCTGGACCACGCAAAACACCCAGTCAGCGTGGCGGCCTTCGCAGGGCTGGCGAATCAGTCCCTGTTGAAACATCTGGGGACAGAACTCCGAGCTTCCAGGTTACTCAGCATATGGGTCCATACGATGAAGAGGCACAAATGGGTGGACCGAATCCCTTTGCCACGAATCAGCCGAGCATGCAATCCCACAGCTCGCCATATTCGGGTGCTTCGACATCGAGCAGAAACCTTACACACGACGCTAGTGATCCAAGGGCTAGACTTGGCGGAACAAGTGCATCTCAAACCCAAAACCCAAGCTATCAGCAGTAAATACGCCGTTCTACGAATTTATGTAAAATGACGACTTTTTCAATATTCTAAGCAATCTATATTGTGCATTTTTCACCAAGGCGTTCAAAACGAGCACTTGGGAGAGGAGGCTAATAAGGCGGGGACATTCTATTAGAGGAAATGGGTAGAGCCCATATTTAGAGGACGAGGGGTGATCAAGAGAGGTCTTAATACTTATTTCTCTCTTGCGATGACTTCAAAGGTTATAGAGAAGAGACTATTTATGAATCCTGGCGGTCGGTATTATGAAGGCATAAATAGTGTAACCACGGGAGTTGAACGATGCTTCCGCTCAAATTCAGGATCTTCAGCAAAGCCAAATTGCTCAAGAAAATTGCTGCATTGCGTGTTCGTTAGGCATGAATCCCCCCATTGGGACTAGAATAACGTTGGCGTATAGAGTGCATTTAGGCTAGTACACTGTCTAGGTACATAGATTAGCATTACTCATGGGCTACCTGTCCTACCTGATAGGGTAATGACCTTTAACTTGTTATTTTCGACACCTTGCCCATCGGCCTCTACAGTAATTTAGCTTCTCTATCTTTCGACGTAACAAGTCTTTCTATGTAATTCGTAAGGCGTAAGAAAAACCAGGCGACAAGAGGTTGGGGTCAAACGAGAATAGAAAACACGCAATGTTATGGGAATGGTAACCGGTTTTTTTTTAAATAATAAAATTTTGACATTGGTCGTGGAACAGGGAGGTATATACCTAAATAACGGTTGGTTTCCTCCTGGTACTTCATACATGAACGTATGAACTCATTCACGATTTATCGATATCTAAACGACTGAGACGAGGAATAGTATTTTTCACTGATATGAGAGGGACTACTAACTAAAAGTTATATCTTGCGCATTATTGTTTTGTGGTTTGAACTGAAAAAGAGCAAAACGCACAGCACTAGGAATTTGCTAGCAGTCACCGACGTGATTACTGATCTGGCGCTATTTGTGAGCCGAAACCCTGTTTTATCGCATTTTACAATATTAAGATCCGGAGAGCCGGAATACAGTCTAGCAATAACGGCGGTAGCAAGTTGAAGAAGTCTGCCCGCACATCTAAAGTTTCCCTAGGAATAGACACTTTGGTCTGGGTTAGGGGTAACAGTACGGTTTGGTAAAGCAAGGCCTTTGTATTTTTTGCCTCAAAAGCGCCGGGAAACCTTCCCTGGTCTAATAATTGATTGTACCTGCTGTACACAACGAAAGTTGGGGGCAGAGGGAGTCGATGAGGGTAGTAAAACGACACTAACATGGGCGCGGCTAATGATCCAATTATCCTTTAACCATTGCTTCTTACTATATTCGTTCATCTACGGGCTGTGCCTGAAGGAAGTAAATGGATTCTTGTGGTCGTTGGTATTTACGTATATCTTCGATCTTAGTTGACTAGTTGAAAAACTCTAAGGTAGGGGATAGAGATAAGTGCCTAGATCCAGAGTCTACTGAGATGCCAACTGATCAATTTCGCAAGACGCCCAAGGTACTAGGTAGCGGCGTATCTATCTACAATTCTATCGCAGTGCCCAATTCTGTTGCGCCCGCCCCGAGTCCCACGTGGCTTTGATGACGAGCGCTCGGGCGTTGTCCTCGGCTACTGAGAATGTGATTTCGCCACGCACATCGTTGTCCTTTTTCTTCTGCTGCTGCCTCGTGTCCATGGAGCTATCTCCATCCGCGGCCACGCTCTGCTTATCCTTCTTCTCTCCTAGGTGGGGATCACAGAGGAGCAGTCCCTGCTTCCAATGCGTCTCGGCCCCACCGAACGGTCCCGTGGTGAAGGCGACGCGGTCTTGGTCGCGTTTTCCCTTGTTGTCGAGGATCCATTCCGTGGCTATGGCGTCATCTGGGACGCTGTGTTTGTCCTCGGAGGTTTGTTGGGCGGACGAAGACGGAGCTGTGGGCGAGAAGAACGTGTCAAACCAGATCAGGAACCCATCGACTGCATCGACATCCTGCGTGAGCCGCGAGGCGTATGGTGCTGTGAAGGAGAGGTCTGCGGCGGTTGTCGTGTATAGATCGAGCATCTTGAACGCGCTCGGTGTACCACAAACTTTGTCTCCTGGCCAGTGTAGCACGCGTACCTCATCGTAAATACCTTTTGCCATAGCGCTCATGTCGAAACCGTAGACATCAGCCCAAAAAGTCTTGCCGTTCTCGGACACCCACACAGGGTCTGATACAGGCGCTACCCACATGTTGGTGTGTGAGGGAACCATAAGACCACCTGGCGCCAGGTACTTGTCACGTGCGTAGAGCACCGAGGGGAGCATGGCCTCGAACAGCAGGCAATATCCCATCCACTCGCTCACGATAATGTCGACCTGATCCACCGGCAGCGTGACTTCCTCCATCTTCCCGTGCAGCGTCGTGATAGTGTCGGAGAGGCCGGCGCGGTAGATGTTTTCGCGCGCTTTGAAGATAATGTCGCTAGCGTCTACGGCTAGCACACGGGATGCGCCGGCGCGCGCGCAGAACATACTAAGAATACCTAAGAAGTAGTTAGGAGATTGGTCTGAATGTGGGAGGACGGTAAATAAAAGGAATATTTTAAACCTACCTGTGCCACAGCCTATATCGAGGACTGTCTTGCCGGCGAACAGGTGCTTGTTATTGTAAATGAAATCGCGGTAAGCATCGGTGCGCACTGTATCTTTGAGCATCGTCTCGTGTATGTCTTATTCTGGTCGTTAGCGTAAAGTACGGATAAATGCCCTCATATTCGTGCGAAGAAGTTATGAATTTCGTGACATGTACTTACCAACCCCGGCATACGACTCCCAGTAGTACTTTGACTCGTCCTCCTTTTCCTCTACGCCATCCTTCCCCTTCCCCTTGTTAGTAGACTCCTTGGTTTGTTTTGCGTTATCGTCGGCCCCTGCCTCACCCCAGCGTTCGTCTAGTGTCTTAGACACAGCAGCTCGGTAGTTCTCGTGCTGGAGCATGACGCTAGCGAGCTGCTCTTGGAGCTCCGTGTTTCGCTTCAGTAAGTCGCTGACAAGCGCTGCGTTGTCACTACTCTGAGCTGCTAGAATAGCTTCCGGGGGAGGCAGCTCCGGCAAGTCAAAAAGACCGATAATCACGGCGTCATCATCCAACACAGGTTTCAGGTATGCATCGTCATTGATGTCGGCGAGTGAGATGTCCTCACTCACCGGAAGACCTTCGTGCACTCGTTGACGAACTGCCGAAGCGTTAGTTCTGTGTCTAGATTGGCATTGAAGGAGGATAAGATAAGTAACGGAAGGAGGAAAAACATGAAAATTCTGGGGGAAAATATTATAAAATGCCATGTCGGGATGATCGCATTTGCGGTATGATAACAAACACGATGAGATGAGGTAGACCTACTGAAGTTGACAAGCTTCACGCATCCGTGAAAGTCGAGCTGAAGTCTTTGTCGCACGCCTAGAAAATCGAACCTATGCTTTTCTTTGCAATGCGACAACATCGAAATAACATCAGAGAAAACGCGATCATCGAGTAATGAGATAACCTCGGGGGTCTCCTCCTCATCCTCCTCAACGTCGTTCCAGCCCTCTTCATCCCTCGAGTCATCTGACTCCGAGTCGCTAGGCGGATTATCATTCACCAGCTTATCCAACTTGCTTGAGGTAGCCATCTTGGAGTGAACTGATATCTAGGCGACCTATGAACGAATTAAGAGGGGAAATTGAAGGTCTTCACTAGATTGGGCTCCTTTGCCAAGAAATGAGTATAATCGAGGGTGAGATATGGCCAAGCCTATTGAAGTTTAGTGAAATATAACGAGGGACACCGGGGTGGAATAAATTCCTTAAACAAACTCTATGAATATATGAAGAGTAGTCCCTTGCCGGAAGTCGCCTGCTATTTGACGATATATGGAAATCGACTCTAATATCATGGACCTCAAAGAATTTCTTAAGAAGTGGAATTGTGGAGGGGTGGTACATCGGATAAGCGCATAATTTTCACAGTACATATAGGGTATGTGCATAGCCTAAGGTCGCCCCTCTAGATAATGATCTACTGGATCAACAGTCAACACGGGCATTGAGCGTGTGCCTCAAGTATTTGGGTATCAACCCTCTCGTGAGGGATTGAAAGGCAGATCTGATGTATGCCCCTATTAATCTGTTTCATCCTCCGAGTCATCATCGTCGTCATCATCATCATCATTCTCCTCTTCACCGTCCGATACTGTCTCCCCTAAGCCCTTAAGACGTTTCTGGATGCGGCTGATTAGCATTGGTCAACAACAGTTTTTGCAGAGCCGGCCGTACTTTGTATTTTTCGACCTTCTCTTCCAGGTCACCAAAGACCATTAGAAGATCGTCCAATTCTGTTTGCGTGGAGGACTGCTGTTCTTCTTTCTCCTTTAATCGAGCTCGAACCTGACACATTATAAGAAGCTAGATAGTGCGAGAATAGATACCTAACGTACCTCTCCAAGCTCGCTTTGGCTTGTCGATAATTGCTTCTCTAGGTCCGTGACGCGCTTCTCTGCGGATTTTGACTTTGACTCCTCGGCTGATAGCCTAGATTTAAACTCCTCACGAGCGGCTCCTACTTCCTGGGCTTTGGCCTTGTTGGCCTGTTAAAGGTTAACGCTCTGCCCGCATCTCTTAATTAAGTGGATCATTGCACGGACCTTCATTAAATCAACTTCGAGACGACTAATGGTGGCACGAAGATCTGCCATCTCAGCTTCAGCTCTCCGCTGGACACGAGCGGCCTCGGCTTCGGCTGTCTTGCGAACATAATCTATTTGTCTTTTCAGCTCGGCTTCGTTCATATTATGCTCGGCGCGAAGTGACTCCATTGCGGTTGCGGCCTCTTTTTGGACCACTCCAAGTTGCTTTTGGTGTGCGTCGACCTTAACTTGCTGTTGTGTCTCCAGTTTCCTGCAGCTGTCAGTGGCACTCTAATTTCGCACACGGGCGAACTCACTTAAGCTCATCTTCGTGGTGGCGCTGTATTGCTTCATTCACGTTTTTAATGCGCGCAAGTTCGGCGACCGATGCTTCCTGCGAACGGCGATGGTCGGCTTGTTCTTGACCTAGCTTCCCATTGAGAGACGCAACATCGGTAAGGGCAGCTTGTAAAGCTTGCTCTTTATCTTCAAGTTGAGAACGTAGGGAATCAACTAGCTCACGGGAGATGCCTTTTTGCACACCATTTGTAACCACAGATATCTCCAGGCCAGGGTCCCGATCAATGGCTCTTGCTATGCGACTATAGTTGTCTTTGAAGAACTCCACAAAGGTTGCGTCGAAATAAACATCCGGCAGATTTCCAGACCCGTCTGCTTTCTGGGGCGTGACCTCGAAATCTCTCATCAAAGCATGGCCTCGAAGCTTATTAAAAGCATCTATATATTTCTCTCGTCCCACCCGAGATAGTATCACTGAATGGAGAGTGGAACGTGGAATAGGAGAATCTTTCGTGGAAAACTCGTAGATGACGCCTAATATCATGGCGCATAATCCTTGTATGAGGATGCTACTGGGAGGTTGGCGTATAATTTCCTGTGCAAGCGCGTGAATGTTACTGCCTTCTCCTAGGAAATCATTAACGCCGTCGACGTCCTCAAATAGCCACCCGATTAGCAACATTAGATATCCAATGGACACGCGATCGTCCTCTCCTCTACTAAGGGCCGTAACAAGATGGGCGGTAATGGTTTGAATACTGGTCACAACTTCTTCACCGCTTTCCGCATCGCCTTCGGTTACTGACATTGCAAGTGTTTTTCCTTCGGGATTCTCGAAGACGAGGTGAAAGACGATTGTCGCGGCGAACCAGTGGCGATACGGATCAATGATAATCGAAGCACTAGCAGGCCTTAGTAGTGTAGTCAGCACATTCGCTGTTTCATCAACGCCGGAAGCGTGGCCTTCTATAGCGCGTCGCAAAAAATGCATCCGCACTTCAGGGTGATTGAAGAAGTATGCTTTAATGCATTGGCATGCGGCTACGCGTAGGTCAAAAGCCTGGGTTGAAGGTACACTCAAGACAAGATCTAACAGGCCGTCTATTACATAGATAGATGGAACACCAGCCGACTTGCCCGTTTGCCCATTTGTTGCTGGAGCCGTCTCTAATACCGACGGGACTTGAAGCTGAGCAAAGCTCTCCTGGAGCCTTGCGTTGCCCCTAATAGTATCGGCACAGGTAGTCAAAGCCTACGACACACATAATCAACTCCTGTGAACCTTGTATGATTGGGGAAGATCCCGAACCTCTGCTCTGATGGGCATTTCAGTCTTGTGACTGAATGCAACTTGTAGCGCATGATAAAGAACTCCGTGCTGCCAAAAGGCACCTTGATTCTGGGAGGTGCCCACAGCCCCAGGCACTAGGAAAAGTCGAATAACAGCCAACAAAGCGTAGACATTTCTGTTCTGCTGCTCCTGAGCCCAAGCAGCAACTTCCTCATCCTCTTCTGTATTTGTATGATATGTACTTTCTAGCAACTTGGCTAGCTGCACAACACACCCACTTTCCCGAAACAATGATTGATTTGGGGGGTTTAGGCGCAAAAGATTAGCTAGAAATATGAGGCAATCCTCGACCGTTCTACCACCCTCCGATAACGACCCCTCGGCCTCAATGATAGCGAAAGTCCGCTCGAACGCATTCTGATACGCAACCGACTGCTGTATAAGCGTCGAGGACGGCGTAAGGTATGTGAGGAGCGTCAGGGCTTCGTTTCGTATAGCGTCGCGTCGATCATCTAGGACGGCAACTAATCGGGGGACACCTAGTGGCGCTAAGGAAATACACTCTTCAGTTCTTTCCGTCCGCGCTGAGAGGATAGCAACTAGTAGTTGTAAGGAATAGAGCCGAGAGTAGAAATCAGTAGTCTCTAGGAAATCCAGAAGCAACGTGATATTCTCCTGCCGCTGGGTGAACTCATCTGCAAGCCAAAGAGCAATCTCTTCTGATGCTTCAGGGCTATCTTGATTAGGGCTAAATAGCATCAGCAAGGTCTCGAGGACCACCCTAACAGTGTCGACATCTTCGCCATCTGCAGAGAGGCATCCAATTAGGCTTCTCAAAGCCCCCGACGCAACAGAAGCAGGATAATCCTTGGCAAAGCTACGCAGACCGAGGATGGCAGCACGGCGGTCTTCAAGAAGAGTAGCGGAACCCAGACGGCCGCTAAGGACAGTTATAGTATCACTGACGGACTGCTTCGCGGGCGCCGCAGCAGCAATGCTCGAGAACATGGTTTGTATGCCGTTCGTTTACGTTCTCGCGTGACAAGGCCATTGGCAATAACACCTTAATCATACAGTGAAGCACATTATGCGGTCAGTCAGTATGAAGAGGAGGCTGGAGACGAGGAACAAGGATGGGATTGGATTGGATCGGCTAGCTTCGAAATGGGGTTGGCGAATTTATTGATGTTTAAATAACAGACAGAAGAGAATGTTGACGCTGAGCACTCAAGGGACAACAGAAATCTCGAGCATGAGGCCGTAACAAGAGAGCTTCAAGTCGAGTGAGCATCTAATTGAGTGCTTCTGTAGGTCTGGCTATGCTGTGACGGTGTTCTTTTGAGACCAGCTTTCATTCGGGTAGTTATCTCGACACATATTGCCCTGACTGAAGCTCCACTGGAACAATGCATAAGTGCACTTTACTGCATACCTCCTAGTGGTACCTACCTGGTAGTGTATTATATAAGCAACACAGCTCTTATCCGTATTTAGTTTAGTCCCTTTCTAGCTAGAATATCTACTGCGAGTCATTGGTACCTTCTAGGTAGGTCTAGTACATATGTACCTAAGTGTGTTTACCTACAACACTACCTTCCTGGGTACAGTAGTACTGGTACTGCTGGGGTCTCGGTATTCGGTGGCGGCGCTTTTGAGTCGCCCGACCCTGTGGGTCCTGCTTGCAGCCAATCCTGCGAACTCTTTACTACATGTATATACTGTACATCAAGTACTAACGCTTAAAGGAACCGTCGAAAACCTCGTCGCGCACGCTTACCACTATAACACCTTCAGGCTGCCGACGAATATTAGAGGACACGAAACCCTTTGTCTCGCGCAGAATTTGCGCGTCTCTTTCAGTGAGCCTTCTATATTTCTATTCACCTATACATCAAAGGTGCACGAAAGGTAGGAGGAGAACTACGCGGCGCTAGTCGTCATCACGCCGACCCTTTTCCTCCCTTGAGCCGCCGGCTTGCGATCTACGAGTGATGCGCATCTAGCTGATTCTGCTTCATACAACTTGAAAGCTAATCGTAAACCGATTTCTCCATCCTCCACCGTATATTACGATACTTGCTGTCCTCCCGGTTTCTTCTCAATAGCGCCTTTGTAACTCTAGAGTCATCACTGTCGGATCTCCCTCCTTTAGTTAGAGAAACTTCAGGTTCATCAGTGTTATCTTAATATTTGTAGACCACTACTTTAACTAGGCATCTTGCGACCGCCACAATGGGTATCCCGGCTGCATTTAGGTGGCTTTCCACCAAGTATCCGAAGATCATCTCGCCAGTCATTGAGGATAAGCCGATTGTAATGGAAGATGGCTCCGTGATACCTGTCGATACCACGCGTCCCAATCCAAACGGCGAAGAATTCGATAATCTCTATCTCGATATGAATGGCATTGTCCATCCCTGTTCGCACCCTGAGGATAGGCCCGCTCCTAAAGATGAGGAGGAGATGATGCTGGAGATCTTCAAGTACACTGATCGTGTAGTTAACATGGTCCGCCCGAGGAAGTTGTTGATGATTGCTATTGGTAAGCATCCCTCGAATCTTTACCCATTGTTGCCTGCGTTATCTAAAAGCTTCCGCTAACACTTTGCTCTTCATAGATGGTGTTGCTCCACGTGCCAAGATGAACCAACAACGATCTCGACGCTTCCGCGCCGCGCAAGAGGCAAAGGATAAACAGGCTGATAAGGAGGAGTTATTGAAAATGATCAAACAACAGAATGGCGGTGTCTTACCACCGGAGACGTTGGCTTCGTTAACTAAGAAAGCATTCGATTCCAATTCAATTACTCCTGGTACCCCATTCATGGACATTCTAGCTATCAGTTTGAGATATTGGTGTGCTTATAAGCTTAACACTGATCCTGGCTGGGCTAATATGAAAGTCATTATCTCCGATGCTACAGTACCTGGAGAGGGCGAGCACAAGATCATGAATTTTGTTCGTTCACAGAGAGCCTCACCTGACCACGATCCAAACACGAGACACGTAATATATGGGCTGGATGCTGATCTCATTATGCTGGGGCTTGCAACCCATGAACCTCATTTCCGTGTGCTCCGAGAAGATGTATTTTTTCAGGAAGGCAAGGCCCGGACCTGCAAGATATGTGGTCAGAAAGGCCACGATGCTCAAAATTGCCGTGGAGAAGCAAAGCAGAAAGATGGTGAGTTTGACGAGAAGGACAAAGCTGTCCCGCAAAAACCTTTTATCTGGCTGCATGTTTCAGTTTTGCGAGAATATCTCGCTGTAGAGCTCGACGTTCCTGGCTTACCATTTCGTTGGGACCTCGAACGAGCGATTGATGATTGGGTTTTTATGTGCTTCTTTGTTGGCAACGATTTCCTTCCTCACCTCCCTGCTCTTGAAATTCGCGAGAACGGCATTGATACGTTGACCGCCATTTGGAGAGATAACTTGACTTTTATGGGTGGTTACATGACTAAAGACGGACATGTTGACCTTGAGAGAGCACAATACATTCTTGACGGACTTGGAAAACAAGAAGATGCTATCTTCCGACGTCGAAAAGAAGTTGAAGACAGGCGTGAAGCAACTTTCAAACGACGGAAGTTGCAAGAGCAACAACGTAACGGTCAGAACTTTAGCCAGGGATCTAAAGGCTACGGAGACGCTCCTGAAAATGGACTTCCCGGTGGACTCCCTAAGGGCCTCACACATGACATGATCGTCAAGCGTGGCGCGACAGCTAGCGACGCTAACACCGCAAACAAGAGTGCTGCCGCTGTCCTTAAAAGCCAGATTCAAGGCCTCATGTCAACACCGAAGAATCAAGATCAGCCGGAGAGCTCGGAATCACAAACGGCTCCTGCTTTGGCAAAACGCAAGGCGTCCATGATGGAGGCCGACGGCACCAGCACACCCGGTAGCGATTCGGCTGCAAGCGATGAACCAGAAGATAGCGTTCGGCTGTGGGAGGATGGCTACGCCGATAGGTACTACGAACAAAAATTCCACGTCGATGCGAAGGACCTAGACTTTCGACGTAAAGTAGCCTGGGCGTACACTGAAGGACTCGCATGGGTCCTTGGGTATTACTTTCAGGGCTGTCCCTCCTGGGAGTGGTTTTATCCATATCATTACGCACCCTTTGCTCAAGATTTCAAGGATCTCGCCAAGTTGGAAATTAGGTTTGAAAAAGGTAGAATCGCGAGGCCATTTGAGCAGCTCATGAGCGTACAGCCAGCCGCTTCGCGCCACGTGCTTCCAGAAGTTTTTCACCCCTTGATGACAGAGTCTGACAGCCCAATCATCGACTTTTACCCTGAAGACTTCGTAGTCGACCTCAATGGCAAGAAGATGGCCTGGCAGGGCGTGGCCCTTCTACCATTCATTGAGATGCCTCGTCTCTTAGCCGCAATTGAGGAGAAATACCCACTACTGACTGCCGAAGATGCTGCCCGTAACGCCCCCGGCAGAGAATATCTTCTGCTTTCGGAGGAAAACCAGGAGTTGTATGACGATATCATTGCACAATTCTATTCAAAAAAGCAGGGTGCCCCGAAGAGTAAGCTTGATCCTCGTAAAAGCCAAGGTCTCTCGGGCAAGATTGAGAAAATGCCGGAGTATCTTCCACGTGCAACGCTAGAATATCCACTGGAACGGAAAGGAATGCCTGATATCGATGATGATCGGTCTCTGACGTAAGTTTTCCGTCCGTCTACGATAACGTTCCGTCTAAATTTACTAATATTGGGCAGTGTCCATTATGATATGCCGAGTTCAGCGCATACGCACAAATCGATGCTTTTACGAGGGGTGAAGCTACCGGCACCAGCCTTGAATGGCAGTGACATCGAGGAGCTCAAGGGCAAAACACGAAATTCTGGTCGGAGTTACCGCGGGGCCCCTCTTGGGCGTCAGCATAATGACGGAAGGAGAGATCGCATGAATTACGGCCCAGACTCGCGGCGTGACGGAAACAATCGCCACCCTTCCCAGTATAACAATGGAGGCAGGCATAACGGATCCAATACATTCTCGGGCTCACCTCCCATGATCCCTCCGGGATGGGCGCCACCGCCACCAGGCTTCCCTGGATTCGGCAGTGGAATACCACCACCACCTCCGGCCTACCACGGCGGCGGTCGCGGTGGATATGGCAACAGTCGTAATGACGGCTATGGGAATTATGGAGGACAGGCGTATAACCAGCGACATGGCCCGCCTGGTGCGCCTCCTTATCAAGACTACGGAGAACAGCACAATAATGGCCCACGCCCTGGGTATCAAAGGCACGACCAACGCGGTGGCCGTGGGTATGGCTACCGATGAAAGCTGACAAGTGCGTGCGGCGTTATTTGAATGCAAATAAAATATAAATAAAATGTGAAAAGCCACTCGTCACATTCTCAGTAGCATAGTGTTCATTCCTACCGTCAGTGTCGAATTACCGGAAACGTGTCCGATTGGTTTTTCACGTCAATAATACGCCACGATAGATAACGGACGACGTCCAGACCGTTAGTTCACCCCACTTCTTTACTCACCATTCTGTACACTCGTAGATAGGTCGGTCAAAGGTGCTTAGAGATAGGAGCATTAGCCGAGCAGTGATGAAAGTATTATAAGTATTATGTAGTGCATAGAACAGTTGAGTGGAGATTATGAGCAGGCTGCCTAGGCAATTCACGGTAATGAAGGTTCATCGGGATTTCCGACATTACATGACAGAAGGATGTTGCGAAACAGGGAGGCCCCCAAATAAATAAAGACAAATTCGTACACGTAGCATAGACCGCAGTGTACAGTACACAATATCAATTGAAGATGGAAGCTTATAGCACCACGTTTCAATGGCTTGCAGTGGATCCAGAGATTCGCGTGGTGTCGTGCTTCTTGCTCTCCGCTCACCTTTCACCACCTCATTCACACGATACCAAGTTCCGGTGAGGTCACGTCACCCTCTTTCACTGGTTGTCAATGGTTGGCTACTGACCAGAAGACCGACCAACCCCCCTGAAGCTACCAGTCATAATGAATAGCCCAGGTACTGCCCAGATTAGGGAGATATTGACCGCAGAGCTAGTGTACAAGGACTTACATACCGCTATCTATTATATCGTAGCACATTACACTAACAGTGCTCTACTATCTAGTAGTCGGTATACTTGGGTAATGTCGTCGGACCCGAGGTAATGTACCTACTGTAAGAGGAGGTAATGATGCCCACAATGATGCCCACAATGATGCCCACAATACCCCCCACAATACCCCTCCCTACCTAAATTTCCAAGACCATCGGTGGTTTGACCGGGGGGAGAGGAGGGGCCCCAGTGGACCTAACCTACCCTTCAATACTACTATAGCCTATAGGTAGTGTAGTGTATAGTAGTGTGGTACCTATAGTACGTAGGTATCTAAGTATCTACCCTCTAAAAACTTGTGCTGGCAACCTGTCAACCTGTCTGCAAAGCGTCATAGCCAGTAGTGTGTGCATACTGCCTACCTACTGCCGCGGTCAATATGCCATAGTCAATACCGTGGTCAATACCGTGGTCAATACCGTGGTCAACGGCCTTCCCGATCCGCGCTCGTAAGCGGGGGCTTCTGTGCAGTCTTGGGATGAAACTATTTTGATAAACCTGGTGACCAGGCTCGAGCCCTCGACCCTACATGTACACTACTTTGCTTGTTCGGGACTGACAATTTACACTAATAAATTGATGCTGGCAATTCTAATCCTGTGCCTGCCTGACGTGCACGCTACTCGGGTAGTGAGTGCACACGAGTCGGAATCGCTTCTGCACCACAACAGATGCACACCTACAATCCAGCAGGCTACACCTAGGTATTCATCCACAAGCTGAGATGGACGGGGGACTGCAGACCACCTTAATTTATCCTGCTCCACCGTGCCGCCGTGCCTTATTTCGGACACCAAATTCACAACGCCCAACGCTATGTTATCTGATCTGATCGCTCTCCGGTGCCTCTGTCGCGCAAAATAACAAACGACCATTACTTTTTGGGGATACGCCCTGGTCTGGCTTGTTGGCTTGTTGACTATTGATGTGAATACGCTGTCTGTATAATTTCACCGTCCTGATTCCGTCGTTTGTGCCATTGAGCAGGAAAAAAATAAAATAAAAAAAGAGAAAAAATTCCTAAAAAAACTCGCGAGATTCGGCTCCTCTACGATTTAAACTATCTTGTCCCACCTAACTAGAGGTCGTCTATCTCCTGCTGTCTGCTTCACAACGGACCCTCTCGACCGCCCGTTTCGCTTGATGGCGCCGTCATGACGTTGGACCGATTATATTCGATTGTGACTAAACGGTATCCAACCCCAAGATGAATAGTGATGCCGGCCTGGTCGGTTCTCTGGTCGAAAGGCTCACCACCAGGGTAATTCCCCGCCTCTCCCGTAATATGACACCTCTAGGCAGTCAGTCTTATGGGCGTGTTTTTTATTCGTTTGTCACACTTGTTTTTCGTCGTTCGTGACACTATAGCCGTTATCTCTTGCTAATTCTTGGCCCCGTAGCTCCCGCACCGCACCGGCACGCACAGTTCAGAGCTCCAACATGACGATATTGCTACCATTACTCGCGCGAGCATCGTCAAGCTCAGCTCGACCTCGATAGCTCACATTCTGCACTCGCTCGTATTACTACTCGAAGAGGTATCGCGATCCTACAAGAACGTCACAAATCACCCGTCCTACATTCTCCAGTCTGAAATCTACATCGTTTCTCTCGCTGCCGATTGTTGTTCCGCTCACTGGCAGGCGCTTCACGACTCCGCCTCAAACGAATCTCCCAGTCATATTCCCGTATTGCCCAAGCCTTTAGACGACAAGCTAGTGAAACGGGTCTTCAACCACCTCGAGGTTCTCATCGAACCCATACCAGATGGCTACGTCATACCAGCAAAGACGATACTGGAGGACGATTTCGTACGCGAAATCTTAGACCCGCGCTATGACGAGCCTGCGCGCAGTCTTGCCTCGTCGAGTGGTTCGGATACCGCTCGGGACACAATTGGTTCACGTGATAGCAACGACGAGACGGCGGCCACTGAACCGTATATTAAAGTGATTGTCGAGTTTGTGAGCGCAGCGAACTGGCCAGCATCTTTTGACTATGTGAAGTCTGCCATACGTAGCAAGAGGGTTACTGCTCCGGCGCAGACAAGCAGCGCCCAGAGCTTAGCCATTTCGGAGGACGACAGAACTCTCCTAATTACTCTCAAATTCCTTTCGTACTTGTGGGTTGATGCCCAGAAGCTCGGTCTCATCACGCAGGAGCTCAGCTCTACCTTCCTCCACTTTCGGAGGATGTACCAGAATACTGTGGCTCTTGTGGCACCTCTGCTCATCTTTAAATGGATCGAGCGCTACCCCTGGGAGTTCGTGCGGCTTCATAGTCAACGCCGAAAGCTTGATGGTGGACCGGACACACTTGCTGATATGACCCATTCCCTCGGTGATAATGGCAGAAGGCGATCGTCCCTTTACCCCTTCCAGACGACTCTGCTCATGCTCGTCCCCGAAGTATTCGAAGTAGCAAGCAATCTCCGAGATGTCAAGGGTGGCAACATGGCCAAGAGAGTGGCATTCTTAGAGGGGCTCAGAAAGGGTCTGCGTAACAAGAACGAAACAGCGGGCGTATGCTTGGTCATCCTACTGCGCGCCGCTCGTCATTTTCCTTCGGACTCGGAATCCGCTTTCCTAAGCTACGTGATGGATATCCAGGACGAGTTAAAGGATGCCGTGTTCCGCCGGTATCATCCGGTTGGCGATGGTATCTTATTTGAGCAAGACTTAACTACTGCTGCGCTCATTAGCCTCATACATCTAAACCTTGACGTCTATGTAGATTCTCTTACCCAGGTCTGTGCACAAACCTCGGCCCCCCTATCCTTTAAGGTCGCAATCATACAAGCGTGCTCCTACTTTGCTCGGAGACCGGATGCACAAGATTATCGTCGTCTCTACGTCGCCGTAGCCGGGTTCATCCAACAAACGTTGAAGGTGGGTCGTATTACCCTCGCCCAGATAAGTCCCAGTATGGGCGGCTGACCGATCCAGGCCATGTCAACTGTATCGACAGATCTTCACATAGGCGTTCGCCGATCGCGCCGCAAGCCATCCACAGCTGATGCCAGAACGGCAAACGGGATTGTGATATGTAACATCCTCCAATTTCTCAACGCATCTCCACTGAGTTTATTCGAGTCCACATCGCCAGATGCCAAAAGTTCCGATTCGTTCTATGAAGAAATATACGAATCGTTTGTGTCGTGTCTAGTAACAGCAAACGACACCGTGAGAACGTTGTCTAGACCGCTAGCTCAGGTTATTCTCCCAACAAACGGCTTGCTCGCGTCTATACGTCAAGCGACCCCTCTGGATTCGGAACGTTTTAAGCTCAAATTTTGGAAGCTGACGTAGGCAACGTAACATCTTATGCTGTTAGTAGTGGTCTTAGCTAATTAATGTGCAGGGCCTCTGTCCTATCGGATATGTGCGACAAGTATTACCAACAAGAAGACATCTCGCTTCTAAAATCCATAAATTCCTATCTAGAGTCAGGATTATTGCTCCTCTCCTCATGCCGAGTGAGCTACCTTAATCACACCTTTTCTTTCCAACCTTTCTAACCTTTTTTCAGGAACTATGCAGATTGGCTGAAGACTTTCCTGAACGTACAGCCGTTGCTATCAAAGTAGAGGCACTTCTCCTATTAGCACTCTGCTCACCAGATATCGAGTCTTGCCAGATTGTGACTTCGGCATTAGGGCTTTTAAACGAGGAATGTCTGATTTTGCTACAAGAGAGCCAGGATGCGAACGTGGCAACTCTCCAGCTACCCAATTACGACATATACGATGACATCTCGTCACGTGGATTTAGGTTCACTGGCATGATGGCTTTTCAAAAGCGTACCAGAGCACTTTTGCGACGCATTACGTTCCCTGCCCCTAGTATCCTTGACGCTTGGGAACGGGCTTTTGAGAAATGGATTCATTTATCCAAAGATGTCTCCACAACGCCCATTGATGCTATTGATGAGAGGACGTTTTCGGAATGGCGAAACCTGTCTGGATTCCTAGCCTCACTGGGCGGCATTTGCACCGCAGAACAAGCTTATGGTGTCCTTGAGGAGCCTGTTATTAGCGGACTGAAATGGATTGATCGAGTCGTGTCTGAAGATTCCGGGGACCCGATTCTCAATAGGTACTTGAAGCAGAGCACGCAGCTTCTCGCATGCTCCAATGTCCGTGTGAGGGAAACAGTCAGAGATGTTCTGTCTACAGAGATATCGCCGCCTCTGTATCAACCACTATTTAAATCTCTAGGATCGGAGCTTAGTAATCTTTTCGAAGGCAAACTAAATTCCGGCAACGGCCAGGACGCAGCAATCATCTTTGCCGAACAAGCGGCTTCACTTCTCAGAACTCTTGTGGAGAAATTAGAGTCGCCCTCTGAGCTTGGTGCTGCAGCATGCATGGATTTTAGCTCTGTTGGTCTTGATTTCGTAAAATTTCTCGATGGTGCGACCGAGAACTCGGCGAGTCTACGAGTCAAGATCAAGGCTTGCCAGCTATGCGAGTCTATAACAAGAAAGAAAGAACACTTAAGCTTCCATGATGACATCAGGAAACGGAACCAGTTGCTGGAGTACATTTTCAGCTGGATCGCCCGGCCTCGGTCTCCAAAAATTGATACCTCTCATGGAATAGTCAGACAAGACGATATGGGGCGACTTCAAAAGGATCTGGACAGGGCTTGTTTCCGCTGTCTTGCTAGCCTTACCTATAAGCTCCCTCTTCAGCCGGGTGAGGGGCAGAGCGATGCGGGCACCAGCGAGCTGAAATCTCAAATGTTCCATACATATTTCAATCGATTTCTCTCACTTCTCAATCACGAGTCGGCCGAGAACACAAGAGGAGATGCATCAGCTCATGACGAGGTTGGGTCGACATCCGCACTTGCTATTACTATTCTTTCGAACCTCCTAAGCGCAAACGTTGATGTTGGGCTGAAACATTCTCTGAGTATTGGGTATCACGAAAACATCGAAATCCGCACTGCTTTTGTTAAGGTGCTCTGTAACATTTTAGTGCAGGGAACGGAATTCAGCACCCTTTCTGACAAAGCAGTCAACGAGAAATACAACGCCTTGTTACAGGTAAAAGTCAATTGAAACGTTGCGAGTGGCCAAACTTATTAATACTGAATTCACAGCTACTTACTCAAGATATAAGTCTTGTTACCGCTATCAGCACAGCTTGTCCAAGCAGTGAGGTCGAAGAGCTGACAGTAGCCCTGTTGAACATGTTCGAATCTCGTGGACTTGCGTTTGAGCTCATGGAGGCGTTGATTAAGCAAGAAATTGAGGATACAGGTACGTTACGTGTCACTCCATTGAAACTACTTGTCAATTAACTTCGGTTACAGAGAACGAGGCCGAGATTCTACGACGAAATTGTGTAGCCACGAAAATGCTTTCCATCTATGCGAAGTGGAAGGGGTCACACTATCTCAAAGCAACTTTGCAAAAGGTACTCGAGAGATTAATGTTAACTTCAGAAGAGCTCGATCTCGAGCTTGATCCTTCGAGATTATCCTCCCCGGAAGAACTGCAGAGAAACGCTATGCAATTACGAATAGTTGCGAAGGTATTTATAGACGACATCTGTGCCTCTTCTGTAAACATACCGCCATCATTCAGAAAGATCTGCAGCATTGTAAGTTGCCCCATAATTCAACAAAACAATAGCTAACATCTGCGAGATCTCAACTGCTGTCATGCCGAGGTTTCAGGAAGCCAAGTACACCGCCGTTGGGGCTTTCATCTTTCTTCGGTTCTTCTGCCCAGCTATTGTCGCCCCTGAATCAGAGAAGCTTGTAAATGAAACTCCATCTAAGGAAATGCGGCGAGGTTTACTCTTAATCGCCAAGGTTATTCAGAATTTAGCAAATAACGTTCTCTTTGGGGCAAAAGAGCCATACATGTACCCACTAAACGACTTCTTAACCCAAAACATATACAAAGTAACAACGTTTCTACGAGAGATATCAGTAAGTTTGTTCTTCGCACTTTCAGATAGGTGCTAAACTCTTTCATAGGTAACCCCGGATAATCTGGATACTATGCAGGGCGAAGTCGAGTCATTTGACTTCGGGTCTTGTGTTATCCTACATCGTTTTCTAAACGAGCACTGGGACAACATAAGACAACGTCTTATGTCCCAGGGTCGTAGAGAACAGATACGTACTCCCAATGAGCTCTCCCGTGGCTATACACCAGCTATCGAGCGGCTTCGAACACTTATCACTACCTTAGGGCCGCCTTCCTTAGCAATCACTTGGAACCGCCCACAGATTTCAGCGAATTACTTAACCACCTACTCCAGATTTCAAAATTTCATGCTCCGTAACGCGTTCCGCGATACCGCCTCTTATATGACGTCACGCACTATATACGAGGGCGGTGAAACTAAGGTTTGCGGCTAACCCCCCCTACGTTGTATGTAAACTACTTACACCGAATAAGGACGGCCTTGCAGTGATTTGCATAATCCTCCGTCACATTGACCAAGAGGCTGCCGACCACGATGCTTTGTTGTTCGCCTACCTAAAGGTTTGTCACCAGCTCTCTCTTCCTACAACTCCTACCCAATACATCTCTCCCTCCCCTCCCCCTCTAAGAAAAAATGGACTATTAACCTTATACTTTTATCTTTATAAAAAAACAGCTTGCTAGTCGTCTTTGGCATAAACCATTCGGTGTATTCATTGATGCAACGTGTGACAACGGATCAATCGAACATCATGATGATCTTGTCAAACGGCTTGAGCTTCTCATGCCTTCGGAAATGTCGAGTCAGCTATCCAGAATGTACATCTACAATATGAACAGCACTTATAGGTATGATCTCTTATAACTCGTCGGAATTCGTACTCATGGACATAGGAAAACATTTCGACGGAATCTACGTTTGGCCGGCAAACGTGACACGAATATGTTCGGAGGGCCTAATACGGATATACATCTCCTTGGGACTGTTCATGATCTCCAGGCTCATTTTGTGCTTCGACAAGTTCATTTGCCCAAGGAGACTATCGACGTAGTGAAGGACACACGATTTGTTTTCCAGCCTGTCACCAGGCTCTCAAAGACCAAGGGAAAGATCGAGGTTACTATCAAAGTTGGTAGTCAGTTTGTCCAAATCACGACCGTGAAAAAGCAGGAAGTTCATCCTAGCTACCGCCTCAACGCCATCATCAACGATATTTTTCGCCTCAGTGACGTCGATGAAGCGCCAACGTCTATTCCAACCGAAGATGACTCTGCTTTCGGACTGCGAGCAGACAATGGCAAAATTGTCATGTATTTCCAGAGTTCCAAGAAGAATGAGATCCTCCAATCCATTCGGGCTGCCAAGGCAAAGTATGGGAAGGATATCAGGAGTGTGAAGTCATTCGACCGTCTCGTCCGCCCACAAGACATACCAGGGACACTCTTGAACCTAGCCTTAATGAACCTCGCAGCACCCGACCAGGCTCTCAGGATAGCGTCTTATAATCTTCTAGGCTCTCTTTGTCAAGCTTTCAAATTTAAAGCGGCAGCGAAATTTATGTGCATTAATGGTGAGCAATATCATGACTAGTTTTGTATCGTTCGTCTAAACTTGCTAACACTTCTTTAAGATGTACACATACCCATGGACCCTAACCAGTTCATTATCAATATGAGCAAGACCCTAGCCCAGGAAGAGCCTCAACTGACGGCCGATTTCCTAAACGAATTCTTTGTTGGCTGGGAAAATTTCTCCGACGAACAGAAACCATTAAGCCTTGCGTACATGGCGCCCTGGCTACCGGGCTTGCGGACGTCCCTTCTTAGCGACGAGAGCGACAGCGAAAGAGGCAAGGATAAGATAGCCGCTATTTTCCAAAAGCTCATAGATACCGCGGCGGTAGACCCTTCTCTTTGCCTGGCTCTTGAGCACACAGTGTTACCCGCGATATATAAAGACGAGATACTCTTGGACATCTTTCTTGAGGAGATCATCAAGGCGGCTCTTATAGTTGGTCTATATGATGATAATATACAGGCTTTGACCTCGACGGTGACGGCGATTGGCACAATCACACTTCGTGGGAAGGTGATCTCTCGCCTACGGAAAGCTTTGAATCGATCAGTGCTCCGGCCCACGCGACACCTTCCCCAAAATGCGGTTTGGGACGAAATCTGTATTTTGCTACAATTTTGTCTTGCATTGTCATTCGACTGTGGTGTGCAGTCCCAACTCTACATGCCGGAAATATTCCACATTGTCACGATGCTCGCGAATACCGGCCCGGCCGATGTCCGCTTGTCAGTTCAACGGTTATTGATTAATTCCCTTCACGCCGCATGCACTTCTTTCAAATTAGACGATCACAGATCGTCCAAATTACGTGGCATTCTCGGCGTTGTTTCCGATCCTAAGAATGAAAACTTTTCCATCCCTTCAGACATGATACGAGATGGAACTTCCACGGGCACAATTAATGATAGCTGTTATGCACTCACGGCCACGGAACAGCTTGCCATCTTACTCTTCGACACATGCACTGTCGCCGCGCCTTCCGTTGACCTAGCAAATGCATGGCGGTCTAGGTGGATGAGCCTAGTTGCTAGTACCGCATTTCAGAATAACCCCGCGATTCAGCCACGAGCTTTCACCGTGATGGGCTGTTTGGCGCGGGAAGAGATCGACGATGATTTACTTTACCAAGTTCTTGTAGCCCTTCGCCATAGCATCACTCGTTTTGGAGAAGATGGTTCCACTGACATGCTCATTGCTGTCGTGACGTCTCTATCCAAAATGATTGTCAAGCTGACTTCGGCATCTCGTTACGGGCTGCAATTGTTCTGGCTCGCAATGTCGCTGATCCGCCTTATGCCGACAGCTCGTCTCTTTAACTGCGCAACACAGCTATTGGAAGCCGTGCTCACGAACATTGGCATTTCGAGTGAGCTAAGGAGCGAGAAAACGGCATCATTTCTGCTTCAAGGCCGTAGCACACTGGAAGAGGCTACTCTCCCGCTAGATGACGTCTACGGCGTCCATTTTACCCCCGACAATTTCCACTTCGCCGTATGTGCCTGTTTGGTGCGCGGCCTCACTGATCCCATCACAAAGCCCTCTACGTTGCGAGTTGTATCGACATTCCTTGAGCTAACGACAAGTTTCATCTCGGCTAAAACACCCAATACCTCTTCAAGTGTTTTCAGCCAGTCTCCATACATGGCACTGTTACAATCAAGAGTGACCAATTCAGAACGGATTAAAGAATGCCTTTGGTCTGCTGGTTTCAACCCAGCTAGCGTTGCTAATCTCACACTTGATCGTAGTATACGTCATACCGAACAGATCAGAGATAAGGACCTTCTTCTCCACACCGCCATTCAGCTCGTGGATTTCCGCAATTTAGAGGACGATATCCAAACACATATATTAACATGGCTAGATGATTTGGCGATAGAGAGGCCAGCCGTTATCCTCCCCTTGTAAGTATTGACCGCGCTTATAAGCACATTATCAAGGGACACTCCTCCGTTAACAGTTCGATACCAGGTGTTCGACTATTACTTCTCTTCTTGACGAAGTCCTTCGTGGTGCACAGAAACCAGCGGCGATGAAAGCAGCGCATGGATTGCTTCGTATGGTAACTTCCAACCCCAAGTTCGCGGCTGCCAAGGAGAATCATGACACCCTCGTCGATATTCTCGAGGATATGGGATTTGAAGGATTGTGGCGTTCCAATTCCTTCTTGCAGTCTCAGGAATTCGACAAGCAGCTCATCGGACTCACAGAAAAGCTAATCGAAGTGAGTTACCAATCGCCGTTTCTATTTCCACATGGAGACTTTACGCTATCTAGGCAATACTAATGCCTACGTAGCTCATTATTATGTGAAACCCATCGAGCAGACCCCGACCAGAAGATTAAGAGGCCCTTCAAGCCCAGCAGGCGTATATTTTACATAGCGAGCGAGCTTTGGAGAGTTTTTTTTGGTAATGTTAGACGCCGAGAAATATACTTGGTATATATATGGAATGCCCCTAAAAAAGGCGAGATAAAGGGCAAGAAATAAAAGGGACGGACGATATGGACTAAAAAGTACTAGGCCCCTATTCAGCGCTCCCCCCATCCTGGCACATTAGCGCCATGTGCATATCACGAATGAATTTGGCTATAGCAGAAGCAGAGTAAGAAAATAATAACAAATATCGCCGATTGCGTAGCGTGTTAGAGTGATGAGAGCATTCTATAGTGGTTCGGTCAGCAACCCCCCTTCAGCGCGTTCGTATGTGCGCTGTTGTCAAATACGACTGTTTTATTAATTCAACAGCTAAAAGTTACCAGACGCGAGACCAGGCATCGATTAGAAAAGGAATTCCTACCGTCTCCCAACCTACATAGAAAAATCCAATCCTATTATAACAGAGCCCTTGATGGCGAGGACCATTGGGGCTCCTACAGCTTAGTCTACGATACGTCCTTTTTTGCTTACGGCTACACTAGTCCTGTCGGGAATTGGCTTGTAGTGTATTGATTACATAAACAGGTTTAGCCTACTATACGCCTTCTTTCTAGGGGCTAAAAATGCAGTGCAGTGGTGACAAATGGGCCCGTGACAAATCGGTGACAATGCGTGGCAACATCAGTTTAGTTTAGCTCTTAAGAATCTTATTCAATCTTCCCCTCTTCTAGCTTTCGCTTTGTCTGGTGTCACACCTTCCAGACTGGAACAAAGAAGGTACTGTGTACATAAGCGTATGTATCAGTTGGTGATAGATTAGACTCCTCTCGCGTAGCAACGAATATTTATCGCCCCCCTATGCTTGGGTCATGACATCTGGGTTATTGACATAAGCAGGCGCTCGGGCTAGTTCATAAAGAAATGTACTACACTAGACACCTTAGTCAATCTGGCAACATGTTTATGTCGGGCCTATATCACATGGCAAAGAGGGGGCTCTAAGTTATGCAAATCAAATGGCTTTATGTTGAGAAGAGTTTTCAGGTATTCTCTAGAATCAACCCACAGAGTCAGGGGCTCTTCTAACGCAATAGGCAGACATGTTGAGTCTAGCGGTAGATGAAACAAATATTCCATTGGCGAAACGACACGGGGCATAACATATGAGCCTCATCTACGTGGTATCGCCGACCAGCCGTGTCCAAACTGGTGACTGTATGCACTCAACTCATGCTTTTCGACCAACAACCCTGCAGTAGATCAATGCGAAATTACAAAGTCAAATAATGATCACGAAGAGCAGGCGTCCCAGGCTCCAAACTTTCCCCAAATCTTTACTAAGGAATAATATATTACACACGGCATTCCTGATAGAGTCATTTGGTAATATTATCCATCATAAACAACCCCAAGCGCAGGGCGGCTATACCTAGCAAAACAACTGGTTATGTGAGTTTATGATTAAGCTATGCTTAAGACCACAGGAGCGGAGTTGCCTCGGTTATACTCCTTCTCCCTGGTTCCGCGCCGACCCCTGTATTAAAATAACATATTCTCCGGGGAGCGAGGATCAGAGGCCCACGGTATTGCCCAACGAAGGAGATATCTCAAAACCCGAATGTCACAAATTGCCGCCCTGCAAAAACCTCCAAATCGGATAGAAAATACACAGACACCGTGTCCCAAATTAAAGCATCGACAAGCGGATACCATCTCCAGCAAATTACCCCAGATCCAACAACTCAAAGTGTCATGGCGAAACTGGAACAGGAAATATAAAACCAAACGCTGGTGCTTAGTTCAAGAGTTAGGTTCGCAGTCCACAAGAGCACACATGAGCATAATGATAGTATGACTGTTAAAAGCAGCAATCTCTTCCTCTCTTCTCGCTAGTGGACGCCCTAAAGATGGCGCTGGGAACAAGTCCAGCACTCACTGCACGTCGAATGCTCGCCGGACGACATCGTCCAGGTATCGGAGAGGAGCATCTTGGGACGGCCGGCCCCAGCTCGTGTAGATCGAGTAAGTGTAGTGGCGTTGACTAATGTTAGGACAATTCTCCAGCAGTGTCGCGGTGTGCATGAATGTAGAGCCATTAAAGTACGGGTCAAAAGTGGCATGGTACGGCCCGGTCTGGATGTTCACGACCGTGGTTCCGTTAAACCAGGTGAAAATCTTGATGAGCATCCTTCCGAAGGCAGGGATGCAAGCATTCAGGTACGGCTGCTCCAAGGAAACGACGAAATAGGGGACGTCTGGATAATAATATTTAGCCTCTGGGTGAGCAGTTGGCGGTAGGGGGTGCTGGGGGGATAGCAGCTTTGACACCACGGTGATTTTTTATACTTACTAAGGATAGGCTTGCCATTATTCCTGCGGTCCCAAAGAGTGTAAGATAGAGTGCCCATGTAATCCTCTGGGAAAATCCACTTGACTTGAGGCCTTGCTTGCTCCTGTCTTTCATTTTGAGACCAGGGATCGTTGAACTCTGGCGACACGATGTTGAGTGCCACTACAACACTCGGTGTTAGCAAACTATCGGTATTCTGAGAAAATGCGAAACTATTGAGAGACGGCTCCCTATGGAACCTTGGTAATCTAGAAATAACTAGAAGAAGAATAGAACCGGAAGTTACTCACTGACTCCCCGGATTTGACCCTGATACTCAATCTTCAGAACAATTCCGGTCATGCTCCCCGGGATGCAACAATCCATGATTGACTTGAGTGAATACTTGTATCTCTCTTTCATAAGCGATGTCATAAACCCGGGATTGACTAGTTGGTCGAGAGCAAGAACGCCAGTCTCCTGTTTCACAATCCAAGAGTATTCCGTGCAGAAGTCGGCCAGGCCATCGAGGTCGGCATAAGATGCAACACCCATACGCATACGATGATCATCAAAGTATGCTATAGTAACAGGTTCTTGAGAATAAGGCCATGGTATAACTGGCGCCATGATGGTATTAACCGACTCCGAAGTCGTTCGTCCCTTAGTTCCCAGGTGTGTGTTCGTTATTATGCTAGGTATTTGCGTAGAATAGTAGCAATAGTGATTTTCGTTCCGTAATCCAGAAGGGAGGGGCAAGAGGTTGATGAAGTGGACTCGCGGTGCTGGATGGTAAATAGGGAAAGGTCATGGGCGGTAACACAGTAGAATGACTCCTACTCATTCCTCTTAGTACCGAAACGGTCAATTATCAACTCGTGTTACGTTACAAAGCACTGCTTGAGACTATGCAAGGAGGTCTGTCAGAGTCGTGGCGTGATACAAGGAAAGCTCCTGTATTTACCGGCCGCTCTCGTTGCCGTAACACATGCTTAACAACGATGCTTGCTCACATTCCTTAGAGACTGTCGCGTCCCAAAAAAGCTCCTGATCCTGCAAGGTGCTCAAAACATCAAACACGTAAGCCAGACCCTGGTGCGTGCTCGATCTAGATATGCCAGGTACGTTGCTAGAGGAATTAACACGTTGCCGGGCCTCAGGTGCTCAAGTATCCAACGCCATAGGAGACGCATAACCTATATAGAATTCGGAATTTATTCTGTTTGCTAAACCGGGCTTTGGACTCCTCATACCAGCGTATCAAAATAGCGAGGGAAGTGAAACTCCCTTATGCTCGCGGCAATGGGGCAAAAACCGAACCGCGGGTAGAACACGAGTCTATCCGCCGTGGTACAGCGATATCTATAAGGGATGGTATGATGTGAGCTGTATGTACACTCAATATCTAACCCTCGTAAGGGTGCCCGTGGACTGCTCTGGTATCGGCCTGTCCCCGGGGTTACTTAGTAGGGCATATGTAAACGAGAAGATTCTCGCTCGATACCATCACCGCTAGCTGCATTATCATCAGGGTGACATTGCTAGCAGCTAGTTGTCATACCCACCCAGCATGGAATAAACAACGCATGACCCATTATAAGGAGAACTGATTCCCGTTCCCACGGCACTAGGTAATAAGTACTTCGGCTGCAAATCTCGCAGCCGGCCGTGTTACCGGCAGTCATGGTTTTCCGTAGCTAGAATAACCCGGACATAGCAGAGGGACGGCGTTCGTATCTCCGGGGATAATGGTGCCTAGGATACGTTTGTTCAATGAAAATTTGTCTCGTAGCATCAATAGTTGCTAGACAACAGTTCCGAAGTCGTTGGTGTCCAGTTTCAATATACCTAGGTCTAGATAATGTAGTGTAAAGGGAAAAAAGGGGGTAGGTGGCAGGCATCATCTGGATTCGAACGCGCCTCCTAGATTTCGTCAAAAAAGAATCAAGGGCTTCAGATATACTCAACATCCCTTGACCGGAAAACCCTTACTACCTATGGCCCTGCCTCTGACATAAGGGTTATTCCTACCGACTACTTTACTACTCGGCCACTTAGAGGTGGGAGGGGAACGTCTTGTTGAAGATGTACACACTTTTTATAACTTATATGCAGTGGTTAGTACTTGAGTACTCAGGTACCTCAGTACAAAATTTCTCCTCATGCTGCATCCCCACAGTCATCGGTGAGCAAGCCACGTCAAATTCCTAAAGACGTGGGCAAGATAGAAACCTTACTTAATTTAATACTTGGTTGAGATAAGCCCTCTTTGTTAGTTGCAACATCTTGTTTTTTTCTGATTGGTCAATACATGCAAGGCTTCCTTTCACTACTTCTCTTGTGAATACCCGCAGACTACTTACTTACCTATAGTGGCATGATGTTTCAATGTTAAGAGGGGATAATCTGATATATCTTACAAATGTATTTGCATAGCGCTATAACGTGTATTTCGCTCTCATGTCTAAACGACCGGGGCAGAACAACGCCCGGGTCAATTCACGGCGATGAAAAATTATAATCGAGATCGGGAAAAGTGCGGTATGTAGTATCAAAATTCGAGTCAGTTACTATATATTGCAAATAGTTTTGAGGGTATCCGTTTCAACTGAAAAAATGTGAAAACAATTGACCCATGGGTTCGCATGTCTGATACAGAGCAGAAAATATCTCCAGAGAAAGAAGAAGCGCGTATAATTGTTTTTCAGAGACTATATCTCTTAAGAAGCAAATCTTCCGCCGTACCTGCCTCGGATTTATCGCATTTCTTCAAGCCGAACATGCGAAAAACATGGATAGTGAGTCCTTTCTCAATTTTAAGTTGCCTTCTAATTCTTATCAGCGATTTCGATGCCTGTAGTCGTGCCAATTGCGTCGCTGGCTTCTCCCTTCTCAACGGAGGGGCTACGTGCAGGCCCGGAGGATACGGCGACAGGCGGGCTATCGAAGTGATAAAGCGGCTCAAGGGTGGCGCTTTTCTGGAAGAGTACCCAGCGCTTGAACCACCAAGGTAGAGCCTTGGTGAATTGGTATTTAATGAATAGTGTTGAGGGCACAGCAAAGACGTAGTCTAGCTCCTCAAGAGTGCGCTGCTTCGTCTCCGGCACCCAAAGGAATATCAGGACGAAGCCTAGAATGTTAAATCCAGCGTACAAGCCGAATGCACCCTGTATGAAGCCATTTGGATTAGTTTATTTGTTCGACTTTCAAGACGATAGAAGTTTAGCGACTTGGGAGCAGGGACTTACGACGATGCCAAGCGATTGCAGAATTTTAGGGAATGTAATTCCCAGCACGGCAGCCCAGAACAAATTCGTCGCCACAGCGAAAGCCATGCCAACTTCACGGTGAGAAAGTGGGAAGACTTCGGCACTGTAAGCGAACGGAACAGGGCCTTCACCAGGGGAGTAGAACGCCGCAAAAATATAGATGAACAAAGCCACAACGCCGACGCGAGCTGTCGAGTCAGCGGGGAGTAGATTGAAAAGACCGGCTGCTAGCAACGACCATGCCATGTTGGGAAACGTAAAAAGGAGGAGGGCGCGGCGGCCGAAGGTGTCAATCGTCCAGAAGGCCGGGAACGCGAAGATGAAATTAATGGCACCAAACCCGAATGAGGCCAGAAGAGCCGTATATTCATTGGCGTGAGTGGCTTGAGCTTCTATGAATATAGTGGAGGAATAGAACGCAATAATGTTGATACCTTTAGAACAAAGTCAGACATTTTCATTTCGAAATCGATATTGGGCTTTCAAAATAGCGTAACTAACCACAGAGTTGCTGTGCAATCATGACCACGAATGCAGCACCGGTTGCTCGTCGAAGGCGAGGGACTGTGAATATGTCGTAGAAGCGAGCGATGTACGTAGCATTTCCGATGGCCTCGGCCTCGATCTGGATCTGGGCGTGGATAGCGTAGAGGTCGCGAGCTGCCTGTATCGGGTTATTGCGCAGCTTTAGCAGCGAAGCCATAGCGTCGGCGTATCGACCCTTTTTGATGTACCAGCGAGGGCTCTCCGGGCAAAAGAGAATAAAACAGCAGAGAGGCACGGCGGGAATGAAGGCCGAGCCGATTTGCACTAAAAGTTTGAACAGTTGTTAACATACCACCTATCAGAGGTTTGCAGAGCTACTCACGTCGCCAAGCGATCGGTCCAACCCGACCAACGACTAAATTGGCAATCGTTCCAAGCCAAATACCAAACGCAGTCCACATCTGCCAAGTCATAGTCAAAGCTCCTCGAATGGATGCTGGGCTGTTTTCGGCGGCGAAGATAGGGACAGTCGAGGCCTTGATACCCATACCAATACCAAGGAGTAATCTCGTAGCTAGTAGCTGCTGCCAGTCTTGGGTAAGGGCACCGCCAATCGGGGTAAGCAAGCAGAAGATGGCCGAAATAAAAATAGTACCTAAAACACATCAATGCCTAGAGCTATCGATGTACGGCCTCGTCTTACAAACCTCGTCGACCGAAGTAGTTGTTCAATGGGTCAGAACACCAGCAACCGATCAGAGCTGAACCGATGTACGGGGCCGAGTTGATCAGGCCGACTAGGAAGACATCACGATCCGATGTACCGCCAATCCCAAACTGCCTGGGGAAACTCAAGTTGGCGCCATTGCTACCTTCTTGATCCCAACCTTGTACAGCCGCTCCTATAGAGCAGGTGGCGATTGTGAGATATAGTGTTCGGGGGACACTCCACTTATGAGTAATTTCACGCTTGAGGGCATAAATCTCGGCCTCGTCAAGAGCCTCAGCGCCCTGAATGTCTTCAAAGCAGGTCGGGTCCTGCGCAACGAGAGCCCCTTTTCGTAGAAGTCCTACATAATCGTCTAGACCATTCTCATGGGCGAATTCCTCTACATCGGAAAGCAACTGCTCGCGCGGGATACCGGCAAGAGGGTTTTGGATCCTGCCCACTGTGGTCAGCGTAGGCAGATGATCATGAGGCCGTCGTCACTTACTTCGCGTCTAAGTTCTTGTTGATATCGACATGGGCAACAGAGCCACGGCGGCCCTTCTCCGCATCGACAGACTCGGGGCTAATTCCAGATGTTAGGTATAATGTTTTTCTTATTCAATTAGGGCGACGAGGCCCTTCTATGTGTACTCACACCAGAGCGGCCGAGTCCCGTGTGACGGCTGGGCTGTGAAGATTACGTTAGATACGCTTCATCCATCTCGCTTAATGCTAGAGAAAGATTCTCTTGTTCACTCCCGAGGAAAGCTTACGTTGACACAGCCTCTTTCTCCGACATGGTCGTTTCCCAATGTTGATTCTCGGGTGTAAGGGCGGAGGGTAAATGGAAGCGTATAATTGGGATGGAAAGGCTTAATTAATCCCGGCGGAATAGGCAAAGGATTAAAAGCCTCCTTTGCGCCGGTGGCAACAGTCTCGAGTGAGAGGAGCGAGACAAAGAAAGCTAGGATCAAGAGGCGCGCAAAGATGACCTGGGGCTTTTATTCCTTATTATAAACCACCTCAGTACGTAACCAAGTGAGGTGGTAGGTGTGCGAGGACAAATCCGATGCTACCTTCCCAGCTGAAATAAGACACACGGTACTGCAAGTGAAAGTACCCTAAACTACACTAATCCATTCCATGTCTTGAATGTTGTACATGAAGGATACGAGCAGGGTTAATACATATGTACATACATACATACTTGTAGGTAGTGTCTGTAGAGTACATTATATCCAAGTATTTTGGTATCTACTCACTTATAGTGTAGAAGCGGACTTCCAAATTTCATATTCCACCCTCGCCTATTCGGCCATGAGAGTCGAGTATGAGTCTAGATCCTATTCTTCTTCTCATAGCTCATGATTGTCTTCAAGGTTCCCAACATTTTAATGTACGGATGCGGTCTATTTCTCTACGTATTCATATAGGTACGCAAGGTACCTATCTAGTCTAGACTACTGGGGGGATACATACCGGTACCTAATGCGGCTAGGGTAGCTTTGCGAATGATACAGGTACCTACTCTGTCTTGTCCCATAGAGACGGGATTGGAGTCCATGCATGTTTAGCGTCAACCGCGCCATACAACAAATAACAATAGCACCGGAATCGGTATAGTAATGTGTTATGTGTTAGTTTATTGGCGAATTAATGTCCTGAGGATTCTACCTACACAACATCATCTGCGGTGTAGACATCTTCCATAACACCCAGCACAGTATCCGGTTGTGAGCCAAGAAGGCAGAGTGAGAGAACTACGGAAACGTGATAATGAGAAAAATTTTCTGCTGCTCAGGTGAAGCTCTGACGCCGGATACTGGCGGAGAGACATGGCCCTACGTACGGTAGATTCTCTAGGTTAGGTATTTCTAGGTCCTGCAAGCTTTGAAGGTCACGGGACTCGAAAGACCCTTTGTACTCTGAATCACATTGTAGCTTGATTATAATAGTATCTCAGTTATAGTAGGTATATCATCGCTAACATAGCGTTCTTTGACGAGCTAACGGAGTAGTGTAACCTAGTACATACCGTTACATGTCATTTCCCCGTGCCACCAGCCCGCATCTGGGGGAGGCTCTAGAGCCATAGTAGAGCGGAGTTGCAAGATTGCGCACAGGCGAAAGCGACAAGGATATATGTGTGCATTGTAGCTCGCCCATGGGGTGGGTGTGATATTCGATGAATTGGATGCTAGGGTTGAGTTTTAGTGTACTAGTATTATCTACCCAGTACCACTATACACTACCTATTGTTCTCGATACCTGTATCGAGCCATGCATTCCGCATCTATTTATATCAATATTTTATCTACCTAGTATAACTTTACCACTTCATTCTGTCTTTATACCTAGGTACCTAAACGCTGGGAGTTGTCTCGTGATACGCAAAGAAACGGTGTGAGTATTACCCGCTACGCGAATCTGACAAATACCCTCACCAACCAGATGCTTCCTAACCCATAACTTCTACTCCCTCTAGCTCGACAATAGAGGTGATTGGTACACCATGCAATTGTGGGATACCTACATGCACAGATACGTCGGACCTAGCGTACAGCGGGGCGGGTAGAGGTAGGCTTACGGTTAATGCTGTCAGTAGCGGTTACGACGTCGAATCCCCGAAACGGAGCCAGGTCAGTGTAGTAGTGGAGGTATACCTTACGCACATACAATTCAAGATCAGCGCCAGCTTCTTGAGCTGATCTTTATTTTTTATGTTTATTTTTTTGGAGAAATCCAACTTGGTGCATATCTTGTCGCCTATCATTTACTAAGATTGGCATTATATGTTCAATCAAGCTTTTAAGACAGATGTGGAGGTGGACTTCCAAGAACACCAAGTCTCTTCCTCCTTTGAGCTAAGAGACGAACCCTGATCTACCTACGTTTCCCCAAGAATTCCCCAAGTTACACACTAAATTTCATATAGATACATAGTAGGTCCACAAGGACTGAGTCGGTGGAGCAATATGGCACGACAAATGCACTCGATTGTAATAGATAGTAGTCTACATTAGGCGGTCAGATGATAAGTTGTACTGTATGATGAGGTGAGTCGACTGATTGTAGCTTGACACCTCCTAGATAGTCTTCACGCAAAGCAAGTGACGGTGAGTACCTACATACCTGTAAGTAAGTAAGTACCTATAGGTATCTGTAATGCCTGTAATCTACCTAAGACGGCTGTAAGGTTACTCCAGCCTGGTCTGCCGATTTCCCCCGCCCTGGGCAGTTGAAAACGAGCAAACTTATGCTTACTACTAGTGTAGGTCGGGGAGCTTGTCAGGTAGTGTAGCTTCTCCGCACCCCATTCGTGCCGTCACCCATGGGGAGAGGGGAGCTTTAGCTTTCCCCCCTCATCTGGCCTAAAGATGACCCGAGAAGAACGAAAGCTACGGCGTCGCCGAAGGTGCTCGGTATCCATGTTTGTACTGTAAATACACTTAATATGTACGGTGTTACACCAGACTGCGCGGTATACAGATGGCTCGTGTAGCTGAAAAAATAAAATAAAATTAAAAAAAAATGTGTGACCATTCGCCGCCGCAAACTAAATTCGCAGACGCACGCACGTTGATGAGCGCTATATTGTAGCCGATGTCACCGTCGACCCTGATCTCGTCAGCTGATCGGCGCCGATACCTACTCATTCGTCCTCCTGCATATAGTACACACCACTCAGGACTGAAAGAATGAGGCGCTTTTCTGTACGACGGAGCCTTGCTACTGCCGATCAGTGATAGCCGGCTGTCATTGCTTAGCCTATGCAACTATAATAGGGATGCTTGCTGTTGTTGTTGTCGGTCTATCAATGCTTGGCCCTCGGAGATGCGTCCTAGAATGTTTGCTTGCCAGCCTTGCTGAGTGAGACCTGCTCCGAGAACGCTGTCTCTCCCAACTAAAAAGAACTCATTCTCTCAGTGTTTGATTATATTGATCAACTAGTATCCTATTAACAATAATGGTAGCTTGTGCTGATGTTTGAACGGGAAAGATAATTTTCAATAAAAAATGGGATGGTCGCATTAAGGTATCATACATACAACGTCCGGTTTATCATCACTTTACCATGATGCCCCAAAGCGTAGAACTTCTAATGCATCTTCTAGGCCGCCGGAGGCTCCCCGACACCGAAATGTGAGAAGACCGTAGCGTAGGACTCGAACCTGAAACAGTCTCATGACTGACAGCTGACTCGCGGCTCTAAATGTTGTCATGGTCGGGTCAAGTCAAGTTCTCTGCTCATCGCCCTCGTTTCTCTCAACAGCCTATAATTCAACCACTACACATTTCAAGCGGGGCACTTTCCCAAGGAGAATTTGACTCGAAATTGCAAATCTCCTTGACATTCCTCCAAGCCACCCAAATAAACATAAAATGAAACAGTTTCGCGTCGAAAAGACTATGATGATAGTGGCTGTGGCTGTTATACCAACGGCCGTAGCCATGGGGACTTTCATAAGACTGCCTGATAGATGAGTTAAGCCCAGAATATATATAAAGGTGGCCTTCTTCACACATGAAAAAATGTATTAGGAGTTATTAATCTCCTAGAGTTAAATATTTCCTCATCTACAATCTACATAGAGATTGTAAAGACATCTAAACCAATCTTGTTCTTCGTCTATCAAATGCTGCCACACCTTTCCCGTACGCCAATAGCTGTCAAGGCCGTTTCAGACTTGGATGCATATTATAGATACAAAATAAGGGTAAAATATACACAACATCAACAGCAGCTTTTCATCTCCAAGAAAGAAACAAAGAAGAAGAAAAAAAAGTCATATTATATACCGTATTTCGCTTAGGAGGGGTAATAAACAGGCAACGATAGGAAGTGAAAAAGGGTATCTAAGTCCGTCGCCACAATGCAAGGGGGACCATGTCCCGCATGGCACCTGCACGGAGCAGGACAACACTTAGGCAAGCCGACAACAAACAATCGGGTATCATGAAAAGCATCAGCACGGCAGACTCTAGATGAGTCGGTGTCCATCTTCTTCATGCGTCCCCTTCAAGAGCCGCAATGCGTTGGCCTTGGCAGTCGTTAAGTTGTCTAGTCGCCGTATAGACGTGACGGCTAGGTTCGCATATTGTTGCTGCCAGTATTCAGCCGCTGGTATGCCGTCCGTGGGCATTTGGTCCTTTTCTAGAGGCTCGCCGGGGATTTGGTGACCCGACTTCCACTTCGAATGCGGCACCGTTTCCGTGAGCGTGAAGGTGCCATTGATGCCCCCATAGACGAGGTTCCACTTGCATAGATACTTAGTGTAGTCAGGCCCGATCTCGAGTCGGTGTACTTCCCTCTCAGGTCTTATCATAAAGTGTCCGCCGACGAGCGCAGCTAGGTTGATTAAGAATGCTTCTTTGGTAAGCGCTTGGTCCGCGATGCTACGGATCACTGCCCGGACTAGCGCCAAGACTTCGCTCACGGAAGGGCGAGGACCGGGCTCTCCATTCGGGTCGAACCATGTACAAGACGTCAATGTTACGACGAATACACTTTCGACTTCGTCATGATTTGACTTATCGGACCCGTCAAGGTCGATCTTGTCAGTTCGGGACGGATTTTCCGGAGTTAGGTACATGGCCGAAGTGCGGTCGAAGATCGTGTAACCTAGTTGAGGAGTGCTACCGACATCGGTCGCGGGAGGCATGCCCCCATTAGGATTTCCATTTCCGTTCGCCGTATTCCGCCCGTTTACCATAACGATTGGAGCCGGGGGTGTCGCAAGCCGCACAGGGCCGCCAGCCCTGTCAGGAACTTGAAGTGATAGGCGTCCTGGTCGGGATGGACGGGCACTCTGTGCAGATGTGGGCTCTGGCGTTCTCACCGCGGGCTCAGATTCGGGTGGAGGCATGTGTACGGGTGTCGGCGTGCTTAGATGGGGACTACTATCAAACATCATGGTTTGTGGTGGACCACTTACACTCCTATCGGAAGGGTAAGCTGAAAGAGGAGTCTCGGCGTTGCGGTTCATGGGCGGCCTCCCTCGAGCCTTGCCACTCGCGGAAACTCCAATGCTTCTCCAAGCAGAGGAGACTGCCTTGGCGCCATGGCGGCGACCTAGAGGCTTGCTTTTAGGGCTCACTGCTGACCGAGGCTCTGCTGACTCGGGCCAAAAAGAGCCTCTTGTCGTCGTAGGTGTGATCGCGGAATGCGGGTAGGCCGACATGGGCTCTCGCGGAATATCGTGTTGCCAGGGGTACGCGGAACTAGGTACCGGCAGTACACTAGACCTCGGATCGGGCGGAGGAAACACAAAGGCATGCCTCGAATCAGGATGGGCTGTCCATGAATCGAGCGCTTCCGGGCGGGATGGGTGACTGTCGCCGTTGAAGGCGGGTGAGTCAAGCCTCGGCCTTTGTGAGGGTGATTTACTCAAACCGTCTTCCTCGGGGCGTTTTCTACCACGACGAGGCCTTATGTGAGGTAAAAGGGCGCGCAATGCCATGTCATCCTCGGCGGCAACCCCATCCCTGCCTTCCTCGCAGACGGGATTGTTGTCGACGGGTATTTGCGTCCAATACGGATGCGGATTATCCAGCAAATAATCGAAGAAAGCATTTACATGCATGGAATGCATCCAGCGCTATATTACGTCAGTTGTGTCTGTATGGTGAGATGAGAAACAGATGACGTACTTTCAATCGCACGGCATATTGTTGGATCTTTTGGGAGCTCTGCCCTTTCTCATGGTCTGGCGGCTCAACGCCCAACTTGAGAGCCAGCTCGGCCCAGGTCTTGATCTCCTTTTGATGAAGCTTGGCAATGAGCTCGAACAGCGTGAAAGTACTGAAACTCTTGCCTTCACTCTTAGGTGGTGTGCGAAACGCCTCTCTCAGAGAGGTTGTGTCTACGTCCAGGGGTACGGCGGGATTGCAGTGAAGAACGAAGCTTACGTACGCATCCTCAATAGTCCCGCTGGTTACCGACCGATTAGGTAGCATCGGTCGGACACCGGGGGATCTGGGAGTGGTGTTGCCATTTGAAGAGGTAGGAGTTAGGTGGTTGACTCCGTTGGCGCCGGCTTGTGGAGTGAGCGCCATCTCCACACGGATGGACGATTGTTCAGCTTCAATCACGGTGAGGTGTCCATGTACAGTGGAGCTGCAAATCGCAGTGTTATCACACTCACTGATGGTGAATTTCGGGAGAGAGAGGGGGGGGGGGGGGGGGTAAATCTGTGACAGCCGCCGCCGAGTCTACGTCAAGAGCATATATCAGGTAGACTAGTTGCTTTGAAGTAGGTACCTCAATCAATAATAGAATAGCAATGAAACGTTCGATGCTCCGAGCTTTCGAAGATAACGACAGTTTCTGGGCAAATTGGAGGCGGTTGCCCAGCACCGTTGGTCCACAATGAACAAAATTTGGCCAGGCCGGTGCGCGGCGTTCCCAGTCGCGACAAAACAAGAGAAGAAGCCAAGATGCTTCAACCGGCTAAAATGAGAGTTGGGGGCGCATGGGGGGAATCACCAGAGAGTCGAATCAACGTGCGCTACGTGATTCTTACTTGCATCAAAAGCTGAATAGCCGGTCTCGAATGTGTGATAAGAGTCTACCATGCCATTCAAAACATGGACTTAGTAGTGAGATATGGTACAACAACACTTTTTCAGGGTGTTCCGGCAGGTTTGGTTGGCATGGTTGGCAGAGCAGGTCAGATCTATTTTAAGAAATTTGGTGAAATCACGTGAGGAAATCCCTGCTTGGGAACCCGTCGAATTTCCTGCATCGTCGCTTCGCCGTATGCTTCTCGAAGAAAGCCGTCCGCCCAACGATCGAGAATTAATTTATTGAGGCTGGAGGCAAGCTGACCGTCTTTTATATATCAAGGGGAATAACGCGAAGACTGTATTATGTCAAGGGAGGCGGCGCCGACTTTGGCTTAGCCTAAGGACTTATTAATAAAAAGCAAACTTTACTACGTACACTAAGTGATGTTATGCAGCCTGACGGGTAACGAACATGATATTGTACAGGCACTATAAATATAAACCTTCATACCTTAATAGGATATACATACATGGGGATACAGCCATGGGTTAGTAGGGTTATAGGGTTATAGGTAAAGTGGTACAACATTCTCGTGATTTGATGGAAGTAAGGTAGGCAGGTAAGTAGGTATTGATCTCAGCCTGTATTAGTCCAAACGGTATAGGTAAATTTGCTAGATGCTAAGGTTAGATCAAATGCCTAAGGAAGCACAAGCTTTACCGTGAATGTCAACTCTTGTCTTGACATCGGTTATGTAGATAGACGACCACTTGATCAATTCGCATGTGAAAATGAGAGAACCTAAGGTTCTCCGTTATTTCGGCATCATATCGGCTCTAGTTGCTCTTTGGTGGAGAGAATTAGGTAGGTGTCTTAAGTACTTCAGTAGTGAGCGCGGGGGACCAGTAGAAACCAGCAGACAGCACTGTAATTCTCCAGTACTCTGGCTTAGTACTCTGGACTCTGGGGTCAGGTCAGCCGCCCAATGGAATCGCGCCGTTGTTCAGTGATGTAATCGGACCTCGGCTCAGCTTTGATTCACACAGTAACGGCGGCGATCATGGTGAAACTTTAAACCCACGCTCTATCACGAGAGTAGTCCTTCCATTCTAACCCGTAGTCTTTCTAAATACTTGGTTATAAGACATGAGGTCTTATTATTTTTGCTTTTTGCAACTTGACAAACAGACAGTACCGGGATCTTGAGCTGCCTTCTCCTTCGGTAGTCTCGATACGAGCGGATCTTACAAGAACCGAACCACCCGAAAGCACATTGAACCGAAACCATGTCCTCGAAACCCGACGTTCCTCAAAATGACAATGTTGCGCACGCCCTCGCCGGCGCGGGAGGAGGTGTGCTCTCTATGGCCTTGACGTGCGTGCTGCGACCGTGACTATATCCTCCACTCTCCACACCTTGGACCCTTTTCCCACTCACCAAACCATAGTGACACAACTACGTGCTTCGGAATAAGAGCCCCTGACTAATCAATTGCAACAACAGATACCCTCTCGTCACACTTTCCACGCGCGCCCAAGTCGAGTCGAAGCGAGCCGAGACGAATTTCCTAGCAGCCGTGAAGCGCATCGTCGCGCGCGAGGGCGTCGCGGGGCTATACGCGGGGCTCGACAGCGCCGTGTTCGGGATCAGCGTAACCAACTTCGTATACTACTACTGGTACGAATGGACGCGCGCCTTCTTCGAGAAGGCCGCCGCCAAAGCCGGACGGGGCTCGAAGAAGCTGACGACGGTGGAGTCGATGATAGCAGGCGCGCTGGCTGGGTCCGCGACCGTGATCCTGACGAATCCCATATGGGTTGTCAACACGCGGATGACGACGCGGAAGGGCGAGCTCGAGGCGTCGCAGGAGCTCGTCGTCGAGGGTAGCGGCGCCAAGGCTGTCCAGGAGAAGCCCAGGCCGCCCACCACCATCGGCACGCTCATGGCCCTGCTTAGGGAGGAGGGGCCCCAGGCCCTGTTCCGCGGCGTCATCCCCGCTCTCGTTCTCGTTATCAATCCCATCCTACAATACACTCTCTTCGAGCAAATGAAGAATGTTTTCGAGGCCCGTCGGAAACGGAATGCCACGCCCACCGTGGCCTTCTTCCTAGGCGCCCTCGGCAAACTATTCGCCACCTCTATCACATACCCCTACATCACAGTGAAGAGCCAGATGCACGTCGCCGGCAACGGTCAAAAGGAGGGTATGAGTCAGGCCATCAGCCGCGTCATTAAGGAGGAGGGTTACGCTGGATTGTATAAGGGTCAGTCCACCATTCTCCTCAGAGATTTCCCTTCGGTGTTTGGACGAGCTGTACTATCTGATAAATGGAGCTCTTCTTACAGGTGTAGCACTTGATGGGATTTATAACTAACACTAGTTCGCGATAGGCATTGGTCCCAAGGTTACGCAGAGTGTGCTAACAGCTGCTTTCCTTTTCGCCTTTAAAGACGTTTTGTACGAGCAGACGGTCAAGCTACGTAGCACCGTGGCCCGCAGAGCCGTCAAGGCATAAGAAATACCAGAGCCGTGAGAAATGTGAGTAGCACATGGGAGAGGTAGAGGGGTTTCAGCGTGGGTTGATGTGGCCGCTGAGACCTAAAAGTGTGCAGAGTATGAGCTAAGTCCATTCAGCTTATGCAAAAATAATAAGAGAGAACCATGTAACGATTTAGTTATACATTGTAGTATTAGGCTGGTGGCGGCCCAGTTGGATGGCGTTTTCTGTTGATATCCCCCGCAGCAAAATTCCTCATTCTTATGAAATAGGACTTGTATGCGCAATTCTATATTGGAAGACAAAACTTGTCCTAGTGATAGCTTTAGATTTTCCTTAGAGAAGAAAAGTCAAAAGAAAAAAATTAACCATAAAAGCATTATAACTGAGTAACGTTGCCGGCTAGATTATTCCAATATGTGTGCTCTCATAACTTGATTCAACCCGATCTGCTCACTGTCCATTGTACATACATCTGTATTGGCCTGCCCAGTATAGAGACAGTTTGTGGGGCATTTCTGCGTATATCCAGGTTCATCAAGATGTAGCCCTTCCATATTGGTCTTTAGTTTTACTTCAGGCGCGTCAGCTTAGGCGCAATCCACCACTCATGATATCCATCACCGGGCTCCGGGATTTCAACTTTCAAGTTCAGCAGATCCGCATATTCCGATTTCCCGCGCTCGTCGACTTCGTCCTCTTTCCCTTCGTCCCTAAATCGCTCTATCATTCTATCATAGGCATGCTTCAGCGTCGAAATCGCCACGCTCGTCGCGATAGTAGCGCGCAAGCAATCCTTGGCGTTGCTGACCCAGCGTGAATGGGCAGTGGCGTTGATGGCAAACGATTGGTCCTGGTCGAGGCGGACACAGGCCTCCAGGCCCTTGCGGGCTGCGCCGACGGCGCCCTCAGCAATACGCAGCACATCTACCATGGGTACGTCGGATAGCTCTACCTCTTGTTTAAAGTCTTCGTAGGTTGGTAGAGGCGGGTCCGGGACGCGCGCAAAGGGCCGCATGCGCAGCTCGTAGCGTAACGCGCCGGTACCATACGGTCGAGGTGGCGGCTTCACAAGCCCCAGGCGCAGGAGCGCCATATACAAAAGGCTGAGACCGTCTGAGAACTCCCATATGCACGCAGCGTCTATCATCGTCGTGCGCTGGCACTGCTTTGACCGGTGAAACTCATGCGCGATATCTAAGGGTAGGGGGTCATCTTTTTGTAGGTTTAGATGCCGTCGAGCTCTCTCTTCTCGGCGCATCGTCGTTTGTTTCACCTGCTCGATTTGCCGTGCGCGCAGCGCAGCTAGCCTCTTAAGATAATGATACATTCCCGCAAACTCGTCAGGTTGGTATACGCGGAGCTCGAATCCGAGCTGCACAATCCACTCCATCTGCCGCAGCTTCAGGAGGTAAGCCCAGGTCGTCAGTGGGAGGTATGTAGGTTCTTCCCCCTGGTATACTCCTTGCGACACCTCACGCAGGGGTGCTTGCAGGTGCCCTTCGATCTCCCCGACATCTGCCTCTAGTGCGTCCCATTCTCGGATGTGGTGACATAATGTTCTCCTGACTCGGCATCGGTTCTGGCAGAGAATCCTCAGCAGATCAAAGTACTGATCAGCCACTCGGTGGCGGAATACTTCCATCCCGGAAGCAAGCTTGTGTCGAGGATCTGTCATCACTTCCACATCATCGAACGACCGGTCGAAATGTGGACCACATGGAAGTACATTAAGAGATACGTCATGGTCAAGTAGCTGGCGGACACTAAAACGACCTAATACGACCATATCCTTGAATAGAAGGTTCTGAAGAATGGTCCTAATAAAGACGAGTGGCTGGGGTCTTTGCGCTTGGAACATGAGGACAAAATTCTACAGCAAGTCAGTTCCGCAGATGTAGTGAAAAGTGGAAGGAAACAGACCAAGAGGCTGTGGGGATCCGTGTATTGGAGCACGTCTAAAACTTCATTGCCATTCTGAAAAAAGTGCTTAAAGTGAGTGATACATTCATCGAAGCTTAGGCTCACCATGGGACGCGGTGGCATTGTACTTGCAAGCCTCCTTTGCAATTTAGTGCTAAATGCCTCTGGCACCGGCTTCCCCAGTGCATGCTGCTTTTCAATAGCGTCTATCAAGTGTCTCATCCGCTTCCAAGGTAATTTCGGTAATTCTGAAGTATCATTCCTTATAGTGGATAGGTCAATGGCGTCAAGAAACGCGATGCGAAGTTCAATGCGGGACTCAAGAGCGGCACAAATCTCTTGAGAGAAGTCTTCCCTCGGTGTGCGAAGTTCTGTCAGGGTAGTCTGTAACAAGCCCTTGACGGCCAATACCGGTGTGTCAGCCAAGAAGTTTCTCTCATAGGTATTTGTGACGAAGTCTTCCTCCTGCAGGCTGTCAGATATATTACATGCTTTTTGAACAACTAGGGTTGACGGCTTACCTCATAGTATAACTCTTCTTTCATGCAGTCGTTCACAATACAGCATGATTTTATCAAGCCGTAACAATAAGCTCGCAACACGAGTGGAAGTAATGCCTCCTTAGACAGATCAGAGGGTATTCTCGTAAAGTCGTCTGTGTCCAGAAGACCAGGCTTCATCAGAGCATCAACATAGATGCTCGTTAAAAGCGTTTGCGACAGAGGGTATCCAAGATGCCATGCCATCTAAGGACGAGATTAGAATGGATACCCCTACATCGCAACTTGATTTAGAATACCCACTTCAAGGCAGAGGAGTTGATCGAGGATACCGATAATCTCTTCTGGAAGCAAGCTACGGGCCACGTCGTACTCTTCATCAAGTGACTCGCCCTCATCCAGGGCCCCGCTATCCATCTTACGGTCCATAATCTATGATCTCGTCAGCATGCTAGAAAATTCAAACTAGTTGCGGGGGTTACACTTCACACACACACCTCAAGACCTGAGACAGATTCGAAAAGCGTGAACTGCTCATCTTTGACCAGCTCGCCGGCGGCCAAAGCTGACAACAAAACGAATTAGTAAACATCTAGTTCAATCGCACATAAAGGCAAAATATTTGTAGGGCATACCTCCGACGGCGGAAGTAAACTGGTCGGTTATATCAATAGCCATGATACCCGGATGCGAAATGTTCGGAGGGGGCGGCATTGGGGGCTCAAAAGGCTGCATTTTTTTGATAGTGGAACGGAGCTCTGGTCTAAGGCCTATTAGATAGTATAGATCAGTTCTTAGGCATCTAGTATTTATCAAATAGGCCGGGCAAGCGCGATAACAAGCCGGGTTATTAGGTAGCAGAGCCTCGTCGAAGTGTGGCAGAGGTCGGGAAACGTCCATCCACAAGTGATGATCTAGAGCCTCTTGGAGGTAAATTTACTATACGTTAAGTACCTAATCTAGCTATAAATGAAGGGATGGACTGCAAGTGGAGTTTCTAAGAAGTTGGGAACTAATAACGGGAGAATTGAACCAACCGTCTTCAAGGAGATCGACCCCCTTAAAGCAAAAAAAAAAAAGAAGTAAAATAGAATAAAAAACAAGAACAAAAGGTGGGTGCGGCAAGGTTGGTTGGTTAAATACCTATAGTATAATAAGTCGCTCCTCGGTGTTAAAACGGGCGCGCAAATTCAAACTTATATCGGTTTGCAGTGCGCAATTGCAGGTCCAAGTGCTGTGTCTGGCCATTTCATCATGACTCAGTGGGCGAAAGCGCCTACCTCACCGTTGTAATACTTAATTTCGAGCCGGGTATTCCAGCATGTAGTCTATCGCAACAAAACAACAGAGGACGAACAATTCCAAACCTAATCGAGGCCATACTAGCTCCTGTAAATTACGAAAATTCTGACGCGGGATGGAAAGTCGAGTTGGTACGACTAAATCTCGTGACGCATAATAATCAACGTCCTCACAAAGCAGTCCGGTAACACCTGGGAGGACAAAAATGATGCAACACTTCAACAACCGATATAGAAAATGCCTTTCGTGTGGTTTGTTTTATACAGCTCTACAACAGGGTTGCTTAGATAGCTAGCCCTTCTCAATCCCAATCGTGAAACCCCCCGTTCTATCATAGCCGACTCGGAGATCTAGTCACGAGCACCCTCCATCGCATTGTCTATAAGGTCGAAAGAGCCGAGTATGGGATCTATGCGCCTCCGCTGTTGGCGGACTCGACGGCGGCGGCAGCGTTGGCATCCGCCAGGTTCTTGGATTCACCCATCTTTCCGTTCTATTGATTGTGAAGTAAATCGATCAGTATGGGCGTTCTGCTTCCAATCCAGTCTCCTCCCCTTTCTTCCCAAGAACGTTCAACTCACCTCCCACTTGGCAAATCGTAGGTCCATTTCACCTCGGCGCTCGGCAGCCACGCGCTTGTCGTCCTTCAGGCTTCGGCGCACGACACGGGCGGCGACGGCGAGGTAGCGGTTGTAGCTGTTCGGTCGGATGGACTAGGTCAGTAAAAGGCCGCACATAGTATAGTCCTCGCATTGCCGGTGGATCGGGATGCTAAGCTGCCTTGACCTAGGACAGTTGAACTCACGTAAGACCAGCAGCTTTCCACGCAAAAACCATTTTGACGGTGGTTTGGGGGTTGTGTTGAGGTGATTGTTTGGGCGGATTGTGACGTTGCTCAATTGAAGCAAAATCGAGACGGGAGCTTTACGAAGTTGGTACTGCACAATTGACCACTGACAAAGACCCGAGTTCCGACGCTGATGGGCAGCCACCTGGCAGGCCTGAAGTCTGAAGTGCTGAGAGGCCCAATCATTCTGGCAGCACGTGATTTTCTTTAGCTCTTCCACGGCTCTTGGCGCCGATCGACCGACCCAAGGTACCTAGTAGCCTACCCGGAACATGTACATAGGTACGTACATAGTAGCTCCCCTAGGTACCCGCCGCCAGCAAGATCCGCTGTAACCAAACTTTTTGTTTCTGTTCATAATTCAAACGTGTAGAGTATATGACGAGGCTGCGAGTTTTTCACAGTTCGCTATCCCCTTGGTAGACGCAAATAATGTCACAGTCATTGTCTTTATTGTTTCAGTCTAGGTTCTTGGTCGGAAGATAGGTAACAAGAAGGGAAACTCTAATAAAGGGCGTTGACTATATGCACAAGATAGACTCGATTCTACTGATCTGTTGGTACACTTTTATTCCTTTCCTTCCCATCTATACCTTCAGGCCAAGCTCCTCAGCATAGGGTAATACATGAAGGTCACCGACCGCAGCCACCGTAGCCTTACCATCAAGAAGAGCCTTTGCAGCCTGACATGTCATGGTTAGTATAAAAGTAGATAATAGCAAAGCTAGGGGAAGAACTCACAGTCTTAAGCTTGTCGGCCGTGACGCCATTGATCGACTGAACAGTCTCAGCAATCTGGAAAGGCTTGCCAGTCTGCACAATACCCGAACCAGCCGAGATGAGTGTTGAGACGCCTGACTGGCTAGCATCCAGCGCGTCAAACTTGGCCTTGGCTATCGCCTTAGTCAAATCCTCCTTGCTAATTGAACCCTCAGAAATGCTCTTAAGGGCCTTGACGGCTTCTTCTGCCGTCTTACGAACGGAAGCGGCAGCGCCGCTGATTTGAATGGCAAGAAGGCCAGCATCCGAGTATGTAAAGTTAGACGCAGAAGCTTTTGCGCCAGAAGTCGAAGCGGCCTTTGACAGGACGCTGAATCCAGGTGACCATTTGACATTGGGCTGCCCTCCGAGCAGTGCAGTGAGGACGGCGATCTCGGGTTTGAAAGTACCGAAGCTAGAGCCGGGGAATGCAACAACCAAGGCATTTCCTGCTGTGTGAGCAGTACGTTGCTCGCCACCATAGTAGGTGGAAGCCTTAGAGTTGAGTTTCACGCTACTTGTTGAAGATGAAGGAACGCTCTTAAAGAACTTCTCGGTCCAATTGTGTAGAGCCTGGGCCGTAGCGCCATCACCGATGAGGGCAATGTTCGATTTGTTGTAGACGGCTCCAGCATAGTCGGCAATCGCGTTTTCATTCAAGTAACCCGAGAGAGGGGTAGATGGCGAAGGGTACAGGGAGGCACCGAGACCGTTGTGGAAGGCGATTGAGTGGGCGGTATCCAGGGCAATGGCGGACACATCGCCAGCGAGTTTAGCCTGCTTCAGGTGTAGGACTCTCTCAACATCCTCATGGAACTCGTAGGCTGGGTGCGGAAATAAATAAACTAGCCACACTCAACAGATCGAGGGAAACTCACTGGTGTACTTTGTTTGGGAGATGACTTCGGCAAGTAATTCGGTGAAATAGGGGATATCTTCGCGCAGGAAACTAGCTTCGACGACCAAGGCCTCTCGGGTGTGGTAGGCAGCTAATTGACCTCCTAGCAGCTCGGCCTCACGAACGATGAGCAGGGCAGACCGTGACGCAGTGTTCTATGGTGGTTGCAGCTAATTAGCTCAACTCCAAAACCGTAGCCGTCGCACCAGCTTACCTTGAAAGCAAACTCCTCTAGGCCAACGGTGAGGCCGGGAGCGGGTTCGTATCTTGTTCCAGCCTTGGCGACGACGGCGAGCTTCGTGGTAGGACCGCGGAAGTCTCGGGTAGCGACCTTGACGCCAGCAACGTCGGCTGTCTCGTAGGCGAAGGAAGTCGGGATAGAGGAGCCAGCGGCAGCGGCAGCGTAGCCTCGGAGCTGCGAGCCGCCTTGCCTGCGGGCTGCAAGCTGAGCGCCCCTAGACAAAGCCGTTCTAGAGAGCATAGTGAGGGTGGTTTGCCGGCGACGATTGGCAATTAATGTCTAACGACAACGCTTCGGTCGGGTCAGAGGATAAAGCTTGGGGAAGCAAAAAGATGCTCAATTCCGGTAGATTTTCGGTAACAAGCCACGACCTGGCTCCGATTACATCGGGTGGGGGGAGCTTGCACCTAAGACGACTTTTTAAACCAATAGGAAGTCGCTCATTGTATAAAGCTGACCTACCGGGTCACGGGTATACCACTACAAAGTACCTACATCCTAGTGTAAGTAATGCTGATTATCGTCATCCTATTACAGTATTACAAGAGGCTACAGCTATCTAGTATAATCAATCTCTCGCAAGCCCACAGCTTTATATTGACCAGCATCAAATATCCAGTCCTTTTTTTTCTTTGGCTTTTCTTGTTGTTTTTGTGCTTTAGACCTTTATAGCTCAGATTCATTGCTCAGGATGATGCTAGTTTATTACAGAAAGGCAGTGCAGGAAGGCGATTCTAGCATCAAGTCTAGATGAGTAGGTAATCTTGGTTTCAACGAGTCACATTCAAACATCTTCATGATATAACATCAACCCGACCAGCACTCACTTCTATTGTTTTATAAGATGGAATTCCATGATATTTCCCAGTGGGGTCGATGGGGTACTTATGGGTAGGAACTAGGCGATAGCCTCACCAACCTCACCATCGGTAACACAAATCTCTAAGAATAACCCAGAGCCAACGTGCACAAACACATCAATTAGCGTTCAAATTGTCACCAAAATAAAAGAGTTGAGGAGAAAAGGGGACATGATAATAATCACGTATTGTTGCTAGAAAGTTGTGAGTTCCGTTGATAGTGCTAATATGATAATGAAATATGCAGTTAGGAAAGTCAGCCATTTATCTCCTGGTTATGTATCATTCGTTTCTCCTCTGGGGCACCTGGAGCAAATATTATAAAGGCGGCAAATATATAGCTCTTGTAGTCTTCTCCGTTATTCCCATTGTTGAAATTTTGGAGAGCTTCGAGGGTTAATGAAGTGATGAGGGTTGGAGTGGAATAGGTGTCATGGCTAACACTGATACATTCAATATAGCTTTATATAATACCTCGAGTCGTGGCCAAACTCCCTTGGAGCTCAGCGCAATCTGGATAGTTGTAATCATCATCACCTGGAGCAATAAAATTCCCAACCATCATGTAACTTTTACCACGAGGGTCTAAAATAGGGCAACCAGCTACTTCGGCGTTTTGTGGAATGCTGGTTATCTAAGATTTCCCGGAATGGTAGGTATAATCGAATAAGCGATCTATATTATTCTACTAGTGTTGAGTTTGTTCTCCAAGTAAAATAGCTAACCTGCCAACTCAGACCTACGTGGGCCGCCCAATGTTACACTCTAGGACTGGCTTCTGTGCGACAACTATTATACCACCCCGGAATTGATACGGCTTCTAGAGCAAGGGATGTGTTCTCTGTAGTAGAAATCGCCATTTAAACCAGTCCAGGATCCTTGCGTAATGGTTTTATTATACCCCTATACCTAGGTTCTTCCACTAACATGCCCTAGTCTTCGTCAACTCATTCGGCTGTCCTTTTGGGAAATTTCGCTACAAGGAAAATCACACAACTTCAAAACAGATGCTTTGCCCTATATAGTCGTTCGAGCTAACCGAAGTCGAGCCTGAAGTTTATAATTAACCGTTTGCAGCTATCGTCCATGGCTACCCGCCAGGCACCGTCATCCTCCCTTTTTCTACCTGCCGCACTAACTAGTAGTTACATATTTACCTCGGTCCTCCGGGTCCCGCTACAGAAGCCAAGTTTGAAGTGTACTATAAATTTGTTTATGGAAATTTAGTAGTATCTAATTCTAATATGCAATCTCTACTAACGATAGTGTTCCCCTTGCTTTATAGAGAGCGATGACATGTCTCAACCTACAACAATAAAATAAGAAATACTTCGGATCCGATCTGTTCTGTCATTTCGAATACAGGTAAATGTCATTACATAAAGTTATGCAAGAACTTAGCTATAGCACATCTATTCCATGCCTGTGTCGTAGCTCTAAGTTATAGATAATATTTTGAGGTCGGAGTGTATGTGACGGCGCGGATGAAATGCTTTGTAAGGAGTGAACACTCTACGTGATATGTAATCAACTTGATTGAAACTTATCCATAGAAACTATGATTATATAAAACGAGTAGTCTGGATTCTGCCACTTTCCCTGTAATTACGAGTCACTGATTATTTGTTTGCTGATACGTGTAATGTCCTACCGAGAATCGAGAGCTTAGGTAGGTATACTCTTACATAGGTTATTCGTAACAGCATCAGAACCAAAAATAATATGAGAAATATGTTTTTATTTTAAAGGCAGGAAAGTATATCATTGATATAAAACCATATATGAATATTGGAATTGCAAGACTACTATAAAGTACGACGACCGTACAATATATAATAAGGTTCATTCCCCTAGGGCTCGAAAATGGCTAGATATTTCACATCGTGGGATCGGATAGGACTGGCTAGGTGTGTATTGACTCTAACCCCCCCAACCGGAGAATATTAACAAAAACCATGACTCACTCCGACCTGGCAGCTTTGGCTTGGCCGAGATGACTTGGTGAGGAACGGAGTAAAACCCTGTTACAGGAAATATGAGAACCATTGGAACAGTTCTCTTAAAAGCTTCCTGCTACTGTTACGCTAGAGAGCTGATGTGACCCTAACATTCATAGCATGAAAAATTAATGAAGAGAAAATGAATCGTGGTGAGCGCTAGTATGAATAAGAGTAGTAGTGTAGGTAAAGGCAAGAAAGACTACTGTGCCGACCTACCGTTAACTTTAAGTGTATTGAAAATCGCCATTCAATATTATGACGACTGAAGCTACTTAGATAGGTTAGACAGAGGTAGCATTGACCGGCAATTTTGAATACATATTCAGTATCTACCGTATATAAATGATACAGGTATATAGTACCTAGGTTGAGTATGTATCTTATGTACATGCCTGAAATGTATACTAGGTATTGGCTGCTACCCTAGGCAGGCTGCAGGCTGCAGGATGCAGGCAATGATTGACTGTTAGGTACTAGGTATACTTACTACCTTGTACCCTTATTGAAAACACCTACCGGTTTAGGTAGCACCTTACTAGTACTCTAGCTTGGTGGGGGACGGTATTTAGATCTAGGTAGAGTTACAACTAACCAAATGTTCCCCGCCCTCAAGAAAAAAAAAAAGTTCCGACTTGCAGATTTGATTTGATCCTTTTGTTATTCTAGTTTACAATACCGAATACTGCGTCCTCTCTTGAAAAACCCCTCAGCCAGGCACGCGTCGTGGCCGGTTCGATCATTCCTAAACCCTCAGACCATCAATGAAGTCACGGTAGTAATCGTGGCTGCTCTAGAGATAGTGAGAGGATCTCTAGAAGCCTTCCCCTCTATCCGCGCGCGCGCGCATCCAACCCGAACTGAAGTCCTTCGTCGCATAGCCAACGACCTGCCTAGCCGTCATGTTGGTGGTGAGTCACTACAAAGCCTCGAGCTACACAACACCATTTGCGGGGGCTTATATTCATACTGACCTTGTTGTTCTGACTTTGTAGACGAGAAACGCTTCAGATCTCTGCGCTCTGCTTGTTAATGAGCTCTATGGCCAACTTCCCTCGGTATGCCTCTCCTCGTCCTCCTGTTTGTAGCACTGGACGAACACCGGCGCTTACAATGTTAAACCCTACAGCGTATAGTGGCTGCACTTCTAGCAAGAGGCAGATCGACCGTGAGGGACCTTGCGCTTCATACCTCGCTGAATCCCAAGCAAGTTCGCCATGGCCTTGCTCTCGTTATACAACACAACCTCGTTTTCTACCAGACCGACCACGAAGCCGCTACCACCACTTACGAGGCCAACCCTCAAGCCTCCTATCATCTCGTTCGGGTCGGGAAGATCCTCGATGCAATTGGAAGGAAATATGGAACAATGGCGAAAAATCTGGTCAACGACCTTTTGATGCTGGGTCATGTTGAGGTTGCCGAACTCGTCCGGTATCATAGATTGAAACATGGTCCGAAGAAAGTAAAAATTAATGGGGAACAAAATCTCGATCATGATCACAATCCTGAATTCGACGACGAAGACGAAAACGATCCCGAATATAGCGACCCTAGTGACCCATTCGATGATGAGTCACACTATGTCAACGGCAACGGGGTAGCGCATGATACAGCGGACGACGTAACGCCCATACAGGCTAATGAGGTTTATGATACTCTGGCGCAACTCATTGCTGCTGGAGTCATTGAGTCGGTGTTGGCCACGATGTTCCAATCTCCCCAGGATCTCAAGGCTAGTGTCGAGCAGGAATGCTTGAAAGAATTTCCGAACGGTGTCCGCGGTGCCAAAGTTACTACTGAATTTGACACAATGGTAAAATCGCAAATCAAGGCGATTGGGGTAGAGCGCGCAACTATGAAGCGAAAATTACAAGAGAGCGCCTTGTACGAGCCAAGCAACATCAAACGCCGAAAACTTGCGAACGGGGGAATGTCTAATGCGTTTGCTGGAGACAGTGGAGGCTCAATCCTGCGGGATGAGGTGAGTGTTTTGAACTGCTTTCAGTTATTGCGAGGTCGCTAACATCTTCTTTACAGCCTAACACAGTTGTTCGACTGAGCTTCGACAAATGCCTGGTGGAGCTTCGAAATCAAAAGCTCACGGAGCACGTTGAAGATTTCGTCGGTGAGACTACCGCCCAGGTTTTCGCCGCCCTACTAGCTTCTTTGTGTAAAAAAGTGTATAGGTGTCAGCATGACCAGCACACCATTATGACCGAAGAGGAGGAAGAGACTTATTTCACAGGTGTGCGCGTTACCAGCGAAGAGATTTTCGACCATTTATCACCTGGCGTTGATGTGTCTACTGGCATCGGGAGTGCGTCGGAAGAGGATATTGACATGCGATTCGCGGAGAAGATTCGAAAGTACCCACCTCAAATTCAAGGCTCGCACCTTCAGGGCACTTTAGATGAAGGGGACGAGGTTTTGGGCTCTGATGACGAAGACTATGACCGCAGCGGAGAGCGTCTAAAAGGGACATATGTTAATGGGCATCACAGCTCGATTGCCCCAAATGGCACTAAATTAGGTGGAGATCATTCCGGAGAAGGCCATTCATCTCGAACTGAGCAACTGCGCCAAATGCGCCAGCACTTACTCATACTTGCCGAAGCCAAACAACAATTTGTCCGTCATTGTGGGCAGAACGAGTGGACAGTTGATTTCGGTCCCCTCGTCCAGCAATTGCGATACGTCGAGTTGGACACGATGATAGAAGACAACTTTGGGCGCCAAGGTCTAAGACTCACTCGAATACTCCGAGAAAAGGGCAAACTCGATGACAAGACCCTTCCCGCAATGGCACTTATGAGAAAGCCTGACGTACACGTCAAAATGGCCGAAATGGAAATGGCAGGCTTCCTAGAGGTGCAAGAGGTGCCCCGTGATAACAATCGAGCCGCCAACCGAACCATGTTTTTCTGGTTCTTTGACGAAGCCAGAACGCTGAAGCGAGTTCTGGACAATGCGTACAAATCCATGGTGCGGTGCTTGGAGCGGTTAGAGGTGGAGCGGTACAACAAGAGAAACGTATTGCTGACGGCTGATCGAAAGGACGTTCAAGGCAAGGAGGAAGAAATGTTGAGAGGCGATATTTACAATGAATACCTGGAGTTTATCGAGGTTGAGAAGAAGCTTCTTAGTCAAGTGTCAAGACTCGACGACCTTGTCTCCATCTTTCAAGACTTCTAAGCTTGGGATCAGGCTAGAATGGCTAGCGGACTAGAAACAAATTTTGCATTGCATTGCATGGCGGCGTTGGCTCGGATGGCTAGCTGAATGCTAACTAATCAGTTTTGTATAATATGGCTGATACTTTTTTATTATGTATTTTATTTATGAATACTGCGGTGGCCTAAGTAGGTCGAGACTTTCGGCTTGAGAGTGGTGGTGTCGCTCTCCCACTCGCCGTGATGATTTGGCTTGATCTACATACCTTGGCCTACATAGGCCATGCTGAATATTTGGTCAATATATGTACTTATACAATCCTCAAAACGCTCAGGCTACCTGCCATGGGCCTCTTGAGAGTTGTGGTGTTATATTTGGTGCATGGATTTTAAGTCTATCCCAGCCCTTTCAACATTGATCTGATTTGAGTCCTCATGGTTTATAGATAGGTTAGGTACTCGGTATCAACTACTATACATCATGGATATGTATCTATAGTAGGTATACCGTATACCTAAACACTTCAGGTATCTATGTGGGGGCACGCGAGAAAGCTCGGGTCTCAGGAACTGCCTAGGTTATCTATCTAGCCTGATTGGCTCCAGCGGGGTACAATGACTAGAGCCCCCCTGCTAGCTACGATTTCGCCGGTGCGCATTCGCAACGTTGGGTAAAATTATCGATAGAATCTTCTCAGAAAGTTGAATTTTTGCTTCGCAATCATCCTCGACTCCGAATCCGCCCTCGTTCGTTTCGTACTAAACGCTCGCTGACCCAGCTTGTGTATATCCGTTGTCGTTTATTCGAGAAATCATCTCTTGGAATTTTTAATTTTTTACATAGCGGCTAGAGCATTTCTATCTTACATAGACTACAATGGCGCCCATGGTAGCTGGCAAGGAAAAAGAGTCGAATGTGGCTCGACTCTTGGGATCCGGTATGTATCACAAAAGAGAAAATCCGAAAGAACAAAAATTTTAACCTCTTCGTAGGCTCTGCCGGTATTGCCGAATTGGCCGTCTTCCATCCTGTGCGTATCGACGAATTCCGACGTCGACCGTTGACTAACATGGTCCAAGGTCGACACAATAGCGAAGCGATTGATGAGCAATCAAACAAGGGTATGGAAAACCAGTACAGTCTTAGGCCTGTTATAAAGAGGGTAATTGTTGCTAAATCTTGTAAAGATCGCAAACGCTACTGAATTGAACTCGGTCATTTTCAAGGACATGGCCTCGGCTCCGTTCGCAAGGAAGTTCTTCTCTCTGTTCCCTGGTCTGGGATATGCTGCCGGATACAAGGTAGGCTTACCGTACGCCTGAGCGGTCGAGATGACGCGGCTAACACATACGCTAGGTCTCTCAAAGAATCTATAAGTACGGCGGCCAGCCGATTGCGCGTGACTACCTAGCTACTCACTTTGGCAAGGACTTTGAGAGTGCCTTCGGGAAGAAGACAGGCAAGGCAATTATGCACTCGACGGCCGGAAGGTACGGTAGTTAAATATGCTACTATCGCCGCCCAACGCTGACATTTTGCAGTCTGATTGGTATTGGCGAGATTATCCTCTTGCCGCTCGATGTCCTTAAGATTAAGCGCCAGACAAACCCCGATGCGTTCCGTGGCCGCGGTATCTTCAAGATTATTGCCGACGAAGGTTTCGGTTTGTATAGAGGATGGGGATGGACAGCTGCCCGAAACGCACCTGGTTCTTTTGCGGTATGTGTGCCACACAAATCTATATATGTCCGTTGGCGACTAGTTCAGGTCTAATACGATATAGCTTTTCGGTGGCTCGGCATTCACCAAAGAATACGTTTTCGGTCTCGATGACTACAACAAGGCTTCATGGTTCCAGAACTTCATTGCCTCTATTGCTGGTGCCTCGGCATCTCTTGTGGTCTCGGCCCCGTTGGACGTCATCAAGACTCGTATCCAGAACAGGAACTTCGAGAACCCCGAGAGTGGATTCCGGATTTTGTCCAACATGGCAAAGAACGAAGGCTTCTCTAGTTTCTTCAAGGGATTGGTTCCCAAGGTAAGGCCGACCAACCCTGATTGTCCCCGCATCAACCTAGCTAATGAGTTGTCGTGTAGTTGCTCATGACGGGGCCCAAGCTTGTTTTCTCATTCTGGCTAGCTCAGACACTCATCCCCGCCTTTGATGGGATGTTGAAGTAAACGAGTAAAGACGCAATTAAAAAGAGGGGAACGAACACAACGGCTCTATTGAAAAGTGTATGAATAAATATCAGGGTATGAGGTGTATAGAGCATGTATATAATAGGTAAAGCGGGCGTCTGTGGGAAATGTCCTCTCAAGCGCCGGGTTAGAGATTTTGTGTACAAGTCTCCTGATCTGGAAATCAAAAAAGTACTCGACTCATAAAAACTGCAAAAGGCATTCTGTGAATGAGCCGTCCACCCTCCATGAGGCCGTCTGAATAGGTTGGGTACACTACTATATTGTATCTGGGTCACTTAATTTGCCTATTTTGTATTAGGTTAGGTACCTAGGCTCTCTTCGTCACAATAGAGTCGCGAGCATAAATGCGGCGGCAATGGTGGAGCTATCCCAGTACCTAGTATGCGCTATCACAGGCACCGATTGCCCAATCATCGGCACAGCTAGTACCTACTAGTAGGTACCTTTAGCTGTCATATAACTTTGGGTACCTACTTAAGTACCGAGTGAGTATTTACAGGGCCTTGGCTGCAGTGACAGCTTCGAACGAAGTTGGAGTAGCTCTGAAATAAGGGTGGACCAAGCTCCCGTTGCCTGGACAGCGCATTCGTGACGTTGCAAGTGGTGCTGAGATTACTGGGATTGGTCTGTTGTCGTTTTTGTTTGTCCACATTGGGCGACATTGACTGATGAATATTGTCCCGCCGGTGCCAATCGAAGCTGATCGAGCCATAGGCCATAGCATAGTACCAGGGACCCTCTTAATCAACCGCTCATATATACACTTGACAAGCCACCCCCATCGCCCCAATCCCCCTTCATCTCCAACTTCATGAAAGATCATTATTGTTGTTTTTGACTGAGTCCAATTCTATCTATTAGTCCCCTTTCCGGGAGGCTCAGCCCGCCGCATTTCAAATATACCCATTGAATCACAACAGCCCAGTTTGTTTTCTCACTTAGACATCTGCATGCCAGTCTTTGCACGGCGGAATAGCCTCCCTCTACCCCATCTCGTTTTTCGGACATGCCGTCATTCGAGCGTGAAACGCCGCCCGACCGGCATCTAAGACATCAACATTCTGCGTCATCGGGCGCTCTTGTGCCCATGTAAGTTTGCCTATCCACGCGCGCGGCCGATTCGGTGCCGTGTGACTGTGTTGCAGCCATGTCGCTATTCAGCCGGCTCATCAAGAATTACAGGTGGGATAGCTCTGATCCCGATCGCGCTCCGCCGCCGCTCCCTTTAAACCCACAGTCACCCAGCGTGGGTACATCACGAAGTGGCACGTCATTGGCAATACAGAATGCCCATGCCGCGTTGACGGAGAAAGCGCGGGAGAATGCCCTTGTCCCTGTCCTCCACAAGCGGAACACCGACTTCTCCCCAGAGCGAGGACTCGTTCAGCGAACAAGCCCCCACAAGCGAATGCAGTCGCTGCAGCCCGGGAGCGTTCGAGATCTAAGTCTTATGATTGAAGCATCTCGAGACTCGGGAAATACTACACCTAGAGGATCACCCGAGAAGGAAAGATTCCCAAGGCCAGCGACGCCTATACGGGGAAGAGAGCCCGAGAAAGAAACGAGGTCGACTGAGAAAGACCTATCCTCCATTAACTCAATCTCAATACCCGCAAACTTGACACCCGTCATGCGACCTTCGTCGCGTTGGCCGCAGCAGAGCATACTCGGCGAGAACACGCCGCCTCAATCTGCCACTATGTTAGCTTTGCAGAATATGTCGTCCCCGCCGACTCGTGAAACCGAGTCGCCGCTCGCTACAGTCACAAACAACGCAGTAGCGCAATCTAAGGCTACAGCATCCAACGAGCAGCTATCGAACCAGCTATTAACCCTTACAAATATAGCTACTGCGTTACAGAAAGAGATGGCGGCACTGAGCAGAAGAAGTCGTGATAACGCGACTGACCTCATGAGCCTCAAGGAAGCCACACATGCCAGAGACGAAGACATCAGGAAAAGCTTACGGGATCTTTCTTCCAACGTGGACCCAAATAGGCACCATCGAGATACATATAATGGTGGCCTCTACCTCGACAATAAAGCTTACAACAGCTCTCCCATATCGAAAACTGCTCGCCCCTATGCCCTTCCCCGAATACCATCACCAAATAGCTTCGCTGCCTCTCTCGACAGGGAATCAATTCTAAGCACACCGTCTTTGGTCGGCAGTGAAACTCCTGCTACAATGGCGTTGCTGGAGAAGATTATCAGGGAAATGGGGTCAAAGGACGGCCAAGATATGATGCTCGACCGTTTATCAGAGTTGGCAGAGAAACTCGTTGGTATGGCTTCCGCAACCAAAGTGGAAGAACTTCTGAGTCATGTCAAGACCATGAGGCAGGAACAAGCGATAGTTCCGGCAGCGGGCCACGGCCCGGGCACATCAAGAAGCCTGAGTTTTGATAGCACAAGCGAGGATTCAGTCAGCAGGGACTGGGCTCAACACAGCGGAGCCATCGGCCGGAAAATGGACCGGTTAATTACTGACAAGGAAGGTCATCGCGCTTCCCCTTCCCACTCAAATGCCGTCCTCAACGATGAAATCCTCAAGATTATTCGCTCTGTCAAAGATAGCGTTGCCCAAGGGGGTGGCCTGACAGCCGAGGTCAAGGCTCTTGTCCGCGAGTTACGTGGTGAAGTGCTCGGTATGGGCAGGGAACTCGGCAGGAAGCTTGAAGAATCCGGCGGCAAGACCTCTCATAGCAAGAGCGAGACAGCAAACAGCAGAGCAGAGCTTGCGAGGATTGTCGAGGAAAGCCTAGAGCAGATGAAGGTCTACATGCAGCAGCGGCTTCGGGAACACAGACGTGAATCAACCGAATCGACAAAGTCCCTCGTTGATTATCAGGAGATCTACAATGCTATGAGAACAGCCATCAGTGATTCAGAAGCAAACAAACCCCAGGACCCCCAACTTAGCCGCGATGATGTCCTGAATGCCGTTAAAGATGCTTGGGAAAACTATAAGCCTGAGATTGAAATACAACAGCTTGGTTTAGAGCGCGACGAAGTTCTCGCTTGCATTAAGGAAGGCCTACAGGAGTATGCTCCCCAACAGGAGATACCGGAGGCTGCAACAAGAGAGGAAGTCTTCACGGCAGTAGTAGAAGGAATGAAGCATTTCGTCCCCCCCAACATTGAGACACCCGAGAGTCTCTCTCGCGATGAGGTACTAGAGGCTGTTAGGGAGTGCTTGGAGGAGTTCGAATTCCCGGTTGCTCCATCTGCCATAGGCCATGAGCTGACACGCGAAGATATGCTTTATGCTGTAAAGCAGGGTCTTGATGAATTTAACCTTCCTAATCAAATTACTGCTCTGGTGCCTCATGACAACGGGAACTCAGAGATAATAGAGAGGCTTCACGACATTATGCAATACATGCAAGATGAATTCAAAGCAGTCTCTGAGGAAGCCAGGCAGCGTGTTGCAGCAAATGGGCGGGATACCGAACAGGTCTTGGATGTAACCAAGGATGGTTTCGAGACTTTGCGCGCACATATAGAAGAATACGTCGACAGAGTTTCTGAGAACAATGGTGCCGTCGCGCAAGAAGAACTCATGTCGAACCTTGTCAACAGCTTCGACAGTTTCCGCGATGAGCTTACTGAGATGATTGCTAAAACATCGGATGGTTCCAGGGATTTAGTGAAACAGGAAATAGAGTCGCTCAGGGACGCTGTGAATTCCTCTCTCGTCCCCCATGTACCACCACCCGTTGATCATAGGGAAGCTCTTGAGGCCATCCGTGAAGGTCTTGATCGGGTTCGGAGCGATCTTATGCGCCCTCATGCGGGTACGACGGACATCATGGATGCTCTGCACGAAGGTTTCACCGAGATGCGAGCTTGTATTGAGAAGATAAACGACAAACCAGCTGACTTGACGGCAAATGACGAGATTCTCGATGCTCTGAAGTCGGGTCTAGATGACGTCCGGGCTGATATCGATACTCTCCGAGGTAACAATGGCAACGACAAAGCTGTAGTGACAGTTAACCCGCAACCCATGGATGCTCTCATACCCACTGATCTCGTTAAGCATGACGATATCAAGAACCTTGAAATTATCATGTCCGATCTTCGAATTAAGATGGACGCCATGGAGCTAGCCCAACCTAAGGCACCTCCTGCCCCTGAGAATATGCTGTCAAAGGAGGATCTGCTTGTAATGGAAGAAATCCTCCGAAACGGATTGTCCAAAGAGGACCTTAACGAAATGGAAGAGAGGTTGAAAAATGGTGTGTCGAAAGAGGACCTAAATGAGATGGAGGAGAGACTTCGAAACGGCGTATCCCAGGAATATCTTAGTAACATGGAAGAAATGCTTAGAAATGGCGCGTCTAAGGAGGACCTGAATCAAATGGAAGAGACCCTTCGAAGCATGCAGGAATCGATGGCAGGAATGGCGAGCAAGTCGACTAAGGACCGCGATACACCCGTAAACCTAGAAGACGCGGCCACGAAGGAAGATGTGCAAGCCATCGAAACTATTCTCCGCAACACCAAGTCCCGCTTAGATGATCTCATCGATGGAGAACAAACCGTTAGAAAAGATCATGTGGACGCTGTTGGGGCCTTGGTTACAGAGACAAAGGACTCTCTCGGTTCTTTTGCAACTCAGCTTGAGACGATCACTCGCAAGGAGGACCTCATAACTATCGAGTCTCTGGTCACACAAGTAACAGTAGCCCTTGACGAGATGAAAGAACAGGCCGAAAAGTCTCTTGAAGATCCCGAAAAGGTTACCAAAACCGATGTTGACGCCATCGGGGTAGCCGTGTCTGATGTCAAGGCTCTTGTAGAAAAGATCTCTAGTACCGATATTGCGGCGTTACCGACGAAAGACGATCTCAACAAAGTCGAAGAGGTCGTGAGGGAGATGAAAGAGTACAACACTACAGACTTGCCCTCAAAAGAAGACCTTAGGGCTGTCGAAGATGTTGTCAGGAATATCAAGGATCACAATACTTCAGTCTTGTCATCAAAGGATGACCTCAAGATTGTCGAAGATGTTGTGAAGGAGATCAGAGACCACAACACCACGGTGTTGCCATCTAAAGACGACCTCAAAACCATCGAGGATATCGTTAGAGAAATCAAGGACCACAACACTGCTCAAGAGGAAGCCAACTCAACTGCTCTTGCTAATAGACAAGCCGAGGTCGTCAGCGTTAACGAGAGAGTTGCTGATGTCAAGGCCTTCTTGGAAGAATTTCAGTCCATGGCCAAGGAGCGGCTCGAAGCCGGTGGCACCGGCGTGGAGACATTGGGCCGGATGCTAGAAGGTCTCGGTGAAACCATCAATCAAAATGCCACCGTTGGAAGCGACCTAAAGGCCATGTTTAAGTTGATGAAATCGGAGTTCGAGGAGTCTAGGGCCGGTGTAGTGGGCGCGAAGCTCGACACCGATGAGAAGCAAAAAGAAGCTGCCGATCTACTTAACCAGAAATTAGACGAGAAGATTGGTGAATTAGTAACAAAATACGAGGAGTTCCAGTTAGTGATAGAAGACCGAGCAAAAGCTGGAGAGGCCCGAGATGTCGAGATGGAGGCTGCAGTTGTCGGTACCAAGGCAGTCACAGACGAGCTCAAGGTGCTCATTGACACTCTTGGTTCTACTGTCACTGACTCACTAGAGAAGATGGAGGAGGCATCCAAGACTGTCTTCGAGAAAGTCGAATTGCTCTATAGCAAGGCTGAGGATAATCACGCTGATGGTAAGACTGAGCACGAAATGACTCGCGAAAAGGTCAAGCAAGCCATGAGTGTTGTTGAGGGTCTTCAAGGCAACGTTTCTGAATACCAGCCGAAGATTCTTGAAACGGTCAAGGATGTTCTCCTCATTGTTGGACAACACTACGAACATTCCAAAACCTCGATCACTAACATTCAACAATGCATCGAAGACGCCAAGCCACCACCACTCAAGGAGCTACTACCGCCGCCCCCTGAAAAGTATGATGACACCCAAGTACATACAAAGCTTGACAAACTTGTAGACCATACCCACGCAGCCGGTAAGGCCTACGCCCAGCTCAATACTTTGGACAAGGTACATCAACAGGTCGTACAAACAGCCGCCGACATCAATGAGTTTTTGGCTTCGCAGAAACAACGAATTGAGAACCAGTATGAAGACCGCGAGAAAACACTTCAGGAGACCACGGTGTCTCTCGAACGTCAGAAGGCAGAACAGGAGCATGTTACAGCCAATTTGGCTATACTCCGAGAAGAAGAATCACAGCTCCGGGAAAGCATTTTCGCTCTGCGGGCTGAACAGGAATTCCTGACTCGGCAGAAAACGAGACTAATAGCCGACGTCTCTTCTCTCGAGACTGCACTTCATTTGCGCCGGGAAGAACTCCATGCTATGGACGTCCGAGCTGAAGGGCTGGAGCGCAGAATTCTCGAGGGTGTTCTCGATCATTCCCGAGCTCTCTTGATGACCAAATCTAGTGCCAAGGGCCACGAGGCTATGAGCCGGAAGCGTGTTGCCCGCTCTAGCTTAGGGGTGAACGAGTCAGCCAATGGGGCCGCTAAACAGCCCACCAAATCTCGGGCCGCCGTCAATATGGCCGTCAATAGCAACCGAGCAAGCCTCATTCAGCCAAACCCTGCAGGCGCAAGTCGCAGAATCCTAAGTCTAAGCCAGATAACGAACAATATGCCCACGGGTGGGCTCGCGAGGAGCCAAAGCGTTCGTACACCAGCTGGTTCTGGCCTGCGGAAGAGGAGCTGGGCCCCCGAGCGAGCAGGGGCCGGTAAAGGCTACGGTGACCTTGACAAGGAGAACGTGAATTCCGTCCGCGAAACTGATGAGGAAGGACGCGATGATAGCAATGCTACACCCACACCTGTAGGTGAAGGGGACGATACAATAGCAGACATGTCTCACGGCGACTCGCAACACGCTGATTTCGGCGAGGGCGACGAAGAGGGCGACGAAGGCTCCAGCGAGTCCGGTACCCTCCGTCGCACAAGCCTTGGCACCACGGTTATCACAAGCACGGAGACGGATAGTAGATACAGCGATGACCAATCTCACGATTCCGATCACGACCAATACTCGGACCACGAAGCCATGAGTGAGTGGACGGAGAGCGCCGTCAGCGGTAGCACCGGAAGCGGCGTGAGCGTCGGCGACGATAGCATTATCTCCGAAAGCGTTGCCGATACCGATAGTCTTGCCGGGGAAGGCGAGATCCTCGTGTCCGCTACGTAAAACTGGAACCAGACTTGGCGTCAATGAAACTCATGAGATGTGTTTGTTCAACTTGTGGTTCAATCGACTACGGCGAATTGGATGTATGGATATCTGGCCCCCGTCGAATAGCTCGGACTGGAGTAAGGTGTTTTGTTTGTTTATTTTTCTAGCCTTGTTCTCGATTCTCTCAAGAATTGTTTTTTCTTTCGCCGAGGCCACGAGAACGACGGAATGGGATGGATTGATTGATTGATAGGAATCGGCGTGGAGTTGATTTTGAATCTTTTTTTTTTCCTTGAACCTTTTATTTTGTCTTGTTAGTCCTCGCTCTGATTGCCAAGGGGGCGTCTATTCTACGGCAATGACTATACTATCATGGTATCGTCTTGTCCGACTCCAAAAAGAAAAAGAATCCCTTGCTTGTTCCTCGGGTTGTTAGACTCTTGGGTCCTTCTTCCCCTTGTTTGTTGATATGATATACATAGCAATTACGAGTTTAATGACTTTTCGTCCTCTTGATACCTTGGTGACATGTACCGTGACGTCTTGTTTACTGTTTTATGTGATTTATTGGTTGATCGGCTACCTAGGTATAGAGATAATACAGATGTTACAACATATTTTCTCCACCGCCCAAGGCGAACTAGCCTGCGCTGTAAGATACACCCTATGACCCCGTGTATGCGTGAGCTTGAATAACTAATCGGCGTAATATTACATTTGTGCCATGTACTTGGGGTATTCCTCGCGCTCCATACGGCTACGAGCAGTAGGATTCACGCTTTAACCCAGGCGATGCTTGACCTCGATCTTCTCCTTCCCGTCCATCCACGGGCGCAAGCACTCAGGGATCGTAACAGCCATCTGGGCCTCGTCCCAGCCATTCTCGAGAACGGCGGCTAGGACGCGGGGGACCGCGAGCGCGGTGCCGTTGAGGGTGAAGGGATAGGCCAGCTTGCCGCCGTTACGCACGCGCGTGGCGAGGCGGCGGGACTGGTAGTCGGTGCAGATGCTGGCGCTCGTGACCTCGCCCCAGCCGTCATTGAGGCCCTGGGCGGCGCGCGAGGGGAAGAAGGCCTCGATGTCGATCTTGCGGACGGCGGAGGCGCCGAGGTCGGCGGTCGGCATCTCCAGCACGCGGCAGTGCAGGCCGAGGGAGGCGAGGATCTCGGTCTGCGCGTCCACCATCTCGTCGAAGACGTCGACCGTCGACTCCATGTCCGGCGCCGTCCACGCGAACATCTCGATCTTGGTGAACTCGTGCACGCGGTACAGGCCCTTGGTGTCGGCGCCGCGGGCGCCTGCCTCGGCGCGGTAGCACCTCGACGCGCCGACACGCTTCGAGGGCAGCTCGGCGGCTTCGAACACGCTGTCGGCGCGCATGCCGGCCAGCGGGATCTCGGCCGTGCCTGCGAGGCTGAGCTCGGGCTTGCCGCGGGCTGCGTCTGAGGCCGACTGGGTGAGGGCGTAGATCTGCGTCTCCCCGTTCTGGTCGCGAGGCTGGAAGCCACAGGCCGCCGCAATGTGACTATATACGATGCTCGGCGGCGCGACCTGTCGCCAGCCCGGTATCCGCGTGACGCTCGCGAGCGTGTAGGCGATCAGGGCCTGCTCTAGCTGGGCGCCCTCGTCAAGCAGGTAGTACCATCCCCAGCCGGACGTTGTGGCGGCCCCCGCGAAGTCGAGAATGCCTAGCTCGGATCCGATGTGCACGTGGGAGCGCCAGACGCGGTCAGAGGAAGGGGAGGCGGACTCGAACGGATGTGGCTCGTTGATGTAGCTGAGCACGCGTGGCTCGTCGCCCCGCGGGGTGTTCTCGTCCGTCAGGTTCGGGATGGCCAGGGCGAGATCCGTCATCTCGGTCGACAGACGGGCTTCGTCTCCTTCAATGGTCGACAGGGTCTGCTTGAGAAGCCGCGCCTCCTCTAACAGCTCGTCTTTCGTCATCGTCCTCACATCTCTCGTGGAACCGTGGCCGGGTGGATGAGATATTGGATCAGTTGCTTGCGATCCGTCTTGTTGTGACCCTGCGGCGGCGCTGTTCTCTGCCTCATCTTCGTGCTGGATGGTGGCCGGGTTCGCAATCTGTCGGCGCAGGGCGTTGCTGCGCTCGCGCAGACTCCGGCCGTCTTTTTGGCGGGCTTGCCATTGGGCGAAAAGCGTATTGATGCGTGCTGGATAGGTGGATTGGACCTTGTAGTTGCGCTCGAGACAGTTCTTCTCGTACAGGTCTGGATTTTGGCGGATGTGTTTGATGTCAATGTTTGGTCGGGGTGCTATCGTGGGCCGTTGTTGTTGCTGCTGTTGCTCTGGATGTTGGTTCTGGCTAGCTTCGTCGTGGGGGTTGGAGCTTGAGCTAGAGCTGGAGCTGGAGCCGGAGCTAGAACTGGAATATAATCGGGTGGTTGAGCGGCGAATTGACAATACCTGTCTTGTCGCTCTCGGTCGGGCCAGCCGGCATTGTAAACATGTAAAGGATTGTCTCGCAGCTTTCATGGTGTCACTTGAGAAATGCCTTTGGCATTGGAGGAATAGATGTCATCTCGAATTGAAGTGGCCCGATACGGCGCCATCTTTTTTTAAAGATACCTCAGTTAGTGTTGTAATTGCCCCGCAGCCTACAGGGGTAGCTGTCGTACACTATTCTAGCAGTAGGAGCCAACTTCCTACCTAGTAGGAAGTTGATAGAGCGATAATAAAACAGCTTGTATAATTTACAAAAAGCTGTATAATTTTCTAGGCCAGCTAGTATGTACATAAATTCAATACCGCTTGTTTTACATTAATGGCTTAGTTAACGTTTTTTGCTAGTATAAATGACCATCGCCATCGGGCATGGAAATCATCGGAGGCGCTCCTATTATCACAAGTCCAGGGAAACAAACAGTAGCAATTACTTTATTTGCATGTTGGATTGAGCTTGTCATCGAATGACGGTATCTAAATTCATCAACGTGATTCGCGAAAGGGTATCTATGAACAATGAAATGAACGAGCCCTCCTCATTAAAAAAAAAAAAAATAATTAAAAAAATAATTAAAAAAGGTGACGGACTGCTAAAACAGTGATCCCCAGACACCCAGTGTCCAATTATTTGGTTGAGCCGCTTGACCTCGCATCAGTCCACTAGGGCCCATACTCTGCCTCTGTCCTGTCTTGACGTCCACTTCGCTCGGCCGAGAGGCCCCGTTGACGCCCTGTTGCAACCAAATCTCGCGGTCTATTGTTGCTAGTGCTGGCGCCTTCATTTGTGTCGCTAAGCTCCCTCCGCACCACGGCCCAAGGGAGTCGATGGCCCGGAGAAGGCCCTGGACTGGAGGCTTATAGTTTCGTTCCCTTTTTATAAGGTTTTCCACCTGGTCAACTTCTTGGGGTACGTCGGCAGTCTTCACTGGTGGCTCTGTTGTGTCCCCGTCGCCACTTGTCGTATCTGATTGTACCACGATAGGTATACTCCCATTGCTTTCTTGACGAGTGCTGTCCCGTTTGAACTTGGACTTTGCTTTGCACTGTTCAGCCCCCTTGCCTCTCACGGGATCCCAACTATTTTCTTCTGCCAGAATCGAGACTTCATCAAATATGCGACCTTTTAGTCCCAAGATATGTGAACACCCCCCTGTGAAAACGATGCGCGACATGCAAATAGCCCGCACGTCTAGAGGTAGCTGGAGTAGCGCTCGATAGGCGAGAAGGTGGACCGGGAGCTCATTGTCATCAAAACAAGACGGCGAGAGTCGAGCCTCGAAGAAAGTAGTTTCGCACGGTTCGGCCAGCTGCGAAAAGGGTATCTCTACCGTTTTCGGAGGCTTACACGAGTTCAAGGTAATGGTCATGGGAGAGTGATCCTCGGTCGGAGGTATCTCCTCTTCCACCTCCTCTTCGTGCTCGTGGACCGTTGGCAGGCCTTCTTCAGCCGTCTTCCGATATGGCTGTCTTGCTGCTTTCTTACACCACAACATGCGAGTTGCAATCTCCTCACACTCTTCGAAGCTGAGGGCCTCATCCCGGAGCCTGTCCTCTATTTGTTCGGCACGGGCTGTGGTGGGCTCTCCTCGAACTGCTTGTAGCAGGAATTCATATGTCTCTTCTACGAGGAGCTTGCCCGCCCGGATAGTCCTCCAGCTTTGCACCTCACGGTACTCGTAGACAGCAGTGACGGTAGTTTCATGCCAACCAAGATCTATGATTAAGCCGGACCGAGTACCGGCAGCGAATGTGGCCATGACCGGCGACGAGAGTAGGGATATAGTAGGAGCATGGAAGTGATGGAAGATGGTGTCGAGGGTCGATGATAGCAAAGGAATGGGCAGCGTTGGAGGTAGTACAAGTGTCACTTTCCTCGGTTTTGAATCGACAAGCAGGTATCTAGAAAAGGAACTGTCAGGCCAGCAATATAACATAATGGAGACGTGTTAGTGATATGCCAACATACTTGAAGAAGGCATCTCTCAGCTCCCGTTCCAGCTTATCGCCGACTAAGGCAAGATCTTGACCTCGAACATCCAGCTTCCACAGCTCATGATCGGCGCCCCATGGCTTCCCCGACGCTCTACCGCGCCACTGACTTGCAAAGTCGGGCTCCCACAGGCGAAAGTCGCCAGTACGTCTCTGTTGGTCCGGACTAAAGGCCACGATCCTCTTGGGAGCGACGTCGCCAGCAAAGCCAAGACGTAGTTTCCGGGAACCAAGCTCAATGACAATGGGGTCGTCATCAACTCGCGAGCTAGTAGAGGGGGAGCCTAAGGTCGAAGTAATGGGACGTGCGGGCGTTTGAGGAGCGGGTGCTGTGGTTGAATGGGCCCCAGCACGGATGCTCGATACCGTTCGATGTGGGAGGGATGTCGGGCCTATGTTGGACGACATTCTTTTTATCTTTTAGAACTGAGTCGTCTGCGTCCTCGCATATTGTCAGAGAAAAATAAATAAATGTGTAGACGTATCCAAGTACCAATGTCTAGACAACGTATCACATACTATCTAGAACTCTCTAGCTCCGATATTGGTGGTACATAGTGTAGTACACTACAAATAGAATCCTCAGGCCAACCTCAACCTTTCGCGGGGGCTAAAAATTCAGTGAAGACGAAATATGGTCTACTGTGTGTTAGGTACCTACCCATAACTGTTGCAAGGGATTAACAAAGTATCCACTTCTCATACTGTACACTCACTGTACTCTTTTTTTAGCGTGACCCTTGTAAGTGCATGCATGGTTGCCAGTGGATACCAGGCAAGCTCTCCCATTTAAGCCAAAAGTCAATACAACATTGCCATTACGAACCAGATTCACAAGAATTCCATTAAAATTCTGCCTATCGCTTGAAATAGCTTCCATGGTGCAGTAAATACATTTTGAATGGGCAATTCATACGGTTTATAGCTAGATTCCGCTATCTCTACCGTTCCCAGATGACTTGCCTTATATAGCTTTAGACTTCGGGCCGTGTGCGTCATCGAGATGGGGATTAAAGGGTGAGCAATGCCTTGACATTGGATACTTTATGAGGAATTATTAATATTTTATCGCAGTATCTACAAGGAGATCGGTCCCGGAAAGCGCATATCTCTGACGAAACTCGCTGTTCAGAAGCTCGAGGAATCGGGCCGGCCTTTACGTATTGCCATAGATATCTCCATATGGCAGTTTCAAGTCCAAGCAGCAAGAGGTAAGATGAACCAATACTCATCGTGGGTTTACATGTTTTGATCGGCACATTGACACTACATAGGCGGCTCAAACCCCGCCATTCGTACCCTCTTTTACAGATTGCTACGTCTCCTTAGCTTGTCCATTCAGCCCATTTTCGTCTTCGATGGCCCTAATAAACCAACATTCAAGCGGAACAAACGTTCCGGCCGAGGAGATGGCGTAGCAACGGCTATGGCCAAACGGCTCATCAGACTGTTTGGCTTTCTAGTCCACGATGCTCCCGGTGAGGCTGAAGCCGAGTGCGCCCTGCTGCAACAGAATGGGGTTGTGGACGCAGTGCTAAGCGAAGATGTCGACACCATCATGTTTGGTTGCACTCGGACTCTACGAAATTGGTCCACGGAGGGCACTAAGGGGAGTAAAACACCCACGCATGTTTCGATGTACGACAGCCGAGAGCTAGGTCAAGGTGCCTCCGGCCTAGATCGCGAAGGCATGGTCCTCGTCGCTTTGATGAGTGGTGGCGATTATCTTCCTGAAGGCATACCCGGCGCTGGTGTCAAATTGGCCTGCGAGGCAGCTAGGGCTGGTTTTGGCAAGTCACTTTGCCAGCTCAAGCGGTCCGATACATCGGAATTAGCTAGTTGGAAAGAGCGGCTAACCTACGAATTACGACATAATGAAAGTGGTTTCTTCAGAACGAGGCATAAGGCATTGACGATCCCTGACGACTTTCCAAACATAGAGATTCTTAGGTATTATACCCATCCTGTGGTATCACTTGCGAAGACACTGGATAGATTGAAACAGCAGGCATGGGATCGACAAATCGATATTCAAGGGCTTCGCGAGTTTGTACGTGAAACCTTCGATTGGAGTTACCGAATAGGAGCGATCAAATTCATCAGGGTCCTGGCGCCCTGTCTGTTAGTGCGTAAACTTATGCAGCGCGAAGCTGAACTAGACGATACGCCTGAAAAGGAGAACGAGGTCGGAACAGTGGCATCTGAACTGGTTAAATCCATAAAAAATGGACGTGCCCATTTTAGCACAGATGCTACACCGGAGCTACGTATATCGTTTATACCGGCAAGCATCGTCGGTTATGCCTTCCAGGAGGAGCCTGACGAAGTGATAGATTTTGGACGTGATGGCCTGGCACTCAACAGCGACGACGAGATAGAAGACATAGCCGAGGAACTAGGGGATGCTGATTCCGCCGCGAAATCAACAACAAGAAAACCGTTCAATCCAACAGAGGTAGACCTAGCATGGGTGCCGGAAACAATAGCCAGGGTTGGCATACCATCGATGGTTGAGGACTGGGAGGAAGCACAGCGTGCAAAGGCCGTAGCTCGTTCTAAGCCAAAGGCTTCGAGGCAGAGGGCTAAGCCCGGGGCCGTTTCTCTGGATAAATTCGTCAGGGTCACGAAGAATAACATGCTGCAAACCACGGAAGCTAAGAAAGCAAGTCGACCACTGGCTACCCTAAGTTCATCGCCTATTCGGGTTCGTACACCGTTGGATGTTCTCCCGGCTTCTTCGCAGAGCAATCCACCATTCCTCTCGTCTAGTCAAGAATCGCAGAAATCCCGACCCGCAAAACCTAGTAAGCTTCCCACGCCCAAACCGTCTCGTTCCGGAAGGAAACCGGTGGGGCCACCCACGGCGGACAGCGACACCAACCCGTGGACCATCGCCAGCTCACAAGGTAGTTCCAGGGTTACCAAATTTACATCTTCTACCAAGGCCTCCGAGCCTATTCTCATATCCTCTAGCCCACCTTCGTCTCCTTCCAAGGGTGCTCCTTCCCCTGTGAATTATACCAGAGATAGCTCTAATTATGACGACCTGGATCCTTTTGCAACACTACCAACGAGCCCGAGGAAACGGCGGTCGCTGACTCCGCCCAGACCTACGATAGATGAAGCAAGTGCCCTGAGCCATGAAAGTGCCGGAGAACCAAGCCCTACGCCAGCTTCCACTGAGAAGCCACAGCACCAGCTAGCCAGAACGGAATCATTACCTTTTGACTCGAGTCCCCATCGCCAAACAAGGCAAACAAGAGGAGGACTGGCGCGAACACAAACAATTGCGATTGAGACTTTACCGTCCGATTCCGAGAATGAGGGTGATGACGACTTCGAACTGCCGCCTCTAAGCAGTCTAATTAACAAAATCTCCCAAGACAAGAAGACTTCAGGGGCAACCCCTTCTTCCTCCATGAAACCCCCAGGGACGGAGCCGAGCGGACAGAAACACAAGACCACGGAGAAAAAGCAAACGACGCTGGAACAATCCCTCGGTGGCCCCAGGATGACGAAGCTCTTCATGCCCCACAAGAGCCAGCCAGGTTTCTTCAGAGAAGTTGACGTCAGCGTGGACGAGGCGGACGTCCTTAAGGAGGAGCTCGCCGCCGCCGCTGCTGCTAGGGGCGGGAGACGAGCTGGCGTCTGGAGGCGGAGCGACGTCTCTTGTATTGATCTCACAGGAGAGGATTAAAGTGAAAAAAAGTTAGACATACTAGATCCTTCTATCTTTGTCCTAGTAACTTTAGAAGGCTCTCTCCTGTATTTGCATTGTTCATGGTGTTTTGGGGGGAAGAGGGTCTTAGAAAGGTATACATTTGCAACATAAAACGGCGTTGAAACACAGCAGCATATTTGCATAGTGAAATGAATTCATATTTATACATACCCCCGTGGCAACCGCGTCAACAAGGCAGCGATTCTTTTCTCGTTATGTGCCGTGTCTAGTTAAGTAACACAGAGTTCAGCTAGGGAAGTTCTCATGGCGTTGTTTGTATGCTCACTCTCTCCCTGTGTGACATAATCACAGAGAGAAGGGTGTTTGGACCAAGGCATATTCAGATGTATTTATTTATCAATAAGTAAACAAATAGATATGCGTTCACAAGGTTACTCATACACCTAAATGAAGAAAACGGCAATGCAAGCAACAGATCGACATTTTCACTAGTTCCACTCGTAAATTTGCCTTAGTCACATAAAGCTCGTATTTGGTATCTGACTGTCTTAAAATAATAGAACTGTATAATAATAAAAGGGGTATCGTATCCAAGTAATCCAACCAAACAGGCACAGGAGTTAGGAAAAAGAGGAAGAAAAAACAAAACAAAAAGAATTGTTCCCCCCACCCGCCGGCCGCCATACATATTGACTAACTTTCTCCTAAATAAAGGAGTCAAGACACACATACACCCACTAAGTAATCTCCATCATCGAAGGCATAGGTACAACGCAAGAAATACGAATGAATACCACAGCATAACACACACCGCGATCCCTACGCATGCTTTTACGCATGGACAGAACGGCGAAGCATTATAATTTCCTCCCCTGGACGTAGCATTCATACATAGTGTTGCCATCGTTGTCTCATCTCAGATCGTCAAGCCTACATTCATCAGTCGTCCCAGAATTTGATTGTCTTGTTCACGTCACAAAGTCGTAACTCCACTCCTGTGCCAACTGCCCACTATTCTTATTCCTCAGCATTCCAAGGCAGGTCTCTTCCTAGCACCTCGATACAAGTGAGATAGCTAGTCGTGCCCGCAGCAGGTCCGGCCGCGCCGTTTACGACGCTATCAAGTTCGAGTTCGAGCCTAGTCCCCATAAGAGGGCGGACAACTTCGCGCGCCGCGCCCTTTAGCTCATCAATGCGTTTCTCGAATCGCCTCAGATTATCACGCGTATACAACTCTGGTGTGAGCTTGAGAAAGCGCTTACAATCATCGTGGCCCAAGTACCCAGCGCCCGTTGAAGATCCTAGTGTGCGGTACGTGCGGCCGACAGCCTCAAGCGTCGGAACGGCTGTTGATAGAGCCATGTTGACCGAGGGTGCAGGCCTGTTCCCGACGTCACGTGTAGGAGCCTGGTGTCTTGAACTAAAAGACGAGGAAGCGTGCGGCGCTGGCGGCGGAGGTACGGGCGGCGGACTTGTGCTGTCGGCTAGCCACTGCCGGAATAGGGACACAGCAAGCCAGTCAAGATACGAATTCTGCGGATTCACGCGTTCCCCGCGGGAATTCGTGAGGTTGAGTCTGAACAACTGCCCCTCGGTACGACTGACGATCTCCTCGAGCTCCTCTACTTTGTCCTCAATGATGTCTAACACGATTTCTGGGAATGTTGTGCGGATGGCGTGCTCGTTGGCCGGCCATTGCCCCACAATGTGAATCAGCGCCTCTTGGAAGATGACTTTGCTACGACTGAGATATCCCAGCCGTAGGTAGCTAACAGGATATTTGGCAATCTGCTTCCAAAGTCGGCCCTGAAACTGCAAAAGATGGTGGTCGACTCGTGGCCCCACGACAGCAAGAGCGTCGTATTGATCCGCAAGCCTCAGCAACGACTTGCACTGTACATAAGCATCGGGAATACTGATCCCGTCGAGAACTGGCGGGTAATTGTAGAATATGCGGAATAGGTTGTCGTAATCGCGCAATAGGTCAGCATCGGCCTGCGACAGAGACGGCGCATTATGACTGTTCGTTTTCGGGGCTGAGAGTGATAGGCTCGCGACGGAGCGGAAGAAGGAATTCGTCGAATGCGTGCGTGAGTGCTCTCCTTTGTTTTGTGACACGTTCGCGCTAGATGTACTATTCCCGCCGCCGAAGAGGGAGGCCCCAGTCGCTGGTGGCCTCTGATTATTTGTATGGTTGTTTGCATTAGCATCCCTCTGTACTAACATCGGTATGTCGTCTCTATCCACGCCCAAGTCTAGCTCATAGCGCCATCGCCTCTTTGGCAAAGGAGACGTTGCGCCTGGCCTGGTGGATGTATCGCTTTCATTCGTGCTGCTTGTCTCCTCTCCTATTTTTGACAGCTCTCGGGACGGCGGCTCTGGAAGTGGCGGCAGCACGCTAGCCTTGGACCATTCCTGGCTGGTGCTCGCCTCGAAAAAGCCCGAACACCTCGTCAGAGTATGCCTGTGTAGCAAATATCTATTCTCCCTCCCGCCGGCAGCTATTATAATCTCAACATCACCTGAGTGACTAAAGACGGGGAACTCATTCTGTGGGACGTAGGAGGTACCGCCGGCGTGGGAGCGGTTATAGCGCTTGCTGCGGGACGATGCATGCAGACGGGGGGTCGTGCGAGCAGAGACGACAGAGGAGGGGCCGCGAAGGGCGAGGGAAGAGTGGTTATATTCAGGTTGCGAGACCATGAATACGGAAGTAATGATAGTATTGTCGGGTCGGGTGAGGGTAGGATGATGGGAGGACGAAGCTATCGTCGGCGTATCGGGTTGTGACCCTCAAGACGAGTGTAACTTGGTCTGGATCTAGAATAGTAAATACCTAAGACAAAGGCTTCATTCGCACTGAGTCATAACAGGACGAGACGAAGACGGGGATAAGAACGAGAATGGGAACGGGAACGAGAACAAGAACAATAATAATATGGATAATGAGAATGAGGAAGGGTGATGGTTGTGGTGTCAACACCGTCGCGTGCACGACCAGCGTGTACTAGCAGATTGTTCGAATGGATTGGCTGTGTACCTCTTACACTGTCATCCCTGTCACGCCAGTGTTCCCAGTGTTTTCTGTATTCCGATGGCGAGCCGACGATGAGCGAGCAGGCAGTGTGTGTATGTGTGCGATGTGAGGGGCAGCTCTCACTGGGCAGCAGTACTGACTGGGTAGCTTTTCGAGTCAGCAGATGTGGCTTACGTCCCGGGCAGTATACGGTATACTGGGTTATGGCGCAAGTGGGAAGTAAGAAGTAACATTTGAAGATCTTTTCCTCCTCATCCTCATATCAATACTCCATCAACACTCCCATCCACTAGTGTTGACTAGAGAGACAGGCAGCTTACACTTAGACCGCCCAAGCAGAACCTAAGGTAGATAGCGCCACACTTGAGGGTACCCTGGGTCCTATAGTACTATAGTACAGAATGCCTCGGCATCGCACACTGCCGTAGGTACTGCCTTAGGTACCTTCACTCCCCAAGGAGTTGTATAAACACGCGGCCGGCTCAGCCACCTGAGTTAAAAGAAAGGTAGGTAGGTACCTAGATATGGTATTCTCAGAGAGGAGTGGGGAAGGAGACTCAAACAAAGTTTCGGTGATCGCCTCAAAACATGAATAAGAAAAAAAAAAGACGAAAAAAAGTTTATACGTACAGATCTTGATGGGAGCCTTATTAAGTTCAAGCTTCGTCGTATTTTAGGCTGCTGTGTGAGCTTGGTTGGGAGCAGCTAGTTGACTGAACTCTCTTGCAGATTGCAGGGCCAAGTGAGGCTGTGCTCTGCGTTCGCCACAGAGTACATAAAAGGTTCTTGTGGTGGGTGCACCAAGAAGTTCCTAATAGCCAGCTTTCTAGCTAGCGTAGTGTAGCAATGGAAGCTTTGCTATAGGTTGTATAGGCGCGTAATTATGTGGTTAATACCTATTACTCGGGTGACGGGTTCAGTAGTAAAGGTAGGTAGATGCCGTTGTAGTACGTAGATGCGTCGATTGCCGAATGCAGCATTAATAGCGATTGAAAGGATAATGTACTCTCCAACAAGGGGGATGATGATGATGAGAATGCAAAGAGGCTATTATTGGTAACTCGAAGTGCAACAAAACGTCAATGATTGTTACAACCTCGTGTTTTGTTTTGAATTCAATGACGAAAGGTATAATAAATGAGTATTAAGCAAAACATTAAACAGAGGGATAACTGGGAAAAACCTGGTACAAAATAAGAATTGCCCGTCACCATCTTATCTTGCATGGGAACTGGGTGTATAAGAGAAAACCCCAATTCTTCCTTACGGGATCCGTAAGAAGACACGATCCACTCGTGTATCCATCTACATAGAAGCGTACCTAGTTCGAGGCGACGTTTCGTCGCGCGTCGGCGTGTTCTTGTTCACGTGTGTTGGATGGTAATAGACAGGCTCGCGAAGACTCGCGTCGACCACCATCTTCTTAGTCTTTAGGGATGGGTTCGTATGGTGTTACTACCTAGCCTACAGGCACTTCTTAGCCAACCACCAACCTCTCAGGCTATATTCTATCTAGACTCTTAGTTACCACAATCTCGAAACAAAGGAGGATTTCCGGATGCAACGATTGGCTCATAAGAAACCAAGCGTAGCCTATCAAAACTTAGGTACTGACCGCTGTATTGGCTCAACGCCCCGCAACATTGGCTGCTGTAAAACTCTGTGTGTGCGCGCCTACGAATCCATCATACTTGACAATAGTGCGTAGATAATGAATGCTCGATTTAACAATTCGAGCAGATAATCCTTACCCAATTGCTGACTATGTAGATCTCTTGTTCATTAGTACTCCTGCTCTATAAATCGAGGGTTGATTTACTCGTATTAGAACTATTGGATAGGATGCAATCTGCCCATACTAAGGTAGGTGTGCACCCGCTAGTCTGAATGGTGGAGACCCTTCACCTCGTTGGCCACACCCTTCGTAACGTGGCCCAATTGTCAACCAAATCACGCAGCATTTCAAATCGTCACAGATATAAAAGGCATCCATGCCCAGTCAATTTGACTGACCTCGGCGAAAGTGCTCCTAGTGGGAGTGTTCTAGTAAAAAAAGATAAAAAAAGGTTCATTTCACCGGGATAGAATACCTCTATCGTACAAGCTAAGCCCCCAGTCCCGATGATTACCCCAGTTTCCCAACCCATTTTGATTGCTCCGATTCCCACCTGGGATGAAATTATTGTAGAAGACAGTTGACGAGAAAAGAAATGCCGGAAAAAATCGATGCGGGCTCACATGCACCTCCGAATGCTCCCCAGGGAAACGTCGCCATCATCTCACTCAATCACGTCTAAACTCAACTTTACGCCACTCTCTAGCTCATGTCCATCTCAACTATTGCTGGCCCTTGAGGCGAGGAATTGTCGATGGGTCGCGGGGATTCCGCAGCCGTCATCACTTCAAGACCCTCAAAGACGGGAGGCGTCGACTTCAGATTGTTAAGGGTTTGACTAACGTCCCTGCTAACAAGCTGGCCCTGGCGCAAATTTTCGGCGAATAAGAAAAATCCCTCGGAAGCTTCGACGAGATAAGATTGTAGACCTTTGCTTTCTAATTGAATTCGAGCGTTGGTTACCGGGAAATGATTTTCGATATAGCGAGACCAGCCACGAGCCGCAGCCTGGATATGCTCATCTTGGCTAATACAACTCCACCCAATGCCGAGGTGAAGTGTAAAGTTGTCTACGATGGGTTGGCTGCTGACATCGGTAGAGAGTCCAGGCGCCGGTCCAACATCGCGAACAGGGCTAACTCGGCTCGCTTGTGTCTCGTCGCGCGGCAGGGACATGGCGTTCATATCCAGGCGTTGAGATTTATGACTCCGAAGGGAGGGTCGTGTTTGTTGATTGAAAACGCGGGCTTCTTCGTTCTTGCGTTTCTCGTTTTCAGCAGCTTTCTCTTCGAGCCAGGTTCCAGATTGACTACCGGCACTTGCGACGTATGTCGATGGCGACTTGATAAGTGTCATGCCCTCGCCGTAAATCCACTCGTCTTCTGGCTCCTTGATGGGCTCGATTGTCTCGAGCTTGGCTTCCTCGACATCAAGGTTAATACCAGCTTCATCTCTCGAGCGTTTACGGCCTGCGGACGAGGCTCCAGCACTTTGTGACAGGCGTGGTGAGGCTCCTCTGGGGTGGACACGGCTGAGTGGAAATGACGGGTGTGAAAAGGAAGACATGGCGAACGCGCCCTGAGGAGCACTTGGGGCCATGGTGATAACAGGAGAAGAGGTGCGTTCGAAGAAAGACATTGTGATCTGTTAGCGCTAGATTCAGGTGAGATATCAACAACTATGTCAGGTGCTTGAGGGTTAGGGATATGGGTGGTGAGGAAGTATGCTGCGAGGAATGGTGTCAATTATGCTGGTTGATGTCAAAGACGGCGATGGTCAGAGAATAGGTATCGATGGAAGAGGAGAGGCGGGACCAATTGATCTGGGAAAGGTGAGCAGAGGATATCGTGGGATCTGCCTCGACTATAGTGAGTGACAATGAACAAGGCCGGCTGTTTAGAGGCGGAGCAGCAATGTTTGCCGGTGGAGGAGGGAGGGAAGGGGGAGAAGGGAAGAAGGTTGAGGCTGGATGTCAATGTAGAAGATGACGGGTGTAAGTCAAGAGGTGGTGAGTAGGAGGGTCGCAGTAAGTATAGGTATGGGATGATGTATGGAGGTAGGGGAGAAGGAAAGATGGGAGAGGATGGTGTGGGAGTAAGTTAATAATAAGGACGAGGATGGGATAGGAACTGTGGATGGATAGGTCTGATGGGTGATGGGATGTGGATGGGGATGGGGGCATGCTGGTGCGAGAGGTGTGAGAGGTGGGAGAAAGAATGCAGAGAGAAGCAGAAGTCGAGCAAGGCAAAGCAAGCAGCCGTAGGAACTTCGCATGTGCATATGGGCTACTGATAATGGGCATATGGGCATATGGGACGCGCGAAGACGGGACGACTAGGGACGACTAGGATCGGCCTGCGCTGGGAGAAGGCACACAAAGGCGGACGGGCCACACGGGCCACACTGAGCACTGAGCACTGACAGAGCGACAGAGCACGAGAGGGCAGGCACCAGCAGGACAGTGTGGGGAAAGGATCATGTTGTACTGAGTGCACAAATCCACACTGTATTTGACTCGTCCAGCACTCCGCGGTGTGTTTCTATCACACGAAACTTGCTCCAGTCCCACCCTTCCAAGAGGAGCCTAGTCAGACTTCTGAGACCAGACTGGCTGAAAGAGTCTGAGACTGTCATACACCACCAACATGCACTAGTAATGGGAGACCGGGCTCTGACCGGGCACTGACTGGGCAGGACTGACTGGACAGAACACCGAGTGTCTTTTCTCAAGGGTCTAGGCAATGTGGAAAGGATAATCATACTACTGTATGCAGTGCACACTAAGTATCAATACACTATCCACAGCCACCATCACACAAAAGTATTGCCTCGATATGTCCTCTGTTTGCACTTTTCAATTTTGTTGTCTCATATGACAGCCTCCCTTAGTACATAGTATTGTACACTACTAGAACACTACCTCTGTAATGATAGCCCATCAGACACAGCAAGGTCACAGCAAGGCCACAGACCACCCTAAGTCATCCTAGTATTATGTCATTCGCGAAAGTAAGTACCTGTGTACTATGTATACCTATCTTTAGTGTGCAGTAACATTGGCGTACTTTAAGCACTGAGAACCGAACGAATCAAGGGCATTTGGGGGTTATGCAGAGCATCCGATATGACAATCAGCTCTAGCCAATGAAATCGTCGCATCTCCAAGGATATGATTGGGTCAAAGTGTGGACCAGACCCCAACCAGAGCCAACCCCTTTGTCTTGGCAAGTATGGGGCCAAAAAAAAGACAAAAGAAATATGTACCTGTGATTGGCTATGATAGCCGGACCGGAAAAATCCGACAGGAGATCATTTCTACTCAATCATCTCCTAGCCAACATAATGCCGTCATCCACTAACCCCATCGAGGAACTGTCGACCAGATAGAGTCCGACCATTGGAACAAGGTCCCGAACAATACCCGAAGTCAGAAACCCGGAAGAACTTTTTGGCCATGTGGGGGGAGAGAGGGCTCGTCTTCGCCGGATGTGACGGGAGGGGGAATATTAATGTAATGGCAGGGCAACCTCGTCTCGCCTAAAGTTGAATGGGAATGCTAAAATCCTTTCAACTAATACCTACCGTTGCCATGGCATCCAGTGATTCCATTCATTTCGGATGATCAAAGAAATGTCCGAATCGCCGTTCTGGTCTCGGTTATCATGGTACGATGTTTTATTCGGTTGTTTTCGGCGCAGGCTTTGTTGGACAACTAATGTACCCTATTATGAAGTGTCACACCGATAATGAATACTTACATATGTAATTAAGGGTTGCCGTAGGTCTACCCGCGCCATCAGATCGAACATGTACTGGTATGGCTAAGACTAGATGGGCAGTCTTTATAATTATCTCGCAGTTCAGTATAAGCCCTCTCAACTTCGCTTCAGTCCGCCACATGGCCTAGGGAATCTTCACGATACAGCTGAGATGCATCATGCTGAAGCCTCGTGTCATCTGAGTTCTCCGTACCTCCGTAGAGACCTTGGAATCCAGGAGTTGTCAGGCCCGATGGGCCATGGCCGTCTGGATGTCTAAATTGGCCAGCAGGAGAGCGTTGGACACGTCGCCTCATTCCTATAGGTCGCGCAGGGACCGTGTAGAATCTATATAGGCGGCTCTGATGGCGTGCTTCGGGTAGATTCAGCGGTGTCTGTGGCTGCGAGGAAGCTGGAAGGGAATCGTCGTAGACTCTAAATCTTGGGGTGTCCACGATCGCACCGCCAGACTCATCTCTTCTCAGCTGTGATGCAGATTCTATACCCATCCGTTGTGGGGATGGCGTCGGAGAGTTGTGTCTAGGGAAACGAACGATCGACTCGACAAACCTCGCAGCAGAACTGAAAATTCGGGCTCCCGTACTACTAGACTATCGAGGCAGGTTTTTTAGCTGTGTCCATGTCGGGTTATAATGGATATGAACTGACTTGGGGGGTTTCATCTGGAGTTGACTGAACCGACTCCCTCGAATATGGCTGTCTTGTTGGTGTTACCGGTAGGTTCTGTATGATTCTCTCTCGTGGCGCCCCTATTTGAATGCCTACGTGCGTCTATTCGGACACCATTGTTAGTATCGTGCAATTGGCAAATTATGACTCAAACGCACTGATGGAAGAGATTGCACATCGGAGACCACCCGCCTCTCTAGTGAAAATGGTGGAGGGAGTGCAATCGGTAGGCTAACATCCTCCGCTACATGTAACCCAACCGAAGAGCTTGATGCTTGACTACGTGGGGAGCTAGAGTCATTCGGATTACTCCTTCTCGTTGGCTCTCTCTCCTCTGGAGGCCTACGTGGAGGGCAGGACAGTAGTTTAAAGCCTTCACTGTGCTCCGTTATCTTGGACGGTTTTGGCGTCACTACTCGAGGTGTCTGTTCGAGACCACATTGTTCTGACTCGCGGCTATTCTGCACCGGAGGTTGGGCTTTTGGTCGGATTGCAAGTTGTCCGAAGGCATCCTCTTTGGCAAGATAGCTCTTGAATCGACGGCGCCGTTCAAACTCCTTCACTTCTGTTATGGTAAGGGAGATGGTGGTTGGCGGTAATCGTAACATCATGCGAATACGACCTGGCAGCTCAAACAGGTGGTCTAGCTATTCATGTTAGGAAGCCTACCTCACAGATGGATTTTTTAAGGAGCTCGAAGAATGCCGAGATCTAAGATGCCTCATCCATTTGGATTTTGAAATGAGCCCAAGTTGAAAACATTTAAAGCTCGAGTTAATGAGATGAGTATTTGGTTTGCTCTCGCTAGTAAGGGCATGGTTTCCCGATCGAATCCAATATTAAATCGAACATGTGCCGAATAAATTGGAAGTCCGACCCTGATATTTACCATAGCTCCTTCAAAACTAGAGCGGGCGGGGGGTGGGGGTAGATGAAAACTATTGACTGGAGGGGTTGATCACGGTCACGCTTCACCGGTTTCACAGCCTCGTTGTTGCCTCGACCTGCAACTGCCTCGGGACAGTCATTATAACTGTATGAACTGTGGTATAAAAAGACGGCCCCTCGTCTGATTCTCTTCTACCTCTTCTGATACTGTATCGACGCCTCTCACTGCAGTTTATTGTCGAAATCTTGTCAAGCACGATGGCAGCTGTAGCAACCGCCCTTCCCACGCTTTCAGCCCTTGGCCAGGCTCTGAACGCTCATGACTTTCAGGAAAGTCGCGCCCTGTACCGCCCCAGCACAAACATAAAAAACTCAGCAGCCTAGCTGACATAGTTCTTTCACTCAGCTACAACAGCCTCAGGGATGACGATGCCCAGCTTGATGTTGTAGATGCACACTCAAAACCTTGCAGCCCTATTCTTTCTTCACAAGGCTGAAAAGGGTTTCGGCATTCACCTCATTCACGGCTACTTCCAGATCCCGGAAGGTACCATCATGGTCGGAACTAACTCCAAGAACCCCAATATGTGGTGGGCCGAGATCACAGACTTCAACAAGCTTGAAGGGTCTCCGTATCATGGGCACATCTTTGTTCTCACCAACGGCGGCTTCCGTGCCTATGGGTTTCAGGACGGGCCTCTGCCTGGCCTCGCCAACGTCAAGCAGGACTTCCTTATGGACTTCTCTCGTTAGGTACATCACGACCAACAACCTTGGGCTCATTGGTCTTCAAGTCCTGAGAGATGGGGTCCGCAACAATCACAGTATATCCAAGCTCATCACCGACCAAGGGACAATCTTGCTGGGTGCTAGGCACTTCTTCCATCAAGAACTGTCATCCGACCCGTGTCAATGGTTGGACGTTCGGGCCATCCAATGGACAGCCCCACGCCCTGCAGAGCATGCAGCGATGACGTCAGGGAACCATAAAGTTTTCGATGCAGGCAAGCCTCTAGGTCCTAAGCTAGAAATTGTGGAGGACCTCAAGGCTGCCCTTATCGAGGCTGGTGTCATGTAACCTAATCGCGGCTCTGTCCCGTCTCAGCTCACGTTCCATCTCAATTTTTCTATTTAAGTCATTCATTTAACCCCTCAAATCGGGTACTTGGGTTTAGCAGTAGCCCGTCAAGGATCATCATGTTGTACCTCCCGTTTTCATCATCTGTGATCGGTACCGGCTCAGGCATGTTCCCAAGCCGGCTGGTAAATCCCCGAGACCGTAGCAGCCCTAGGACCCTTACCGCCTTGATAGCCTTGATGGTGTTTTTGTCCAGTCCCCCAACCTCGTCACTAAAGGTCTCCCAGAAGGACCGGTTCAAGTCATCGTAGTCACTATACCTGATCTGGCCATTCTTCAAGTGCAACTTGCTCATCAGATTTTGTAGTGAATAGAGGTTCGTTCCGAAAGGAGCAATCTCTACCTCAGCCCAATCGACAACACCGACCAAATGGCACGACTTCTCCTCCACCATGATGTTACAGCCCCCAAAGTCTTCGTGTATGAGGGTCATGGGAAGAGACAAGATGATCGGCAATGAAGTTAGCGTGTGGCGGATTATCGGGTGAAAACGTTCAGGTAGGGTGCCGAGCAGAATCTGCAGGTCCTTCTCGAACGTCTCAGCCACGCGATCGCGATAGGCTTGGTCGACCTCCTGTGGCGCCTTCCATGCAAGAGTGAAAAATCTGCGTTAAGTCGGATTAGCGTAGCTCACAGAAATAGACAGATGGCCACTGGCGGACCTTGCGACATCCTGAATCAGATTCTTGCGCCAGGCCATATTCTCGCCTGAATTTTCTGGGAACCCGTGTGCAAGAATAAAGTCTAGGTGGCTCATTCCACGCATACGTGTCATGACATAGACAAGCAGAGACTCTTTCCCAGCTATTGTCGAGTCTTCGTCAAGTTGCTATGCGAAAGATACGTCTGGCGCAAAGGTACCGAAGATCTGTCGGGCGAGAGCAGCGGTCTCTTTCTTGAGCTCGAGAGACTTGAGGCGGAACTGGACGACATGGTCTAGGTTCGGTCCTGCGTAAACGGTATATGAACAGGCCCCCTGCACCGCAACTGGAATAACACGGTCGCTACTGACGAGCTCCTTGGCTAATACATCGCATGCTTCGCGACGCACCGATGTCTTTAAGAAAAAAGCAGCGATCTCGTCATTAACATCATATTCCTGGTCCTTAGAAGCCATGGTCTTTCGTCTATTGCAGAAATAGGAACTTTAGGAGAAGCAGATTGTTCACCGTGCAATGAATGAAGACGTTTCAGCTTACAGGTAGAGGCCGACAATCCACTTCAGTACTTGTATATCCTGCAACTCGTGAATTAGTCAGCAGATATCCTTACCAACAGCTACACCACTCCTAATGTTAGTTCTGCACGTACCGTTAGCTGTACATAAAGACGATGGTTCGTACCTTGCGGCCCGTTGGGTATACAGTGGGGATGGAGTCGACGGGCCGGCGATGGCAAAACGGAGGTCCGGCGGTTACGGGGTGAGGGCGGCAAAACTTATGGGGCCGCCGCACTGCCACGATGAGTCAGCAGACGCGCTTTGTTTTGTACATAGTACCGAGTGTTCAATATTGCAATTTAAACTTGATTGTAGGTACTATTAACTTCTGTACCTCTGTAGGGAAGGCACGGGGGTACATGTCGTGGCGCTCGTATGCGTGGGTCACTAGTGTAAACACGATGAGCTAGAGATGACTTTTTAAATACTACAGATACAGTAGTGTGCAATACGGTTTAGGCTACCATTTTAATTACTCCTTCTGAATCTGAGTGAAACAAAGGGATGCCAACGGTTAGGGGACCTAAGCGATGACGTCGTCTCTTCTTTACATAGTAATGCACGATGGTCTCTAATTAGAAAAGCGTGAGAGGTTGCTGCACTATCAAGGTTTGCCGACCATCTACCTAGATCTCCCAGCACTGGAGTAAAACTGGAGGTTAAATAAGGTTATCATAATTTAGAATACCTACATAACAATCATTTTCTTTGCCGCAGATCACCTTGTTCTCGTCTGTAGTGGGTCTCAACAGGAGAGCTGCAGCTTTTGGTTTCTGCCGGGTGTCATTGTATGTATGTACTTTGGTCCATTAAGTTTGCTTGACAACCTGCTTTAGCAGCACTGCTGCGCCTTGTGTTGAATGATCATTTCAATGGTAGCTGGTAGCATGTAGCTTTTATAATTGGTAATAGGTTTTTAGGATAGTGTTGTGCCATAGCTACAAGGTTCCAATACCTACACGAGCAATAGCTACTTCGGGCTATTATTATTATAGTATGTACACTATTTCTTTCAAGCCACAGTATTGATCATGCCATTGCCTTGAACGGCCATGAGTACCTATTTCGGACACCTAGTCTCTGTAGATAGGCATCGTCTATTACACCAAACCACACCACATCCACCCAACATCAACCGACCGCATTGGATGTAGGTAATCAAACAAGCTACCCAGGAGTAGAGCGCAGGTAGAGCCCTAGAGGTACCTCCTAGCGTATGTACATACCTAGGTTAGGTAGGTCCAGAGAAACAATGAGTGGACGCGTGTTGGCCAAATAAGCAACGCTCAAACATGACATGAAGTATCGGATATGGGCTATTTTTGCTCTTCTGCTTTCTGCTCTTCGCCTTTACTAGCTACTTAAGGCAGATACCTATTTTAGTATTAAAGTTCCTCAAGAGCTTGCTTGCTTGCTTGCATTACACGCTTGCATTACATTACGGCTTGCTGCTTTTGATTACGGTTATTGTGCCGTGTCGAAATTGCGGACCAGACGTGCACCAGCTCTTAAGTACCTATATAGGTGCTACTACGCTCGCTACTCAAGCACCTAACCTCCTCTCCTTTCGCTATAAGTGTACCTCTAGTCGACCTAGTACCACCAACCTTGCCTACCTTAAGTACCTACTGTAGGTCGCCTATGTAGCTACCTACCTCACCACACTACAACTACACCACCTTATGCCATCGATACCTTTACTATTCCTCTCAACCAGGTTCAACGACAACAACTCTCTGTCTTGATGGTATGGCCCTCCAACCCATCTCTCACTTAGTTTACCGAAACGCCTCGCGTCAACCACTCGTTATTGCACATTGTCTGCACCTGTCATCGCCACTGTTGCGCCCTTGACATCCTGGTGCCTGGCGAGGACATATCAGTCTTGGATCTCCCGCGACGACCTGATCACCACCAGTGCATAATCCTTTGTCCTACAGCTGTTCGTGGACTGCCCTTGCTAGTTCACGATTGATCAATCGCTTACAACGGCGGGAGAGCACTGCAGCATAGATTAGCTGGCATATGCATCAAGTTCCGGCCGATAGTCTTCGTATCCATAATTATCATACAACTTCATTCGATATTCACATCCAATTAGACTAGCAACGGTGAACCATTTATAACAACCACAACTACGGCCAATATACCGTCCCCCCAATTACCACCATGAATAATGACCTGAGCCTCTCGAGGGCTCTTGGTGGCCTACGCATAGCAAATCCGGACGATGCCACCCCGAGTCCCCCACAATCACATCCTACCGACTCCGAATTGCCCACCCCAGCCCAACCAACCACCGACACTGGCATCACCGACCTTAAGCTACAGAAGGTGCAGGACGTACCGCAAACTACTGAATCACCAAGAACAGGCGTAGTTCCACGGGAATCAGAACCCTCAAGCCATCCTTCTACCTACAACCAGAATGGTACAATACTATCATACTCCAACATGTCATCACGCCCAGTATCTGCTCTATACAACGCTGCTCCAACAGCAACCGTGCGCGACCAGGCTGCAAACTCGTACCATATTTTGAGAACTGATCCGTCTCGAGCACCTGCCCATAACGAGTCAGGAAGGGCAGCCCCAGAATACTCACCCAGCATTCCCTCCCGGGAATCTAGCCATAGGGATCGCTCATACAATCAGAATCGCCAGGCCCCTCCAACAAGTGGGAACGGACCTTTGCCTCCTAGGAGGAGCTCGAAGGGGATGGCTAGTGGATACACTTCTATCTCTGGTGTACCGGTAGCACCTGAACCTCGCGGCCGTGGACCTGATATGCCTGGCTCCACCGGGAGCGAAGAGTGGAAAGACCGAGGAGCTGCTGTAGGGATGCGAAAGGAGGTCGATGCGAACGGCAAGACGATTATGAAACCTGTAAAAAAGGGCGTTCGTGACTTTTCGTTTGGCAGAGTGTTAGGGGAAGGGTCCTACAGCAGCGTCTACCTTGCGACAGACCGACAAACGCTCAAGGAATATGCAGTCAAAGTACTTGAAAAGAGGCACATCATCAAAGAGAAGAAGATCAAATACGTCAACATTGAAAAGGACACTCTTAACCGTCTAACTGAACATCCTGGCATCGTTCGGCTTTACTATACCTTCCAAGACGAAAACTCATTATACTACGTGCTGGACATATGTAGTGGAGGCGAACTTCTCGGAGTATTAAAGAAAACGGGTACCTTCGATGTTGAGTGCACAAAATTCTTTGGGGCTCAGATCCTAGATGCTATTGAGTACATGCATTCTCGCGGTGTGATACACCGTGACCTTAAACCTGAAAACGTTCTCCTAGACGATCAATTACACGTCAAAATTACTGATTTCGGCACGGCAAAGTTACTAAGCGATCCAAGAGCACCACAGGCCCCGCCGAAAATCGAGGATATGGGCACCAGTTCCAGGGGCAAAGAACAAGACGACGATCGAGCGGCCTCTTTTGTTGGCACAGCCGAGTACGTTAGTCCCGAGTTACTCACCAATAAGAGTGCTTGTAAGGCTAGTGATCTTTGGGCATATGGATGCATCATCTATCAAATGTTAGCCGGCCGTCCACCCTTCAAGGGTGGCTCTGAGTACTTGACATTTCAGAAAATCGTCAACCTCGATTATGATTTCCCTCCAGGCTTCCCCCCTACTGCACGAGATCTAGTCGAACGTTGTTTAGTTCTAGATCCCGCCCAGAGGCTTACCATTGAACACATAAAAAACCACGAATTTTTCGACGGCCAGCAATTCGGCAAGATGTTATGGAAGGCGAAAGCCCCGCGATTACGCCCTTACGTGCCACCGTCTCAGGAACCCAAGATCATTCAACTAAATGGTATGTCAGGTGCCCAGCAGTCTAACATAGGGGCTAGGCCGCATACCGGCGGCAACGGGATTAATGGGGGTGTACGTACACCAGGACGCCTCATTACCGATATACCACCGCCGTCTCAGCTCGATATTGAATGGTCACCAGTGCTGACGAAGCCGAATGAGAGGATATTACGGCTTGGCGACCTCTTAGTCATGTCATCTGCGATACCAAATAGCCCGTACAGTAAGAACGACGAGGGTCATCGGAAGTTCACCCGATTCTTCGGTGGTAGCACCACAAAAAAGCGACAGCGGCTTGTTATGGTCACATCTAGTGGGAGAATCATTCTAGCGCCCGCGGGTGGTGAAGAGAAGAAGGCGAAGCAGGAGATATCGCTCCTGGTCCCCGACTGTGCCTGGAAAACTCAAATCGATGCTAAGGGACAGGTGGTCTGGTGTTGCGATTCAGTATGTATTTCTCTCTCCTGTTATGATGTTATACTTACATGGACTAGGCTGGCTATCACTGGACCTTTGAGGATATTAAAGCGCCTTCATCTCTTGATCCCTCCGGCCCTACCCCGGATGATTGGGTTGAGACGTTGCAGCAAGCCAAAGATATCGCGGTTTCGACTAATATGTCTGGGCCGTACGCTGGCGACAACGCCTTCGGCGAGATATCATCGTCTATGTCGAGTCCTGCAAGTACATTTGGCCCTGAAAGTTATAACGTAAACGATCGATCTCATCGCAACCCCCTGACTCAGAGTCAAGCGAGTTTAGATAATGCCGCAACTACCAAGCGGAATCGTTTTAGTAAACGACAATCTAAGCAAGGGTTGGGCTCAGCATTCTAGAATTGATGCTTGAAGAGGTACTAGGGCCTCAATGCATAGAGCGTGTCGACTATTTTGACCAGTTGCACACACAGCGTTGTCGTTGGGTTCTCCACGATTTTTTTCTTTCCGGATGTTATAGCGAGGCGTCGGCTCAGGTACGTTGTTGGAGGGATCTTGGAAGAGATTCAGTTGTGAGACAAAATGCATAAATGGCAAGGATCTCGTCTTGTTATTACACAGCGTCTGCAAGGCACTCGAGTGCATTGTAGTCCTTATTGCCGCTTTCTAGATGGATTAGAAGAAGCATAGCGCATGCAAGGATACCTATCATAATACAGTTCATAATACATCCTTATGATAGGCTGTTTGCGGTTTTATTATAGCGTGTTATTTGATGAGATCCATACCCGTGCATATGCTGCCTGTCGTTGGGTGTGGTAACCGACTTACTCTCTCTCCCATTCTTCTAGAGCTTGGTACTTTGGCGTGGGCACGGAGAAGAATGATACTATAGAGAGTCAAGCCGGTTGATCAAGAGAGAGTGTGTGTGTTGATTTCCCATGACACAATAAACTCTTGAATTATTAGCACAACCAAAGAATTCATTAATTTGTGCTTCAATAGCTCGCTCCTAGGGATATGAATCTCGAAGAAATCTACATACATTTTAAGTACTTAGTGAGCAGTGTACTTGGAGAAAATACAGTAGGTGTTAGGTACCTTAGCGGGTAGCCACAATTCCAAGGTCACTGAGCTGTAAAAGAGTGGGGCGGGGGAAGAGCATCAGCCACTCTGGCTCGATTGGAGACTGGACGTATTATAGTACGCAACTTGCCGCGTGAGTTACATATCAATCTTAATACTGCAGGGACATATTATCTAGTTCAAGTGTTTTGTCCAGTTCAAGTTGCTGCCAGTGCTCCACAGACTGAGATCCTACGGCAAACCCATTCGGATTCCGAGTGAGCGCGCGCGACGAGGCAGACGCGATTTGACGACAAGACAAGATAAAATTTTCCGACAGAGTAGTCTCACGCTAGACAACACGGTAGCCGAACCCCAGTCCGATCCGTCCACTCCAGTGGGCACCCCATCCGCGATCCCAACGCTTCCGTCGTTGGTGTTTGGCGTCACACACCGTCGTCGCCCCCAGGCAATCAACGTCTCACAAATAGGTCGCAGAGTCGTAGAGTCACAGAGACCGCCCGGAAACACAGTCGGTCAGGCAGTCAGACAGACAGTCACGCAGACAATCACACAGTCAGGCAGTCATGATGCAGCCGGGCTACCGTCCATATCCGCAGCACCAACAGGTGGTGGTGGCGCCACCGCCGCAACAACAACAACAGCAGCAGCAACAGCAGCAGCAGCGGTCCTCCCATCCTAGTGGCCAGAGAAGGGGAGGCATTGGTATGTGCGATTCATTTCAATAGATTGCGCAGTAATTGCATTTGATCATGATGACGGTGATGATGATTATGATGAAGAACAAGAGGGAGAGGATGAGCCGGAGGATGATGGAGTCTAGAGAGGAGGGAAATGGGATGACATGCCTACATGGATTGGGCGCTACCACTGTATCGCGACTCGCAAGCAACGGCCCGCGCTTGTGATGTGTAAAACCCCACAACGCGAGACACTTGCAGCTCCACTGGCCCTTGGCTTCGGCTCTGACTCTTTTCTCGGCCCTGGTTGATTGCTCTTGCTGTCTTTGTCTCGTCTGTTCATCGGTGTCCACGTAGCATACCGCAGATCCGGGGTTTTCTCTGTCCCGTCACCGTTCATTGTTGCGCTGCTCCTGCCGCTGCTGCGTGCCATTCCCGACCCTCCTGTCGCATCGTGTCCGCTTTTTTGCGCAACGTCCCGGCATCCACCCTCTTTTCTCAAAACACCAATTCATTCTCATTTTCTTTTATTTCGCCTCCTATTCCACCGCCTTCTAAATTCTTTCTCTGATTATCTGTAATGCAGGTCCCATGATGTCTTCAGGTCCACATCCCCAGGTCCCTTTGACTCAAGCTCAGATGGCGCAACAGCAACAGCAAGCTGCCATGCAATTCGAGATGGCTAAACGTCGAAGTCGCAAGCCGACAGACAAAAACCTTCCCGATGGCATTGACGACTGTATAGTAGGCGATGTGGCGCAGAGATACCGAGATTTAGGAGACTTTGAACGAAGACTCGATGCCACTATGACAAGGAAGCGTCTCGATATCGTCGACGCCATCACTCGCAGCGCCAAGGTTTGTAAAACATAATCATACTAGTATATTGCGTCTGTCGCTAATAATTGGCCTCATAGAGGTGGAAGACACTCCGGATATGGATCACCAACACAGCAGAAGACCAGATCTGGCAAGGCAATGGTATAAACGTGGATACATTCGATTTCAGCTCGAACCTGGAACCTACGTATCGTGTCAAGATTGAGGCTCGGCTCTTGGATGATGACGATGACCTCGACAACGATGATAACCCCGAAGATGCCAAGAGTGACGCCGATGACCCAGACCGAATGGAAGAAGACGGCCCAGTGGATACAAAGTCCAGAGCCACCAACCTCCCCCGATACCGATTTTCGCATTTCTTCAAAGCCCTTCATGTAGACTTCCCTACTAGCAGAGGAGGCGCTGAACAGAGTGTTGAATGGAAAAAACCCGAGCGAGTGGGAGGGTCTCCAAACCTACCAGCGGCTGCCGACTTTGACGAATTGACTTTTAAGCGTAATGGAGATGAGAACCTCAACATCACTATCAATCTTTTCAGACACGAAGAACCTGAACGCTACGCCCTCAGCCCCGAACTCGAAGATATCGTCGATATGCGTGAGGCGACACGACAAGAAATTGTCATGGGAGTCTGGGAATATATTAAAATGATGGGTTTACAGGAAGACGAAGAAAAGAGGAACTTCCGCTGTGACGAGGCACTGCGAAGCGTAAGTGATCGACTATTATTATACGGGGCACATGCGCGATGACTAACAATGAATCAGGCTTTTGGTATTGAGACAGGAGCTATTCCTAAACTCACAGACTACATTTCTCCTCATCTTCGCCCCCTTCCTCCAGTACAGCTTCCTTACACTATCCGACTTGATGAACAGTTTCACAAAGACCCTCAGCCTACTGTTTATGACGTTCGGGTGGCAGTCGATGATCCACTGCGAGAAAAGATGACGACGTTCTTGAACAACCCAGGATATGCGGGCATGCTGAAAGAAGTTGCGTCGCTAGACGAACAACTGGCGATTATCATTCAAGCTATTCATGTCTCCAAGGCAAAACATGACTTCCTCAACTCGTTAAGCGAGGATCCAGCCACGTTTGTGCGAAACTGGCTTAGCTCCCAAAAACGAGACCTTGAGGTGATCCTGGGCGAGGCAATGAGAGGTGGCGACGAGGACGCCAATGGAGATGAGTGGCGCAAGGGTGGTAAGGACAGTATTTGGGGTACGATCAATGCTCGTGAAAGTGTCAATTCTCTACTCTCTAGAATGCCCTCTCAGTCACAACCAAGGTAATCGACGGGAGGACTAGGTGTTCATGCCCCAAGTCTATATTGGGCAGTATGAGCATGGCCTGAAATATTAGGAAGTAGTTGTTGGGAAGATACTATTGTTACAGACTTGATAACGGGAGACGGGCGGCGTTTTCGGAAGGACTTGTGGCCTATAATTGTAAATGTATTGGAAAAGATATCCCTTATTTCACACGGGGAGGGTGTCATGTAGCCTATAACAGTGCGTACCCGGTGTTGGCCAACGCATCCTGTTTGGCGGAAAGATGGACAACGTGGATCGACAGGACGGAGAGTCGGATTCGGAGTAACGCCATGTTGCATGTCTAGTTATTTACTAAACTCCTAAACCCGAGCAAGTCTTGACCCAAGTGAACCACACTTGCCTTGGCATTTATTGGTATAAGAGCAGATGGGGTGATCCAGTGGAAGAGAAAAGGGATTGTCGAAGGTATAACATCAATTTTCGGTGGTTGAGCTACGTTTGCATACCTACCGGTACTGAGATCCTGTTTCACTTGTAGCGGGGTCTTAAAATTTACATATACTACCTACATCTTAGGTACTAATTGAAGAGGGAAAGTGACTACTCATATCTTCTTCAATTGTCACTAGATTGGTACAAGATGGCTGCAATCTATTCTAAACTGAACACTGCTATTATCACGGGCGGCGCGTCGGGAATCGGCCTCGCGCTCACCAAGAAGTGTGTTGGCTATGGCATGCGTGTGCTCGTCGCTGACTGGGACGAGAAGAACCTCGATGCTACTAAGTCGACCCTTGGTGACCAGATCAGCACCATCAAGATTGATGTTGGCAAGACCGAGGACTGGGTGGCCTTGAAGGAGAAAGTTGTGAAGGACTTTGGAGGTTTGTTACGCGTTTCCTACTTGTTCGAGTGTCTTATAGGAGATGCTTGCTTCCTAATCCCTTATCCCCCCTTTGCCCCTCACACAGCTACCAGTTACCACTTCATATATACTACGTCATCCTTCACATCTGATGAAGCACAATATCAAGCAGGCAAAACCCCTTCTATTCCCACTATACTGCCATATAATAAACCAAAAGTCATCAACTGATACGAACCAACCCAGGAAAAATTAACCTGCTAGCGCTCAACGCAGGTGTGGGAGTGCGCACGTCCTTCGAGGACGCAGACACGTCCGGGTTCCAAAAGATCATGAACACGAACCTATTCGGGGTCATAAACGGTATAACTGCGCTGTTGCCCCTCGTCAAGGAGCATGCTTCCCCGTCCTCGCCGGCGGCCATCGTCATCACGGGTAGCAAGCAGGGCATCACCAACCCCCCTGGAAGCCCTGCCTACAACGCCAGCAAGGCGGCCGTGAAGGCGCTGGCTGAACACCTCTCCTTCGACCTCGCGACCTCCCACCCCGCCATCTCCGTCCACCTGCTTGTGCCGGGCTGGACGTGGACACAGCTCGCTGGCGCGGCTAGCGGGAGGGAGAAACCCGCTGCTGCCGTACGTATCCCACTATCTACTGAATTGCTGACTTGATTTGTATTTCATTTTTTTTATTAAAACTCTCTTATACTATCCAACGGCAATGACTAACTGTTGGCAATATCACAGTGGACGGGCGAGCAAGTCGCTGATTATCTAGAGGCGAAGATGGCAGAGGGGCAGTTCTGGGTTCTGTGCCCTGACAACGACGTCACCGAGGACATGGACAAGCGCCGCATGCAATGGAATACGAATGATGCTATCCTCGGACGGCCGCCACTGAGCCGCTGGAGAGAGGAGTACAAGGATGAATTCAAGGAGTGGATGGAGAAGAAATAGGTCTTAGTACACACGCTCTGCTCGAATAGGGATCATGACTGTTAAGTTATGAAACACACACAAGTTGAAATTAGCCAGTGAATTGAGATTAACGATTATATGCACTGCTAAACAAGCTGGCTAAGGGCAGCTATGCACTATGACAAATACATACGCATCTTTACCGTGACTGAAACCCCGAAACGCCTAGCTGCATGCATGTGATCTCTGTCGTGAAGACACCCTTTTCTCTATGCCTGCTTGTCGAGTCTCTTGGGTCCTCTCGCGTGGTATCTCCTGCTCGGTTCTCGTTGCTTACATGAGAATATCCTGATTTCCCATCCCGAGGGTCACCGCCAAACATCAGACACACAATGATACTATCAAACAGGTTGAGGCTGCCGTGTTGGCGGCACCGGATTTGGAGGCATATTCTTGATTTGTTTGATGAGGAACTCCCGCTCGTCGATGAACTGCTCGTCATCTGTGCGGTCCTCTAGAAAATGCGATAGGAAGCTCAGAAGTTTATCTCGATTCATAAGCAAGATCTTCTGGACAGCAATCGATTTGTGAGGGTTGGCGACGAAGACTTTAAACACATGAAAGCCCTCGTATTGCACCATCTTGCGGTCGCTTCGTAGCAGATTCATGCAAATCTTGAGGTGCTCGCCTCGGTCGACGTAGGCGGTCATGACATTGTAGTTCGATCGGTCGAGTAATATTTCGCCGAGCAGCTTGATGGACTGTCGCTTGGTAACATAGCTGTTCGATTGTACTAAAATACTGTTGTACTTGTCGAAGAATAGTTCGAAATTGACGGCCAGATACCGCGGTACGAGCTCTTTATGCTTAGTTAAGAGTTCCTGCTCAACTCAATTAGCGCCAGAGGCCCGGAAAGAACCGAACAGCGGAGAAAACCGTACCCGAAACGTGGTAAAAGCATCTGCGGCGACTTCGAATGAGCTCTTGTCGATCCAGTCAAAGAACCTCCAAAAGACACCACTTCCAGTCTGCGGTCGCTCCCTATCAATGGCCGTGACTCCCTTCAAGCTGGATCCCGGTTGTTCTCCGTCGTCGTAGAGAATTATAGCTGCTGCCGCCTCACTTTTGAGGACTTCACGCAAGACAGAACCTGCTGGTGTTGCGCTCTCCTTGTGTTCGTAGCCTCGGCATAGCTCTAATAGTACCTCGGGCCGGTTTTTTACTACGTAGCTTAATGCGACAGGGTCTGTTTTCGGCGACGCCGTCGGTGGCCGGAATCGGAAAACGTATGAGAAGATGACCTGGGTATCCTTGCGGGCTTCGAAGGGTAGACGGTGCAGGTTTTGGGCGAGTAGAAATAGGAGGTCTTCCTCTATCAGACCCGTAACCAGCGAATACACCTGTTCGGGTGTACTCTCATACTCTATCGCCGTAGCGATTGTCAGCTTACAGGCTTAGTTTAATATAAATTACACATGATCGTACCTGGCACTCCCTGCAGGATGAGCTTCGTCTGGTTCAGGACTCTGGCCAATTCTTCGGCCTGGTCAGGAAAAGGGCACCGTCAGTGCTTGATGTCAAGGTACAACCAAAGTCTTGCATTGTGGTTTTAGTCACCTTCGCAGGGCCACCAGGGCCATCCAACTTGAGAACATGTTCCTTGGCCTGCTTGGACAGGTCGATGGTGTTTGTCCGACTCCTGCCCCTCCCAAAAAGGAATGCCATGGCTCGTTGGTTTTTTGTCGTAGTCAGGAGGTCGGATTCTCGGGGGCCACCAACAGAGGGATTCACATGCGACAGGCCTCGGCCAAAATATGCAGTCTAAGGAGATTTGCGAATAGCAGCCAAAGGGGTCGACTGGTCGGTCCTGATTCTGGCTAAGGAGAAGGCCGCTGGGATGCCAATTGTCATTGCTGTGTAAGTTCTTCGAGGTACCTGTAGTCACCTGTAGGATTCTATGAGGATTTCTCTAGATGTTGCACGTCATTGCTCCAGGCTAGAGAGACAAAGGGGACTTGGCTTCTTAAAAGAACTCGAACAATGCTAGAGCATCACTAGGGAATTCGGCTATCACCGCCTCTTTAGGTCACAATCAACTCAGCTTCGACTCCCTATCGCTGGATCTGGGTAATTGCCAAGGGTTGCTATAGGCCCAGCGGTCGTAATGTTTATTTACAATCAAGTAAGGAGACTATTTCCTCTGTTCAGCCGCTAAGTCAACCCCTAGCACGTTGCCACGAGCTATGATGAGCCCCACCTACCGCCTGCCTGCCTTTTTTGGCTTGGCGGCTATTTGGAATGATAAGATTGGTTACAAGCCATACCTCCTTGAGATAGCCCTGTATTTCAGGTACCTTTACTAACTATATTACAGTACCTCCAACTAGGAAGTACCTAGTTTTAGATACCTAGGTACTGCCTCAGGAGAGAATGTACGCACGTACGGCCATTCGGGACAATCAATTATCGAATGCTTGGGGCTTAGGTAGTGAGGAAACCAAAACTATTGTATATAACTCCAAGAATCAAGCTCCCTTTATACCATATATATTTCACCTACTATAGGCAAGTATAACCACCTAAGTAGAGTGTAGTAGTTAGTAGTTATAGGGCCATAGGTGACCCATCCAACAAGCCAACTTGCGACATAAGCCACGCTAATCCTGATTGGGCAACACGCGGGGTGATTTAAAATTTATTTCTAGACAGAGGGCAAGTGCAGATTGGAACCCCGCGATTAGTGTCTCTTGACAAAAAGTGCCCCGCGGTCGGATTTACATGCATCGCATTTCTCATGACACACCTTGGGCTGTGACTCAACGTCGGGGCAATTTATGAATTCGTGATATTATACGACCTCTGGCCCTTGGAGTTTATGTGAGAAGTCAATTTTCTGTTGATTTCGACAACTCTTGGTGACATATTTTACAATGTCTATCGACTTTCCCAAGGCCGAGGTCGCTGTCATCGAAAAATGGCGGGAGATCAAGGCCTTCGAGCGAAGTGTGCGCACAACTATTCCGACGATACGCGACCAAGTTTGACTAACATGCCCATGATGCTCAGGTCGAGTTATCGAAAGACAAACCTCGATACACTTTCTATGATGGCCCGCCATTCGCCACGGGTCTGCCGCATTATGGCCATCTCCTCGCGTCTACCATTAAAGACATCATCCCTCGGTACTGGTCGATGAAGGGCCACCATGTCGAGAGGCGGTTTGGTTGGGACACACACGGAATTCCAATAGAACACGAGATTGACAAAAAATTCAATCTTTCTGGCAAGGAAGCCGTCGAGAAGTTTGGCCTGGCCAACTACAACCATGAATGTCGCTCTATCGTCATGCGATACCGTGAGGAATGGCGCCACACCATTGAGAGACTTGGTCGATGGATCGATTTCGACAATGACTATAAGGTTAGATTGCCCAAAACATTGTCAATCATCTTAAATCCACAAGATCATGTACTAATATTGACCAAGACGATGGACCCTAGTTTCATGGAGTCCGAATGGTGGATCTTCAAGCAGTTGTTCGACAAGGGAATGGTCTACCAAGGGCACAGAGTCATGCCGTATTCGACAGGAATGACAACAGCCTTGAGCAACTTCGAGGCAAATCAAAATTACCAGGATGTGACGGATCCAGCTGTCGTTGTCAGTTTTCCTTTGGTTTCCGACCCCACGACCCATCTTCTGGCTTGGACGACGACCCCGTGGACCTTACCCACCAATCTCGCTCTTGCAGCTCATCCCGAGTTCGAATACGTCAAGATATTCGACGAAAAGTCTGGGAACAACTACATCCTATTAGAGAAACTGTTGACAACGCTCTACAAGGACCCTAAGAAAGCGAAGTTCAAGGTAGTGTTGAAACTGAAGGGCAAGGAGATGAAGGGCTGGAAATACGAGCCGCTGTTTGATTACTTCTACGAGGAGTTTAAGGATGTCGCATTTAAAATTGTGAACGCGACATACGTTACCGATGATTCCGGTACTGGCATTGTCCATCAGGCCCCGGCCTATGGTGAAGACGATTATAGTGTTGCCGTTGAGAACGGTGTCATCGACAAGACTCGTGCGCCCCCCGATCCTATTAACGACCTTGGAATTTATAACGACAAAGTTCGTGACTTTGCTGGGATGTATATCAAAGAAGCCGACAGGTTCATCATCAAAAACCTGAAGGAAAAGGGTCGCCTAGTAGTCGACTCACAACTGAGGCATTCATACCCCATGTGCCCTCGAACCGACAAGCCACTTATCTATCGTGCTGTGCCGTCCTGGTTCATCCGTATCCCTGAGATTGTTCCACAGATGTTGAAGAATATTGAGGGAATGCACTGGACACCGGGCTTCGTCAAGGAGAATCGATTTGGTAACTGGATCGCAAATGCGCGCGATTGGAACGTATCCAGGAACCGATACTGGGGTACCCCCATCCCATTGTGGGTTAGCGATGATTTGACTGAGAGAGTGTGCATTGGCTCTGTCCAGGAGTTAAAGGAGCTTAGTGGATATGAGGGCGAATTAACTGATCTGCACCGAGACAAGGTTGACCATATCACTATCCCTAGCAAAACCGGCAAAGGCGTGCTCAGACGCGTAGAAGAAGTTTTTGACTGTTGGTTCGAATCGGGAAGTATGCCGTATTCTAGTCAGCATTACCCCTTTGAGAATAAGGATAAGTTTGCAGAGAGCTTCCCTGGAGATTTCATTGCCGAAGGTTTAGAGTAAGTCTCTACAGTGTTCTAGTCGGTTGCTAAACACTGGCTAACTCAGTATTATAGTCAAACACGAGGATGGTTTTACACATTACTCGTACTAGGGACACACCTCTTTGGCGTTTCGCCATTCAAGAATTGTGTGGTTAACGGCATAGTTTTGGCAGAGGACGGGAAGAAGATGTCCAAGCGACTAAAGAACTATCCTGATCCCGGTATCATCATGGAGAAGTATGGTTCGGATGCACTTCGACTCTACATGATTAACTCGCCGGTCGTTCGTGCCGAGCCCTTGCGTTTCAAGGAAGCTGGAGTTAAAGAAGTAGTTCAAAAAGTCCTCTTGCCCCTCTGGAATAGCTACAAATTCTTCGAAGGTCAAGTTGCCCTACTCAAAAAGGTCGAAGATAAGGATTATGTCTTCGACCCCAAGATGGAAAGCTCAAACACAAATGTCATGGACCGCTGGATCCTTGCCAGTTGCCAGAGTTTGTTGCAGTTTGTTAATGAGGAAATGGCGGGTTACCGCCTTTATACTGTTGTCCCAAGATTGCTGGGGCTCATTGACAACACAACAAACTGGTATATTCGATTTAACCGGAAGCGTCTTAAGGGTGAATATGGCCTTGACGACACTATCCACGCGCTCAACACACTGTTTGAGATTCTTTTCACTCTTTGCAAGGGTCTAGCACCCTTCACGCCTTTCATCACGGAGACAATCTACTCCAAATTGCTACCTCACATCCCAAAGGACCTACAGGGCGAAGATCCTCGAAGTGTTCACTTCCTTCCATACCCTGATGTGCGGCAGGAGCTTTTTGATTCCGAAATCGAGCGCCGAGTCGCCCGCATGCAAAAGGTTATCGAACTTGCTAGAGTATCTCGAGAGCGCCGGACAATTGGCCTCAAGACACCTCTGAAGACACTAGTGGTGATCCACTCCGACCCAGAATATTTGGCAGATGTCAAATCTCTGGAAGCCTACATCACAGAAGAGCTGAACGTCAGAGATCTGGTGTTGACATCAGATGAGGCCAAGTATAATGTGCAATACTCGGTGGAGGCTGACTGGCCGGTCCTCGGCAAGAAGCTCAGGAAGGATATGGCAAGGGTCAAGAAAGCCCTACCAAACGTCACTAGTGATGAAGTGAAGGAATACACCAAAGCAAAGTTCATCATAGTTGATGGCATTCGGCTTGAAGACGGCGATTTGAGGGTGAAGCGCGAACTCAAGCAAGATGACTCGCAAACCTTCGAGCCTAACACAGACGACGACGTTCTCACCATTCTCGACGCCGCCATCTACCCGGAGCTGGCGGAGGAAGGCGTAGCACGGGAGATTGTCAACCGAGTGCAGCGCCTCCGAAAGAAGGTCGGTCTCCAGCCCACAGATGATGTGAAGATGGAGTACAAGGTTCTTTCGGACCCCGAAAACATCGGCCTGTCAAAGGTATTCCATAGCCAGACTCAGGCGTTTGTGAAAGCTCTACGGAGGCCGATAGACAAACATGAGATTACGCAAGTGCAGGGTGAAATTCCCAATGGGGAAGAGGAGGGTATTATTACGGAGGAAGAGCAAGAAGTACAGAAAGCAACTTTCTTGCTCAGACTGCTGAAGCTGTAGAGCGACTATCGTCAAGAGCATGGCTGAGTTCCACAGAGATTTGGCCTCGAAAGGAACATGGGTCTAGATGCAGATGTATGGCCAGTCTCCCTTGTAGTTCGATGTCTTGTATTTCCCTCGAAACATAGAGATGTCAATTTTCGGACTTTTAAGACTTAGAGTGCCCGGGCGAAGAGTGTATACTCTTCCCCTCCGTAGTGTTACACGCTCCTGATTATTTGGCTAGGTCTTTCGATTGAAAGTATCCGATACTATCACCGTGTTTTCTTTGCATGTTTCTATGGCGAGCTGTAAGTGTCTTGCAGGTTAAGTAACAAACTCGCTATCATGACCTACTAAGTAACAATCCTTCAGTTTCATAAACTCATTGGCACATTTGTCCTTATGGACCGAGTTGTAATCAGCGACAATGCATTTTCCATATACCGCAGCCTGTACATAATTGGCCACAATTAGTTGACTGCACTTACGGGCATCGTCGGCAAGCAAATTGGAGGCATACCTCAGTTGTGCACTGTGAGACTGCAGTGGCGAATTTTTGAATTGGGCGTGTACGTGGCTGCATTTCTGGCACCTATTATGGCGAATGGTGTGAAGCAATCAGAGCGGCGATACCAAGTTGTTGGTATTGAAATTTTATATAATTTGATGTTGATGATTGGAAACGAGGTTAAAGGCAATAATGATTATGACTTCGGGACTTTTCTCACCCAATCATTTCTAGTAGTTTATGTCGAACGTGAAGAACATTAAAGGTACAAGATAATCTAAGCAATTAAACAATCGATAGCACGAATCATGGCAGATCACGATATCAAAGTGGGTCATTATATGTATATAGATGTATATACAACCTTGTAATAGAAAAAGGCCTTAAGGTTCGTAGTCAGGTACTATCAAACCTAAATATCTACCTGGGTATGCGGTCAGGCAAACCGTGACGCCGAGACGCGCCTCAACTTCAAGACACCATCTGTCTCTTCTCCCTCCAATTATCTAAACCACAAATTGCTCATACTATACAGGCTCACCTACCTGTTGGGTTCTTGAAGTCTTGGATTAACTCATTGGTTGATTACGTATTTCGTCTATACGAAATCTCGAATTAAATTGGATTGACGCAATTCACAATGCGCCTTCCGCCCTTGTTCTACACGACCGGTTCTGCTTGCGATTAGAATCCGCAACAGTTCCTCACTCTTACAGACAACAGCTGCCTGGAATGCTCTCCTACGCAAACCTCGAACCTTAGCCTCTCATGCGACACTGTCCCCTTTACTATGAATGAGTTTTCCGAGCAGGAGGAGCCCACCGGTGACATCCCCGATTTCTCTGACGATGAGGCTCTCCAACCCCTCCGACCCCATTTCCAACCCCAGTCGAGTCGTCATGACAGCATTTTTTCGACCATCGGGTCGTCCGACATGGCTCATGTCGTCGGCATTGACCGCAATGAATACTCCGATGAAGGTTAGCTCCTACTCTACCCCAGTATTGCATTCTATATTGGAGTTCACTGCTTACTCTCGTGTGTTCCCTTCTAGACATCAAGATTGTGTACGAGATAGTCGTCCGAGCCGAAACTATCCTAGCTGAAGAGCTTACTCCATCTTCCCGCCTTCCAACACACGCTCTTTTTCTCGCCTACGACGAGATTCTCGCCGAATATGGCCTCGACTCGAGTGAGCGCCATCTTAGCAAGCTGGTCTTCATGGTGGGCGGTGTCAAGGGCCAAAAGTCCTTAATGGACAAATTTAAAGCAGTCATGGCTCGAATGAACATAACCTTGGCTATCGAGGAACCGCAAGGCTCTGGGAGCGAATCCGAAAACCGTGAAGGCTATCGTCTTGGTAGCGACACCGAGGACCTTCGCACTATTGACGACGAGTACCCCTCTAATGCCCATATCAACGAAGCTGAATTTAATGGGTACCGGCTCGGCTCTAACTATGCGCCGGGCCTATCGACTGAGCCACTCGACATAGCTAAAGAGAGACATCTCGCGGGCAAGGCTGAATCCTTTCGAAAGAGGCATCATTCTCAATTATTGGCTGTGGCTACTCTTCGCAGATGGCATAACACAGCCCACTATGTCAACTATTTGTGCGCCCAGTCGGATGCGACACGTGAGGTAGAGTTGAGAGAAACGCTTGAAGACAAATTCCATATCTGGAGGACTCTTGCCAATGAAGCCGCGCATGCAGCGCCTAATAATGTACCCCCCAATGTCTATTCTAAGCGCACGGAGAGAATCGCGATGAGGGCACACGAGATCTTGGCAATGAAAAGAGCCCTGATCAAGTGGCGGCAATCCACTCAAGATGAATACCGAAAAAGTCGAGAGACCAGACTGCTGGCGGATCAATTGGCTAGGCAAGAGTATGAGGATGATGATTTTAAGGAAAATCCTGAACTTGCTCGTCTTGCGCAAAGAGCCCATAGAAACTTGGTGCTGTCAAAGGCTTTTACCACGTGGTCAAATAGGGTTGAGGAAGAAGACGCCAAAGCTGAAGTCGCCGCCAAAGCCTACGAAATGAGTTTAAAGGTGAAGGCTCTCGGTCTTGCTCGAAATCGATCAGCTATAAATGGTATGAGAGAACTGCTGGCCAGAAATACCAGTGGTGCTGTTGATTCCTCCGCCGGCCAAGTAGTTGTTCCTGATAGCGGACACTCTGAGTCTCTGACCCCAGCTGTCACAAAGCCTACCTCTGTTGCACTGATGCCTTCTAAACCTCGTCCTCCATCTGAACGGCCATTGTCCTCTGTAGACATCGCTACTCAGCTTCAAACTAGAAGCCTCGCTAAAAACCAACCCACTCCCTCGACTGTACGACCCTCTACTGTTATTCCTATCACTACTGGACCGTCTATCACTACTTCCGTTGATAACGTAGGTGTTAGAAACCGCACTTTCGTTTCACCGGTGGAACCTACACTTTCCAAACAGCCTATTGGAGACTCAAATCCTTCTGATGACGATCAGTTGGATGAGCGAACCATGTTAGCTCGAAGACACATCTTGCGTATGAGATATTTTGGTGCCTGGGAGAGGTACACGAGTGACAATATTGCCAAAGTTGGGCAGTTCGGGCAAGAGACTCAAAATCAACGAGTTACGCAGTCGGTATCCACGTGGCGCAATCAGACTGCTTCTCGACAGCAGCAGGCTTCCGAGCTCAACGTCGAGTTTGAAGAAACCAGGTCCTATCGAAGAGTGGCCCAAACAATTCCTAAATGGAGAGAAAAGGCTGGTCGGGAGGCACATCGCCGAGAAAGGGTTCTTGAATATTATGCCGAAAGAGCCGAGTATTATCAAAAAACTACGAAAGCGCTTCCCGTTTTGAGGGGGAAGACGGAACAAGCCGAGCAGAAAGAGAAGTTGTTGGGGCGTTACGCAGAACGTACCAACTACTACCTGAGGACCACACAAGCTTTGTTAATATGGAGGGAGAGAGCACAGGATGTTTCTCAAAAACATCAGCTTCAGGAGAATTACGGAGAGCGCGCCGATTATTATTACAGAACTCGAGGCACTATTTCCGCTTGGCAGCGTAAGACCAAGCAAAGACGAAAGGAGAGACTAAAAGAAGCACATTTGGAGACGCGCCGTATAGTCAAGAGGAAGATGGGAGAACGTTGCATTAGACAATGGCGTGGTCAACTTGAACCAAGCTACCAACGCTACGAAATACTGAATGTGGTCTTAATGGATGCCCTTGAGGATCGTGAATGGCGACAGGCATCGAGGGCATTCACTACATGGCGACACCGGGCTCAGGAGCGGTCCGAGGCAGCAGCCACGGGCGATGCCATGCTCCAACAGAAAGCTATGGAGAAGTGGCGAGAAAAGGCTGCATTCTACAGAGGTATGGAAGCGGAGGCCGGGGAGCATTGGGAAATAAAGGCGGTGTCTCGAGCGTTGAAGAATTGGAATCTTGGGTCCCTTCAAGGTGCGAACCGCCCAGAGATGGTCGTCAACGCATTAGAGAAGAAGGAAAGAAGATTACTACGACAAGGATTTGAGACATGGTATGGCCGAACGGCAGACAAACTCGTCCCCGTCGAGCTACCTAACGGTACCTACAGAAGCGTGGGTCAAGTAGTTGAAGGTGCCCAACAGCAGACCATCAAACAACAGGCGCGAGGGCTTCTACATACTTGGAAAGCAGCGGCAGCAGATAGCAGGGCCAGTCAAGTACGAGATGAGGTATACGCACCAACACCCGGACGGCCACATTTGTTCCTCGGATCTTTTAATAGAAGGGAGACCACGACGCCCCTAGCACCTGTTCCTAGTTATGTCCGTTGGCAGGGTCGGGATTCGGCGATGGGTAGGTCGGAATTTGGAGCTAGAGTCGGCCGCTCTGAGCGCACGAAGAACCCGAAAAATCTGCGAGTTTCTTGGGCCGCTTAGGCGATGAATCGAATTCAACCAGTAGCCAGCAATATATCCAGACGAAATGTTGAATTCTTACAAGACGGCTACAATAACTACCTACCTAGCTAAGAAAAAAAAACATGAATAGTAACACGTCACTGAATCTTGAATTTAGTAAACCACATAAGTACGTATATAGTACACTAGCTGAAGTACATAGTATATATGTATGTAGGTATATTTAGGTACTAGGTATATGTAGGCGCTGTAGGTACGCTATATGTAGGTAAATTTTGGTCGTATACCCCACGTCATGCCGCATTTAAACCTCCAACTAAACGTAAACTGACCACCGATTGGTACTAGCATCGGGTCATCTGTCGGGCTTGGTTCTACGTCAGCTTCGGCTCCCTATATTACACTTTATACCTAGCGAGATTTACTTCACATAGTTTGTGATAGATTGAGTCAAAATTTACATGGACGTTGATATTCGACAAGCGTCTTTCTTGCCCCGACTGCGTACAAATTAAGAACCAAGAAGCAAGCCTCAGGGATCGCGAAAAGAGCTAGCTACCAACCCAAACGGGGCCTTTGCGAAAGCTACGTTGCCCGATTAGAATCCGTGTCGCAATACGCGCCTCTCCTTCCGATATCCTCGCGCCCTCGACCGTTATCACAAAACCAATCACTTAGCAATGTCATACATGAATAATACGCGCCGATAGTATGAAGGGCGTCCTTCCAGGCAAACCAGAAGCTAGTCTTCAAGCTATCTCGATCGGATACTGGGACGGCAAGCGGATTATCGTATACATTACTGGCAATGCGCTCTCTATCCTTTCCGATCCCAACACCCTCCTACAAACCATTTACGACGATGATAGCCGCAGACTCGAGGCCGTCGCCTTCGATGAATTCTCGGGAAAGATAGCCGCATGTACAGATGAAACTGTTAGGATATACCGACCGTTGGGGCATACACATGATTCTCTCAAGGTTCGCCCACCTCGACTGAGATATTATTTTACGGCGCAGCTAACTAATCAATCATCCACAGTGGGCATTGCAAGCTACCTTCGATGTCGGAAAAGGCTCGACGCCTGCTACGCTCTCGTGGGGAAGCTTCGAGGAGCTTCTCATCGGACGATCCTCCCTCTGGCTCTATGACACCGCGCCATCATCTCCCACCTGCCACTGGAAGCATGAGCTGGCGAGTCCAGTTAAATCGGCGCTTCTCTCCTACGACTCGTCCTACATTGCATCTATCGGCTACTACGACCGTCTAGTCAAGATATGGCGGAGGCTGAACTTCAGCTCTGAGGAAGTCCATTTCGAATATGGCTATTTACCACACCCCCGAGCGATCACGAACATACAATGGCGAAAACCATTCCATGTTGACCAGACCATAGAAAACGTTTTATACAGCTTTTGCGCTGATAAAACACTGCGCGTATGGACTAGTGCGGATGGGATCGGCAGCCACACACTCCAGCTCTGGGGGAAGCTTGATCTTGGGGGGGCAATACCACAAGACCCTGGTAGCCATAAACAAGATGTGAGGTGGGCTTTCATAATTAGCCAACGAGACCTCGCGAATGCTACAGAAAAGGTTGTCCAAGAGCAGGGAAACGACCAAGAAAAAGAGGATGTAGCCCTTCAATATCTGTTATCCATTGCTAACAGAGACACGGAAATATGTGTTGTCTTCGATGGCAATGGAAGCATGTCTGCGTGGGCGTTGGAGAACATCAGTAGCAAGCCAAGGGGTGCCAATAATATTGACAATGTCGCATTCGTCAAGTCGAAGGACTTTGAGTTTCTGAGTCACTCAGCTACAACATCGCATGTTGAGATCTTGAGCTACTGCAATAAGTGTTCGGGGCATCTTCACATTCTCTTTCACCACTTTGATGGAAAGATTGAGGCATTTGAGAGTAATATTGCAGATCTTCTGGATCCGATACCAAGATCCGGCCGGTTAAGTCACCGAGCTACGTGGTCTGGACATTCTGGAGCCATTAAGAAGATCGTCAGAAACTTTAGTGGAGGTGCCATAGTGTCACGGACCGAGGCGGGGGAGGCTATTGTCTGGAATCATCAACGAAGCAGACTGCTCAGACACAACATTATATCAGAAGAACGGCATATTCATAGAATATGCCTACTAAGGGGTGGCCGGTTTGTTGTTTTTCTTCACCATGACACTCTCTCGATATGGGACTGTAGAACCCCTGTCCACAAACTACTTGGAGATTGTAAGTACAACATTCGAGGTAAGCCACTCTGCATTCTAGTTCTTCCCCGGCAAAGAGCCGATGATTTCTCCGTCGCTCATGTAGCGACTATCACGTCGGAACAAAAAGGTATAGTGTGGGAGATATGTCTACCCTTGGATCCTGGTAATACCAATGGGGCAAAGAGTAATGGGCATAGAAATCTCCTTCGGGAGTTCTGCACTTTCGAATTAGAAGGCGCTGGGGACCTTGCATACGTCTTACCTGTCGATCCTGCTGGTTCAAAGCCCGCTACGTATGGATTCCTAGACGTATTTGCCCGTGACGTCGCAGTGTCCTATACTCACAACGGACGCGTCGAATTTTGGACTGCCAGGGTCGATGCCACCCGAAATCGGGTTGAATGGCTTTCCACAGCGTCAATGGAAACGGGGATTACGGAACCTGCTCTGGTCGGTGGCGGTACGATGAAGAAGGCTGCCCTTGTGAATCAGAACCGGTCGGCCGTGACAATTTGGGACATTCGAGGCGCGCGATTAGAATACGAACAAGATTTTGAAAGTCACAATACCGTTCAAGACCTCGACTGGACTTCTACACCTGATTTGCAGTCTATCCTTGCGGTAGGGTTTCCGTACCGAGTTATACTACTTTCACAAATGCGTTTCGACTATCTGAACAAGGGACCGGCCTGGGCTCCGATCCGAGAAATCAGCATTCGGGAGTTTACGCCACACCCCATTGGAGACTCGACGTGGTTAAGCGATGGCAATCTCATCATAGGCGCTGGTAACCAATTATTCTTGTATGACAGGGAATTCGGGGAAACGAGCGCCCTCATTACGAGTGGGCGGGCAACACACCACAAACCCAAGAATCAAGACTTGTTCGAAGTGGTACAACAATTGAATGGGCCGCTGCCAGTATTTCACCCACAGTTCCTCAGCCAGTGCATTCTGGCAGGAAAGCACAAGGTCGTGAAACGAATACTCTTAGCTCTCAATCATACCTTAAAATATCATGTCGAGGGTGACATAATCGATGCCTATCTCGGCCTTGACCTGGCCGAGTTTTACAGTGATGAATTTGTAGGTGGCCCAACAATTTCTTAGGTTCTGTGCTAACAATATAGTCTGCTGGTGGCACAAATGATTCCTCGTATATAATACGCCGGGCATCAATTGACGACAACGACGAAACTTTCACAGAAGAACTCGCATTAAGCATATGCGAAAAGCTTCAGAGTATACCACTGCCACAACTGTCTGGCCATGAACAAATTCAGTTGGTTGATATCGTTGAATGTGCTGGCGTTGTGGAAAAGCACCGGAGGTCTCTCGATGAAAACGGAGCTAGGTTCATGGTCTTCTTCCGGCAGCATGCTTTGCGTAAGGGTAGGGTTAATGAAATTCACATGTCCTGGAGAGAAATCAATTGGGCATACCATTCCACCAGTCAAGATATTCTGATGGATTTCGTGTCTCGTAATTACCATGGGACCATGCTATGGGAAAACGCTCGAGAGAGCGGTATATTCATGTGGCTAACTGATGCCAACGCTGTGGTGAGTTATCATTCTTGGGTCATCTTTCAGCAGGAAACTAAAGATTTGCGCAGAGGGCCCAATTCGAGGTCATTGCGCGCAACGAATACACAAAAAGCGAGATGAAGAATCCCGTAGATTGCAGTCTATTTTACTTTGCCCTAAAGAAAAAAACTGTCCTTCAGGGTCTATGGCGGATGGCAAGTTGGAACAAGGAACAAGCCATGACACAACGACTCTTATCAAACAACTTTGAGGACCCTAAATGGAAGACAACAGCGCTAAAGAACGCTTATGCCCTGCTCAGCAAACGTCGCTTCGGTAGGTCTATATTTATCTTCTCAGTATGTTTGCTAATACCTGGAACAGAATATGCAGCTGCCTTCTTCCTTCTAGCGGATCACCTACAGGATGCAGTCAATGTCTGTTTGAACCAGATCAAGGATCTACAGCTCGCTATCGCCATTTCTCGAATTTACGAGGGTGACACGGGTATGGTTCTCAAAAGACTGTTGGAAAATGAAGTATTAGCCGTAGCCGCACAAGAAGGAAATCGGTGGCTCGCATCCTGGGCATTCTGGATGCTGAAAAGGAGGGATATGGCTGTCCGAGCTCTCATAGTAAATGAACCCGCCTTCACGAATGTTCGTTGTCGAAAACTAACCATGACTAGACTCCCGTTTTTACACTTCTGGATACACCTGCATCTCGGGATCTCAAGTCCAAGTTATTCCTTACCGATGACCCAGCCCTAATCATATTGTATTCGCAACTCCGCCAACAGAGCCTGCAGACCCTCCGCGGGGCATCCAAAGTCACTCCGCGGATAGAATGGGACTTTGTAATCCATAATGCAGGACTCTACGACCGCATGGGCTGTGACTTGCTGGGTCTTGACCTCGGTAAGCTTCATATCCTACCCCTAGTTTGCACCATGTTTGCATTTTACCCCTCTTTGTATGCTAGTATTGACTTGGTCCAATTCATAGTTCGGAACTGGGAATTCCTTCGTCTCCCCATGCCGACACAAAGAGGCTTCGGCGGCGACATCGTCGATCCTACGAAACTGCTCCGCCGTCGTAGCTCGCTCGTCGTCCAGGATCTTCCATTGAGTCCAGCCGTTCCCGGAGATATGAAAACTGGCGGCCATGGCGTCAAGCCGCCGCCGAGTGTATTCCAGGAACCCGACGCGAATTCTCTGCTTGATTCGTTCGGATTCTAGTAGGAGATAGTGGTGAATGGAGGATCAGGCGCGATTATCGATTCTCGGTTTCTCTTACATAGGTAGAGCAGCACTAGGTACCTATCTAACCAACCGGGTAGCGAGGCAGTAGCATCTGTATTCTATTCCTCTTCCGTCGCTCCTCCGTGCCATGGTAGGCTTTGAGGAGAGGCGAGAGGGGCGTTAACTTGCAACTTATGCTGTATTAATAATCACGTTGTCTACATCTAGATGTGTATATAACTCGAGTAGAGGAGCGTGTATCACTTGGAATTGTTTTTTCTTAGTTCGTCATAGACTGCTTAAACGTGGGGGCTCCCGCTGAAATAGTAATCCTTACTTTGCTATTGTTCACATAACAGACGAAGAGTATGTAGGTAGGTATAGTATATTCAGGGATTTTTCTATTTGGTCTAGATAGTATCCTGATGAAACGGGGAATAAATGGCTTTTCCTCCGAGGCGGGTCAGGTATTAGGTTTGATTCGTATCATCGTCCGCTAGCCACGGTGTTTCGCCCCTTATCTATCTTCCCAACCTCGGTATTAGTTATCTAGGGTTGGCCAGGTAGTTGTGCATAGGTCCATGTTTTTACTACTATTTGCTTTCGGACCTGAGAGCGGATACTGGGTTAGGTGTTTTTGAAGACCAAGGACGGGGAGAATACGGATACGGGATAAGGATGCGGATGTATATGCACTCGAGTAGATGTATGATGGGTAAATATATACCTGTAGTTAGTGATCCTCATCGTTGGGACTAGACTTCAGATTTGAACTATTAGATAGACAGATCTCTCTACACTACCACGCTCTGCTTCTAGAGAAGGAACTTGGCGCCGCTGCGCGGCCATGAGCCCGGACCTAGGGACTGCCGTGCTTGCGTGCGCCTTACATGATCTTGGATGATTGGTTAATAAGGAGTTGCTGTCGACATTTAAGAGGTTCGAGGTCGACGGCGCTAATATCGCGAGGCCTTTTATACGGGGGTATGAAGGGGAGGGCACGGAGAAGTGGGATGAGGGACAGGTTTAAAAGATTTGGGATATCATCGCGCGAGTTGTATTTTTTTAATTTATTTTGCACTTTGAGGCTATATCTCGGCTGTTCCAGAAGAAAACAAGACAATTCTTATTGTCGAGAGTCGTGGACCATACAGGTACCGTAACATCGGACACTTTTATTCTCTGTTATATGCCCAAGATACTTACACTACAGTAACCTACTGGCTTACTCATCGCTGTCGCATTTCACTCACTCTTAAAGGTTTAATAAGTTAAGTTATCTAGAAAACATGTCTGAATAGATAGACAGGCTACGAGTTAAATTGTTCGCACCCCAGGTATTTTATTTCAATTTTACGGACGGGGTTGGTAGTCTAATAGCGTCACATTTACGCTTCAAACAGCCTTATCATGATGCTTATTAATGTTGGCGTTTATGGTGATAAAGCGAACCCCGGGATGTCTTGGCAAACGCTCCCGTACACAGCACACAGCCCGCCTATACCGATTCAGCATACGATGTGGAGTCCCTAGACCAGACTATGGCCTATCGGGAAATACCCGTCACCCCATGACACGTCTGGCTTGGTCTGGCTTGGTATCCCAACCACTGAAGCTGCCTTCCCAGCCGTGAATATAGGCGTATCCTTGTCCATCGTCATCTTCTTTACTCTCTTTTTCATTCCTTCATATCCCGTATATATCCATCATGACAGTATAGATTTCAAACCTAAATCGTAATCATTTCGTATTTTCTAGTTACTTATAGCCTATCGTTCGTTGAGTGAATTCGCGACACACCGCCGCAACCGCGATGGCTCCTGATAGAGGATTAACCGTATTAGAACCTCAGCCAGAGGACGACCTCGAATTCGAAGCCGAGGAAATGAGGCCGCCAACGTCCTCCGGGGACGGCGACCCGCCCGTCAAATTCCTCCCCGAGGGCCGTCACTTCACCTTTCGCGGCGTGGCAGTTGGCTTGCTCGTCGGCCTCGTCATCGTCTTCTCCAACATGTACTTCGGCCTGCAGACCGGCTGGGTTAGCATGATGACTATGCCTGCGAGTCTGCTGGGTTTCGGTATCTTTCGCACCCTCTCGCGCCACTTAAGCTTTCCATTCACGCCTGTTGAGAACGTGCTGGTGCAGTCCGTTGCCGGTGGAATGGCTATCATGCCGTTGGGTTGCGGTTTCGTCGGAGTGGTAAGTCTGGCTTCAAAGCCTCCAACCGGTGGTAGATGTAACGAACATTCATCAGAGAATCGATCTTGACGAGGGTCTATATACGATGATATATCATTAAGTGAGAGTACTAACTCATATTGGCCATAGTTGCCGGCCATGGAATACTTGTTGAAACCCTCCGAGCAGGGGCCCATCTACCTTAGCATGGGAAAGTTGATCATCTGGTCTCTCGGCCTTTGCTACTTTGGAGTCGTCTTCGCTGTTCCATTGTAAGTCGGTCTATACTTGCATTATCGCAACAACTCATACTCACTCCATTACAGGCGACGACAAGTCATCATAAGAGAACAATTGAAATTTCCAAGTGGTTTTAGCACAGCGGTGTTGATTGGCGTCCTCCACGGCAAGGGGAGCACTCAGAGTAGCGGAGCTCTAGACTCGTCCAAGGCGGCCACATTTGGAAGCCTAGCACTAGAAAACCAGCCCCTTTACGAATCTGAACACGTGAATGACGAAGAGGATCGGACCACTTCCGCAAAGAAGCAGACCTGGGCTGCCAACATCAGACTTTTGCTAATTACCTTTGGTATCTCGGGTATATATACCTTGTGTACATACTTCTTTCCCATCTTGCGTAATCTTCCTATATTTGGTACCGTCGCCGCCGAAACCTGGCTATGGACTCTCAATCCGAGTTTCGCGTATGTTGGTCAGGGCATCATCATGGGTCCGGCAACAACCATACACATGCTTTTAGGCGCAATAATCGGATGGGGTATCTTATCGCCCTTGGCGAAGAATCGAGGCTGGGCACCTGGCCCGATCAACGATTGGGAGTCTGGGAGCAAAGGGTGGATTGTCTGGACTTCACTAGCGATCATGCTAGCAGACGCAGTGATTAGCCTTGGCTACATCGCCCTACGTCCTCTAGTCGAAAACGGTCCAGCGTTACTCGGATCACTCAAGCAAAAATATAGCCGCGGTGGCCTACGAGGTCTTTTCCGCCGTCATCCTACGGGATATACCGCTGTTGCTGATGACGAAGCTATCACAAGTCGACATTCGACGTCTAGTACGGATGGAATAAGTGGTCTGTCAAACCCAAGTGGTGAACATGGGGGCCGAAGGGTATGGGATCACGATGATGCCCCTCCAGAGCAGCTTGTGGGCACCAAAACCGTTAGCATTGGCTTGGTCATTTCGGTCGTCTTCTGCATCGCCAGCATTCACATTACTTTCGGGGAGTTGGTACCCTTATATGGCACTATAATTGCCGTTTTCATGGCTATGGTACTCAGTATCATGGGTGTTCGTGCACTGGGTGAGACAGACTTGAATCCAGTATCGGGCATCAGCAAGATTGCGCAACTTTTCTTCGCGCTCATCATCCCTCAAACCAACAAGGCCAGCGTACTCATCAATCTCATTGCCGGTGCTGTCTCCGAGGCCGGCGCTCTGCAAGCCGGTGACCTAATGCAAGACCTCAAGACAGGACATCTATTGGGCGCTGCTCCTAAGGCCCAATTCTGGGGCCAGATCATCGGCGCTACTGTCGGTGCCGTAGTCAGCGCATGGATATATAGACTTTATACCGCCGTGTATGAGGTCCCCGGTGATCTATTCCAGGTCCCAACCGCGTTTGTGTGGATCTTCACTGCGAGACTAGTCACAGGCAAGGGACTACCGTATATGGCGCAAGAGTTCGCAATAGGTGCCGCCGCTATATTTGCTGTCTTTACAGTTCTGAGGACGAAAGGTATGGGGAAGAAGTGGCATGCGTACATCCCTGGAGGTATTGCCGTTGCAGTCGGTAAGTAAAAGAACTTTAAACTTTGCTCAGATTATTTTTGGACTAATTAATATAATAGGCATGTACAATGTTCCGTCGTTCACTCTAGCAAGGACTATTGGCGGATTGGTGAATTGGTATTGGAGGGTCCGTCTCAGGAGGGACGACACACCCCTGATTGTGTTGGCATCTGTAAGTGAATTTTTACCATGATTTACACTTTTGCGTATATCTACTAATGGCCACGAAGGGGTTTATCCTAGGCGAAGGTTTCTTGAGCATTGTAAACCTGATACTGCAAAGCACTCAGGTCCCTCATTTATAAGGACTGCTCTCAACACAAGCTAATAGCGCCGAAACGTATTAGACCGTACTATAGGTTAGGTTACGATATCAACATAGGTAGAACAATGCGATGGTATAATATGGCTATATTTTTTACGTGTCGTTAGACTATTCGTGGAGTATCTCTTGTCAAGTTCCTACTGAACGTGGCTTAGTCAGCAGCATTTCTCTCCTCTCCAACTTGAGCCCCTCTAACTTGAGCCCCTCTTAACTGAACCCCTCTTACAATCGAGCAGTGGTACGACTATGGTGGGGTAAAGCTGTGAATACCTAGGTTAGATAGTGCACATATAGGCCGACTCAGTCTCCCATCCTTTACTATTGACATTACAGACTACACTAAAAGCTCACCAAATCAGAAAACAAAAATCATTCAACATGCTTATTAAGGAAAGCCACACCGATGTCCAGACCCAGGCGAATGGGAAGGAGAGTTCCATGAGTATGTTGTGCTCGTCCAATGAATTCAGCTCAATAATACGGCTAACCCGCAGCCAGGAATATTCGTCTTTCACCCTACTGTTCCCCAATATCCAAATGCGTAAATAGACAAACGAACCCTTCCTGATTGGATATTAGCGCCGTTACTGATACGAAATGACACAGCCGATTCCCTGGTGTCGTGTTGTTTAGCGAGATCTACCAAGGTGCGCATGTGCTAAGGCTTGGATGCTTTAACTCCGGCTTAGTCGGTATTATTTGCTAACAGGGCAATAAAAAGTGACCGGGCCGGTAGAGCGATTTGCCCGTCAGATTGCCGGGCAAGGCTACATTGTTGCAGCGCCTTCGTCGTACCATGATTTCACTGGCCCTGAGGCGTTGACGTACGACGTGGTACGGCACCCAGACATTCATCTCTTATTTTCTCTTTTTGGCAGTTGCTGGAAATCATCGTTTTACTTGTGTTACAATTACTAACCGGCAATCCTACACAGCCTGGTACGGATCAAGGGAATGAATGGAAAGTCACAAAGGTCTGAGCCTTCTCATTCGCATGCCTGCCGTTGAAGCCGGTTGTGTCCCGTTGCCTCGGTCACCCACCCATTGGACAGCTCGCTTACCTATAATTTTATTGTATTGTGACAGACCCTCCAATCGTACGACGAGGACACCTCCAAGACGGTTGATTATTTACTCAGCCTGCCGACATGCACAGGGCTCATAGGCACCACCGGAATGTGCCTCGGCGGCCATCTTTCTCTACGTGCTAGTGTAAGGCTCCTGTTTCTACAGCCTCACTGTTGCCCAACACCAACAATGCGTACCCACATAAAACAATTATTACGCCATTATTGCCTATCCTTCACGTAGCCTTGCTAACATTATGACCACCGCCACAGCTCCATCCCCGAATCAGTGCCTGCGTCTCATATTTCGCGACAGACGTGCACAGCCGAACTCTGGGTCCATACACCGAGGCCAACACGTCGACACAGGCACCACCGGATAGCAACCACACGATCGACAAGCTCGCGAACATCAAAGGAGAGGTTGCGATGATCTTTGGTATCAAGGACACGCACATACCCGACACTGGCCGCGACCTGATTCGGCACAAGCTGCGCGAGTCGGGCGTCGTGTTCAACTTCCACGAGTTTGCGTGGGCCCAGCACGCCTTCATTCGCGACGAGCTCAGCAAGGGCCGCTACGATCCGGCTGTTACCAAGATCTGCTTCGAAGTGCTGCTCGAACTATTTGGAAGAGTCCTCAAGACGGACTTGGGAGCGCGCGATGGGACACCGGAGAAGATTGAGCATTTTTGCTAGATTAGACGTAGTTTGTAGCTTGGAGCAGGTTCCTGTATATTCAGGTCAATTCTGCACAATGCTATGTGACAAAGAAAAGTTGTGTCTCAATTCAAGTTTCTTCGCGTTCATCCTAGAATGTTCTATATCTCTGTGGCCCGACTGACGTTTGCATGGGGCTTTCATGGGGCTTTGATGGACCTAGGCAAGTTCCGTTATTGGTCGTAGTGGCAAGTCCGATCCCAGAGTTCTGCCTAGAGTTCTATCCAGAGCTTGTGTCTTGATGGGAATAGGAAGCGTAAGTGTCAGTATAGTTTTCCCTGAAAACGTTATGCTGCCTAGGTAGCTTCCACTCGAGGAATTTAATGTTTGAAACCAATAATGGTATTCACAAGCAATAGGACCAAGGCTTATTATGTATGTACGTAAAAGGGAGAGAGAGAATTATACATGCACCCAAGTATTGAAGTACCGAAGTATCTAAGTACCAAAGTACCCAAGTACATACCAAAGAGGTACATAGGGTGAATATCCGGGGAGGTAGTTGAACCAATAAAGCATCACATATATGCTACAAGCCCCTCAAATCTTGATTGCAACAAACGACCGATAACAAAATAAAAGAATCCAGAAAAAACTGGGCAGGTTTAGATCACGCAGAATAAATTTGTGCACATGCTGCTATTGTACTTGAATAGAACTATAGGTATTTGTAGTTATTGGCATGAGCAAGTTTTAATGTTTAACAATCATGGTTAAGAATTATGCCGAAGGGTACCTGACCTTCATGTAGATACAAGCAACTTTGAAGAAGAAAAAAAAAAGAGGAACCTTGAAGTGGGGAGGGCACCCTCTTCTCTACTAGTAAATCTAGGGTTGCCTTGCAGTTACCAGGCCGCCAAAAATTTTCTGCCCAAAAGCTGGGGGCCCATTAGGTTCCTGCCTACCGCCTCGGGTATGACTGAGACGACTGAGGGTGCGAGCATAGGTACTTTTGAGATCTCTACTATGAATGGTTTCTGTATGGCGGGGTTGCCCTTAGTGACCTCATTACCCCCCCACCACAGCTCCGCAACAAAATCGTAGAAACAGACAGATTTACCAGCAAAAACAGCATTGGATCAAGGTTAAGTGAATTAAAAACATTACCATTAGATTCTACGTGTGTTACATTGGTAGTCACGAATTTTTCGCCGTGGTTTTAGCTGGAAAGCGCCTGAAAAAGCCAGAAACTGCGTTGCGCCTTGCAACTTCATTCCAGAAGCTTCCGAACTTTCTTTGGATCCACCTGAGTACCTACCTCTGATAATATAAGGCTTTGCACTCTCACAAACTACTCTACTCCCATTCCTTTTCCACATCAATACAATCTTCAACTCTTCCCTTAGATACCCCCAATTCTCTAAAGGCACCTCAGAAGCCGCTTCACTCAACTCTACATATCGTCTTCACTTTTCCTATCCGTTTTCTTTTCTTCCATCGTCATTCATCACAATATCGCCCACAATGGTCGCGGCCGTAGGTATTGACTTGGGCACGACCTACTCGTGCGTCGGTGTCTACCGAGACGACCGAATTGAGATCATTGCCAATGACCAGGGTAACCGGACAACACCTTCGTTCGTTGCCTTCACAGATACCGAGCGTCTGATCGGAGATGCCGCCAAGAACCAGGTTGCCATGAACCCTGCTAACACAGTCTTCGACGCCAAGCGTCTGATCGGACGCAAGTTCGCCGATCCAGAGGTTCAGGCCGATATGAAGCACTTCCCCTTCAAGATCATCGACAAGGGTGGCAAGCCCATCGTCGAGGTCGAGTACAAGGGTGAGACCAAGACCTTCACACCCGAGGAGATCTCCTCCATGGTCCTCATCAAGATGCGTGAGACCGCCGAGGCCTACCTAGGTGGCACCGTCAACAATGCTGTCATTACAGTCCCTGCCTACTTCAACGACGCCCAGCGTCAGGCTACCAAGGACGCCGGTCTCATTGCTGGCCTCAACGTCCTCCGTATCATCAACGAGCCCACCGCCGCTGCCATTGCTTACGGTCTTGACAAGAAGGTCGAGGGCGAGCGCAACGTTCTGATCTTCGATCTTGGCGGTGGTACCTTCGATGTTTCTCTCCTTACCATTGAGGAGGGTATCTTCGAGGTCAAGTCTACCGCTGGTGACACTCACTTGGGTGGTGAGGACTTTGACAACCGCCTCGTCAACCACTTCGTAACTGAGTTCAAGCGCAAGCACAAGAAAGGTAAGAATTTTTATCTCTCGATTCTTTTTCGTGCTAAACTCAATCTTAATTTTCTGGCCTTTTTTACTAACCTGCCTATCAGATTTGTCTTCCAACGCCCGTGCTCTCCGACGTCTCCGCACCGCCTGCGAGCGTGCCAAGCGTACTCTATCTTCGTCCGCTCAGACCTCTATCGAGATCGACTCGCTGTACGAGGGTATTGACTTCTACACGTCTATTACTCGTGCTAGATTTGAGGAACTCTGCCAGGATCTCTTCCGATCAACCATTCAGCCTGTCGACCGTGTCTTGGCTGACGCTAAGATCGACAAGTCTCAAGTCCATGAGATTGTCCTCGTCGGTGGTTCCACCCGTATCCCCCGTGTCCAGAAGCTCATCACCGACTACTTCAACGGCAAGGAGCCCAACAAGTCCATCAACCCCGATGAGGCTGTTGCCTACGGTGCTGCCGTTCAGGCCGCTATCCTATCTGGTGACACCAGCTCCAAGTCCACCAACGAAATCCTGCTTCTCGATGTTGCCGCCCTTTCTCTTGGTATCGAGACTGCTGGTGGTATGATGACCAAGCTTATCCCCCGCAACACTACCATCCCCACCAAGAAGTCCGAAGTCTTCTCTACCTTCTCTGACAACCAGCCTGGTGTGCTCATTCAGGTCTACGAGGGTGAGCGTCAACGCACCAAGGACAACAACCTGCTCGGCAAGTTCGAGCTTACCGGTATCCCCCCTGCCCCCCGTGGTGTTCCCCAGATTGAGGTCACTTTCGATCTCGATGCCAACGGAATCATGAATGTCTCTGCCGTTGAGAAGGGCACTGGCAAGTCCAACAAGATCACTATCACCAACGACAAGGGCCGCCTGTCCAAGGAGGAGATCGAGCGTATGTTGGCTGAGGCCGAGAAGTACAAGGAGGAAGACGAGGCTGAGGGTCGTCGTATCAGCGCCAAGAACGGCCTTGAGTCTTACGCCTACTCTCTTCGCAACACCCTCAGCGACTCCAAGGTCGACGAGAAGCTCGATGCTGCCGACAAGGAGAAGCTCAAGACTGAGATCGACTCCGTCGTCTCCTGGTTGGACGAGAACCAGCAAGCTACCCGTGAGGAGTACGAGGAGAAGCAGAAGGAGCTCGAGGGCATTGCCAACCCCATCATGATGAAGTTCTACGGTGGTGCTGGCGGCGCTGGCGGTATGCCCGGTGGCATGCCTGGTGGCGGCCCCGGCGGCTTCCCTGGCGCTGGTGGTGCTCCCGGTGCTGGTGGTGATGATGGCCCCACTGTTGAGGAGGTTGACTAAATTCCTACGACTCTTCGACGACTTGATTGATTTTCTACGGCGTTCTCTGGTGTCCGGCATCACGAATGGCGGGATGGGTAATGTGGTTCTACCTAGATTTTCTGCGGCAATGATACAGGCACAAAAGTTGCGGATTCACGACTGCATGGATGTACCTTAGTATGGACTCATCCCTGAACAATAAGTAATGTTAACAACTAAATATCTTCTTTCCAAACGTGACATTGCATGAACTTGAATTTTGGTTGATATACACACACCACTTACACAGTAAATGTAGAGTGGGTTAAATGAATCACTTTCTCGATTGTACTTCAGCATGATGGAGAAGGTAGATTCAATTTGCTATTCAGTTATACATAAATATACTACGACGATGATGTCCTCTCCTCTTCCTCCTTAAGCATGCGCTGTATCATCCTCCTCCGCTCGATCTCCTGGCGGCGCCATTCTTCATCGCTAATGTCGGGCTTCTCGTAGCGTCCCTGGAACACCGAGCCCGGGGGCAGCTTCTCCGTCCGCGGCTCCCAGACGTCTGTGCTATTCGGCATGCCGGGACCGTATTTCTTGATCTCCTTCTGGCGGTAGTAGTCCCTGATGGCCTCCTCCTTGACGGTGCCCGAGTAGGCGCGCGTGCGCATGCAGAACCAGAAATCGTCCCACTGCTCGCTGCAGGAGCGCATGCCGCCGCTGCGGAAGACGGAAGTCCACTGGCCGCCCAGACTATTGCAGTGGAAGGCGTGGTCGAAGGCCTGCCGGCAGGACATGCTCGTGGGCAGTAACGACTCGGAGACGGCGTCGAGGCGGACCGCGTCGCTGGGGTTCGAGGGGGGTGTTTGGGGTGAGGACCAGGAGGGCCACTGTGTGGATGCGGATGTGGATGAGGGTTGTGAAGATGATGGTTTCGTGGGGGGATTGCTGCTCCCGCTGAATTCTGCTTGTATCTGCGCCATGAACTTCGCGATCTCTGGGTCCCCGGATACAGGCTCTGGGGCGTTGTTGATTTGGGGGATGGAGGATTGGGGCTCGGTGTTGGGCGCGCTCGCGTCTGCGGCGCTGGCTTTTGGCGCGGGGCCGGATGACCAGAGCCAGCCCATCTTGTGTTTCTTCTTCTTCCTCGGTTCGGGTTCGCGGGTTCGCGGTTTGTAGTTGGGTTGCGGATTAGAGACGTTGGCGGGTGTAATATGCTTCTTCTATATTGCTAGGGTATATGGCTGGGGGTACTGAGGTGCGGGGGGTTGTAGCGCGGGGTATGTTGCTCGATAGGATTGGTATGTATATGCTGTAAGTGTCTTGTGGTTGGGTTTGAGAGATGGTCGTATGATGATGGGTGGTTTCTTGGAAACACTTGGACCAATAGTCGACGAGCGGAAATTGCTGACCACCCGGAAATAGTGCTCCTCTCAACAAATTTTAGCGTAGGCTTTTGCTATCTAGACGACTTTGGCCCTCGATTACACTTCTTCAACTCTTTCGCGCTGACATGGGTGTAGGCATACCCATGCCGAAAAAGATGGTGTATATAGTACTATGAACATGATAAAGCTTTCTTAAGTATTGTGGCTTGTTTCCGTGGCTTTCTTTTGTGGCTGAGGTCGATCGCTAAGAAAGCGTTACCATCCACACAGGCCATGGAAATCCAAATACAATTAGTACTCCTACATTTACCAATTCTAACGGTGAGCACTGTAGCTACAAACATAGGGGATGCCTAAGAAAAGTTGATAGTTTTATTGATGTGTTAATACGGCGTTGCATTCTCATGATTAGTAGATTAACCCATACCACAAGCGGATTGACACCCCAAGCGGATTGACACTTTTCCTGGAGGTACCCTGTAGGCCAATTTCTTAGCAGGGGTACTTACTCCACTTTATTATAACTTCGCGAAAAACGGTTGTACGAAAATAAACTTAGTATTATTAGATTCGCAATGAAATAACGAATCCAATGGTATTTTCTTTTATTTTCTAGCTATTTTATTTGGGCATATAGCTTTAAAAAAACAAATTTGCAAAGATTATTTTAGCGTGGTTTTTAATAGCGCCTTAAATAAAATAGTTAGAAAATAAAGAAAAATATCATTAGATTCGTTATTTAATTGCGAATCTAATAATACTAAGTTTATTTTCGTACAACCGTTTTTCGCGAAGTTATAATAAAGTGGAGTAAGTACCCCTGCTAAGAAATTGGCCTACAGGGTACCTCCAGGAAAAGTGTCAATCCGCTTGTGGTATGGGTTATGTGAAGTCGTATTGTGTTAGACTACACTATTGCCTACCGCCAGATGCTAGATACTAACCTAACTAATGCACCACCCCTTCGCCAGTCTACTAACTATCGTTCACTTATTGAAAATTGTAAGAACGTTGAACAGAGAGACAACGTTTAATTATCTATTAATCGATAGCCGATCAATAGTATATAGTTAACCATTTTTTTAACAGGAGCAGGAACGTAACGGTAGTATGGTGACCTACTATTCTCATACTAACTTTTAAACATACCTGCGGGCTCAACATTTCTAAGGTATATTATATACCTTTCAAGCTTAAGTACCTACACAATGTTGTCCTAGCTTAAGTAGTAAAGGTTGATGTCTCCTTAGCCAGTTACAATAATCATACTAGAGCTCAACGAGCTCATATTTAAGAACAGCCCATCGTAAGGACGGATTGGTACTTATGTGTAATTTCATTTATTTGTATTAGTATGTACCATTACCCCCAGAGGTTATGCCACGGGAGTGCGCCGCTAACGTATTTAGCAATACGCGTTCATAATTGACTGAGTAGGTAAGCTTAAACCCGCACGTCTCTGGGGTACTATATCTTTGGCGTCTTGTTGGCATCCCTCTTAATATCACCAAATATAGGCCTAGATGGTTTGCTTAAAAGCACGCGTTGTCGATCCAAGACGTAATTGACACTCAATCTCTATTCTCATTGATTTTGCTGCCTTCGTCCTCGGTTCCCTCTAGCTCTTCATCTAACTTCGATAAAAACTCGTCCTTCACAGTTTTTACGACTAGCCCAACTCTCTTGACAAGTTTATTTACATTCTTATCCGGAAACCACAGCAAAGCGTACTCCGACTCCGTTCGCTCCTTAACTAGACGAATTGCTTCCAACTGACGTCGGCGAATTGAACACGATCACCAATGGTTTCCACGCCTCGCCGATCCGCTACCGTCGTTTCGGAGACCTCCGGTGCCGAAGGCAGACTCAGGAGCTTCTGTAGTTTCTGTACGTTGTCGAGGGCGCTGCCACTGCCTATGACTATCGAGAATCGCGGCTGAGGTGTTCGCTCTCCTGCGTGGTAGGCTCTGATAGCAGCTTGGAACCTGTCACTCCAAGAGTGTCGCGAACCGCCCTCTGGGGGGGACTAGATTTTTGATTTCCCGAGCTTGACTCTAAGGCTCTCTGCCATGATGATATGGGTTGAGTTAAGCAAGATGAGAGATCATAGGAAAATGGTAGAACACGCGCGAGTTTGATAAGAGTTTGGTGACGGGATGTTTCGGGTGTACGATACAATAAAGGCGTGAGGTTGCTATGTGAAATGACGGGAAGATGAAGTGACACAAAGTAGGCCTGAGAAGCTTGAAGTTGCACCTAAATTATATGATCACCTAGGCAGGCACCTACTGTGACAAACATAACCCCACTCTATGCAAGGGTAGAAAGAAACCCGAGGGGTATGGTGAACGTAACCCCCACTCAAAGCCAAGATCCTGGGCCAATCAACGTAGAGAGGCCTGACACCACGAAAAGAACCCAACGTATAAACCAACACGGCGGCCACGTAAACTATGTTGGTTTTAACATCACAATACCAACCGCAGTGAGTTCGCCTCGTTCCAGGACTAAATTAGCTATTTACTCCGTATCATAGACCAACCCGGCCTCCTATGAGGCAATCATCTTATCATGCCATCTTTAGCGTCGGCCACCAACCCATCTAACATTTCTTTGGATATTGTTATATGCATATTGTATAAGGGCTGCCAGCGGCTATCAAGGGGCTGAGTTTCCTCAACCTCGCTGCCTAAAACCCTCCGGCCATCAAATTTCCATATTCGTGCTCGTTAGCCTCTGCTACGACCATGTCGTGAAAAGATGCGCGCGGCAAGTAGTATGCCTTGGGTTTCACACCGAGGAGTTTTATCCACAAACCCATACACTCGGTAACCTATTATGAGTTGTATTGCAATGGTCTTGCTATAGGTCTTGGTATCTTTGTTGGCTGAGTAGTCATGTATCCGTTCGATGTTATGAGGGAACGCGAAACCAAGGAGACGGTCTATGAGGCCTATAAATCCACGAGCTGCTCTTTAGAAAATAGAGGATTGTACAGCGTAGAATAAGACATATACAACTTACACTACAATCCAAATATATCCCAAGAGCTTCAAGTTTCATATTACTCAATAATTATAGACCCTCATCTTATCAATAATGGCACACTCGTCGACATCAAATTCTCACCTCCTGGCATTCGGGCCGGAGATGGAGTTCCTCATTCGCCCTAGGCAGGCCATCATCCCACAGCTGGTGAATTCAGGCTGGAACATCAATATCAAGCCCAACAGTACGAATGAAAAGCTCAAAGAAACCAACAAGAGCATCATGCGAGCGGAAATTGCTAATTCCCTTCGCGAGTTTGGTATCTCAGCTGGGCTGACGACGACCAACTATGGGGAGTGGTCGGTGGTCGACGAGCGAAGCCTCGATGAAGCTAACGATTTCTGTATGATCAATAGTTCACTCCAACCTTTAGTTTGCTGAAGTCACTAACCTATAAATACGAAATAGGGCGTGTCGAGATCATCTCGAAGATCTTACTTACGACAGATGACTGGCAAACCGAAGTTGAAGGAGTATTCCTAGCCTTAAATGCTGGTTGGCAAATCTCCCTGACTACAGGCTGCTCCATGCATGTGCATGTATCTCCGGGTATTACGGATCAGGACGTATATAGTACGCCACAGATCCGCAGAATCATGAAAGCAATCGCCTTCTATGATGATGCAATTACCAAAATCATGCCAGCGGACCGAAAGAATAACCAGTGGGCTATGTCGAACTTCCGGGGTCAAGATGCCCCAAACCATCTACAGCAAGCTTATGCAGCAGTTCCAACCCGGACATGGGCTCCTCTCTTTGCCCGGTTTGACCAACTCAAGATGAAGCAGATGGTGCACATGGAGTTCGGCCAGTCTAGGTACCTGTCGTGGAACTTTTCTAACCTTACCGCCCAGTGTGGGACTGTGGAGTTTAGGCGACCTCCTGCTGTCCAAACTGCGACGGCGGCGAAACATTGGGCAGGCGTGGCGCTTGGCTTCGTTTCTGAAGCGATCATAACTGATTTCAAACCCCATTGTTCTCACAACGCCTATGGACGCATTGATTCTCTTCAGAGATTTATTTCAGATGGAGTCAAGCGGCTCGGGGGGCACTGCCAACGTGCGGTTATCTTTGAAAACTTAGTGGAAGACAGGAACCCTCCTACAGTTTACTCGGCTGCTCAATTGCAAGTAATTGCGCGCAAGAAACTGGAAAAGAACCAGCAGGGGAGTCCATTTGCGACAAAGGTAGGTACCCGAACACTGCTCTTTTATTGCTACCCAGTTAGATAATTTGCTGATGCTTACGGTGTAGGCCAACTCCCGTCCAAGCTCTCCAGCCTCAAGAACCTCTTCCCCAGGCGCGCGGTCGAATGCTTCTAGCAGTTCGTCTAAACGCTCATGATAACGTTGATAGTATTGGAGACCTGCTTGCGCTAGTGTAAAGATGTGAAGGATTTGTGTGCGTGCGTCCATTCAGAAAAGAGATGGGTACTCGTGTATTTTGGAATTGCTATAGCTTTGTATAGATGTCAATGGTGTACTCGGTATTGGATTATACCGGATTATTATATAATCACCTGCTCTACCGAGATGTGCTAATCCAGAAGGGTAAGTTCAGCGGAACAGTACCTAGCATGTAATTCCTCCACCCTTTATCCACTGACCTACATACTCAACCTTGGTAGTATTGATCTCAGCTGGTAGCAGGTACCAATCATTCAATATAAATTGTTATACGCCATTGAGTATACACCATGGACAGAGTACTATTTATTCCCGAGCTTCTCGAGTTAATTCTGCTTCAGCTCGACATGGCCACGCTCTTAGTCTCAGCCACAAGAGTGAGCAAGACTTGGAAGACGGTCATAGACACGTCTGTTTCGATTCAACAGACTCTGTACTTCAAGGCCTCGTTAGAGCCGGGAACGGGGTACCCCACCGTCAACCCTCTCTTGAAAAAACGCTTTGGGCATTGCTTCTTCGATTCAGGTGACTTTTACGGATACCTCCGTCGTGCCAACTCCTTTTATTCTATCCCATGGACGCTTTCAGGTGGAGTTGGTCCTCGGGTAAGGGACCCGACAGAAGATAGACCAGCGTATCCTAGGGGCCCACAGACGTCAGAGATGACGACACAGCAGCTTCTCGAAATACACATAGCATGCGAGAAATTTACGCGGAAGGAGGCGAGCTGGCGAAAGATGCTTGTTTCGCAGCCTCCACCACCGTGTCTTGGCTACCTTTTCATGGAAGCTGACCCGGTCCACTTCTTCGGTCCCCATTGGGTCTGGACAACTCTGATCTACCCAAACACGGGACCTTCGCTACCTGGCCTCCGTATGGGTACCCTTTACGACATCGTCCAATACCGCGCCGGCCATCACGAACGCAATTCAATGTGGTTTAGAGTCGTATGGGGCGAGGCACGAGACCCCTATAGTACTAATAGTAGCCGTGACAAGTGCCGAGAACTCCTGCAACAGACTAATGTCGTTGTAGAGTTTTATCACATATCGGACGAAGCATTCGTGGAATTTCATCGTGAACCTCGAGACCTAACCCTATTCGACATGAGATTCCGCAGTGACGATTATCAACACGTCGACGTTCCGATAAACGAGCGAACATGGAAAACCGGCGAAGAACCAGCTTTGGACGGTCGGTATTTCATCCAATGATATCTCGGCATTGTCAATATGGCTTCAATGTGTTGGTTTCATTATCTTATGGGGTCTGGGCACAGTATTCTGGCTCTCCCAACGATATACCTTTCGCTTTCATAATAACTCCATTAGTGCCGCTCTTTTCGATATCTCGGTTCAAGTACCCTCTACTGCACGCGAATAGGAATCTAAGTGAGAGGCAGGTAGACGATAACAATTTTCTGTTGAGGAAGATTGACACAGGGGCTGACATAATAAAGAATTAATGAAAACGACTTCGCCGCGCGTCGATTTATATCAATATGAAATGTGAATATCAGAGAAGTTTTGAGTGTTGGAACTAGAGTATATCAGAAAGAAATCGATCATTTTATACCAACGAGTGTTCTTTTTGATCTTTTTGATCTTTTTGATCTAGAGAGGAAGATACCCGGGCCCTACTTCAGAAGCCCTTCCTTTAGGGGACGGGAGGTCGACCGACGTCTAGTATTTTCAGATGCTGTCTACTAAGTTCATCGAGACCGCCTGGTAACATGTGGTGTGTGGCTATTAGAGAAGACAATTAGGCAAGTACTGCAGAATGTGAGCCTTGAGATCTGATATGAAATCAAAGCCATCAGCCACTGTGTATCTACCTAACTTTACACTTAGCTCGGGCACTGTGAGGGGTCATTAATGGCACTGTCCCTCTTACCTATCCCGTAGCCCGGAGCTTGGCAATTCAGCCTATGATATCATCAGTATTTGGCGCGTTATTCCTAGTTTAGTTATGAATTATGTGTGTGTGCGTCCGGGTCATACGACACAGCTCTGTCCTCCTGCAACTCTCCTTGAGCTTGCCTCGCTCTAGGCACCTCAGACAATGCTTGCTACAAGACAGATCGGAACCGAGTTCCGGTCCTTGCCATTGTCTAGCTGGAGAGCTCGAACCGCTTTGAACCGAGCATACTGCTCGCCTAGATTACCGGCAAGATGGACGTCGCCGGTGCACGTAACTCGGCGGGCTTGGAAGAGCACCGTAGCTACGGAGGATGAAAAGAGTGGCCATATAGAGACAGCTCCTAATGAGTCAATTCTCTGGGTTGATAGTAAGCACCAAAATGCTCATCGACATTAAGGACTTTTGTTGCTGACGCTTTGGTCATGACAGGTTTGTATCCTCTCAGACTAGCCGGCATACATTTGCCATGGCGAAGCCCAGAAACAGACTTGCCAGGGCTGATGAAGCGATTTGAGCAATCGGGTTTCAGCATCATGGACCCGGTTCAAATAGTAAAACGCGCGTTACCTAGCGACGTTCCCCTCAAAGTCACCGAGATTCTTCCAAGAATCAAGGATGGCGGTGCCTTTGTCAAGTTCGCTCACCCTCCTGAGGTAACGCCAAAGGACATTGAAGGGAAAGTCTCGAAGTTACTGGCTGAGAAACCGATCAAACGGTTCTTTAGTCCCCTTCGTGGCGTACAAGCCGGATTAGTAAAAGGAGTCCCGTGGCTCGAAGACCTACAGAGATATCCCAAGGGCCGACTACGTATTGAGTTTGTCCCTAAAAATCCCGGAGAAGAAGCGGTTGAGTTCTCGCAGGAGACCCTGTATAGCATGTTCCGTCGGTATGGCTCGATTTCCGAGATCGTTTCCCAGCCTTGGGATTCCAAGGTCGTCCCCAAGTACGCCTACGTCGATTTCTTCTTTGTGAGAGACGCTATCATGGCTCGGAACTGCCTTCATGGGTTCGTGGTGCCAGAGGAGCTAGGCGGAGGAAAACTCGGCACTAAATTCCGCATTTCCTACGAACGACGAGCCAAAACCAACCGGATCTGGGATTGGATTACGAATCACCCACGAATCGTCATCCCCGTTGTCGTAGCCTTGCTCACGGGTCTGACAGTTGTCATCTTTGATCCTATTCGCTCATTCTTTGTCAAAGTTTATGTCTCGCGCAAATACCGCCTGAGTAACAGTAGACTTTACCGATGGCTCCGAAAACAAACATCCGATATCTTTGCGTTCAGGAGAGGAGGGGCCGAGCAGGCAGGGTTGAATGCAGTTTGGTCTCATCGAAAGGACATAATTGAGCAGATTCAAGCATGGTTAATGGAGACAACCGAGACCTTTATTGTGGTGCAGGGTCCTCGTGGCTCTGGGAAGAAAGAACTCGTCCTCGAGCAAGCTCTTAAAGACAGGCAGAACGTTCTCGTGATTGACTGCAAGCGGATTGTTGACGCTAGAGGCGAATCAGCAATTATCAAGAATATGGCGTCGGAGGTTGGCTACCGCCCCATCTTCTCATGGGCGAATAGTATGAGTAGCATGATTGACCTCGCGATCCAAAGTACCACTGGCGTGAAGGCAGGGTTCTCGGAGACACTAGACTCGCAACTGCAGAAGATCCTACAAACAGCAGCTGGGGCTCTACAAACTCTCGACTTGGAAAGCCGATCCAAAGACGACGCAGATGCCTCTCTTCCGACCGATGCTTATTTGGAAGCCCATCCCGAGAAGAGAGCCGTGGTTGTAATTGACAACTTCGTATATCGGAGCGAGGATAATGCTCTCGTCTACGATAAGATTGCCGAATGGGCTGCAGCACTTGTGCAGTCTAATGTCGCTCATGTCATTTTCCTCACTAACGACTCCTCGTACACTAAAGTCTTGTCTAAATCTCTTCCGGATCGCGTCTTCCGTCACGTCGCACTAGGTGATCTTTCACCAGACGTGGCGAAGTGGTTCGTTCTAGGCCACCTCGCTGCGGACCAAAAGAAAGACGACTCGAAGGGTGACGATAATACAGAAAACAAACGAGGCACAGACGTGCCTGATATAGCAGAGCTAGACGACTGCATCGGCACGCTCGGTGGGCGTCTCACGGATCTCGAGTACCTCGCCCGCCGTATTAAGGTCGGACAATCACCCAAGCAGGCCGTCGCTGAGATCACGGAGCAAGCCGCGTCCGAGATCCTGAAGATGTTCCTTCTCCCTGGCAAAGCGTCTGGCGACGGTGAACACAAGTGGTCGATGGAGCAGGCATGGTACCTCGTCAACCTTCTCTCTAAAGACGACATGCTACGGTACAACGAAGTGCTACTCTCTGATACTTTCGCGTCATCCCTCACAGCCCCTGATGGCGAGTCTGCGCTCGAGGGCCTCGCCAACGCGGAGCTCATCACAGTGCGTTCTCACGCTGGCCGTCCCCGTAGTATCACCGCCGGCAAACCGGTATACCAGGCTGCGTTCCGCCAACTTGCTGCCGACAAGGTCTTCTCTGCGAAGATGGAGCTAGGGAGACTGAAGGAGCTCGTCAAGATCGAAGGGGCCAATATCGACAAGGCCGAGAAGGAACTCGTGCTCTTGGGCTCCCTGCCTAACCAGCCCTGGGGAGCGCACGATCGCGTTCAGTACCTCCTAGGCAAGATTGATGGCGCGCAGAATAAGATCGGGTACTATGAGCGAGAGATAGGCAAGCTGAAAAAGGTGCTCTCTACCGAGTATTAGAGGCATGTAAAATTACAAGCTAGAAGAGGAGGTATGTATTATATTGCGTATAAAGTTGCGAGTGGATGCGTACGGCGATGGAATTATGAGACGATGGTTATGGGAGCAGACAAGAAGCATGCATGAATGATATGCTATGGTATGACATGACACCGCAATCGATGATACTAAATGACATAGTTAGATACCCATCTCACTTTTCATCCTCACAACCCCGTTTTTGAGCATAGTTTAGACAATATATCCATTTCAAGTGACCGGCTATCTACTACTATGTACGTCGAAACCGGGAACACTACGCTTCAAGACAGTGCCCCTTTCCCAGTATATTCTAATTTGCCATATCGCCCAAAAAAAACTTTCCCCGGGGACTATTCATATTAGTCAAAAGACCTTAGAAGACTATTGAAATTCGAAGCCATTTCCGGGCCTTACACGGCGGCCCTTGTTATAAACAACGCCTCTTTTATTGGACACTACGAAACACTACGTCTGTCGAAAGCTTCAACACCTGGGTAATTTTGACCGTACTTTTTATAGGATTAAAAATTTAAAAAGCCAAGGTTTAAATATTTTATTTTATATCTTCAAGTTCATATCGTTTCATTAGTTTACACATGAACGGCACAGCGTACATGTTGACAGAATAGTATTCCAGTACAAGATACATATTCTATCGACGTAAGAAAACCACCAAGCGTAAATAGATAAAATTCCGGGGTTAGTTGGTATCAAGTATCGTGACAGAGAGAAAAGAGTACAACTACCATTCACGCCCAAGTAAAAGAATACAATCCAGACATGAACGTCGTAGTAAGTAATAAACCGACATTTCCGGGCTCTCCTGATTCAAATATTTTTTTTCCTTCGACATGCATCTCGTTATCCTCTAAGAATATCCTCAACACCGGGACCAAACAAACAAAAGAATGTCGGCCAGCCGTCCCCAAGAATTTCACCGCCGCGAACGCCAGGAACCTGATCTAGGGAGGTATAGATATTGAACGGGGAAGACGATGCGTTATAAGCTTCCCCCGGCAGCTTATAGATTGGACGAATGAAGGAAGGAAGCACCGTCGTATTCGCAAAGGGGTGATAGTTATAGAGATGAGGATGAATGAATGAGTGCGCATGGGACACAGCATGGTGTTCCCTAACCTGACTTTTCGCCGCCGCATATTTGTATGCTGTTGGTACAAAAGAACCATAAAAACGGGAATGTATGAAACCCTCAGGATCATTCATTTAACGCTCTTATTACTCAGGTTCAGGCATGGGCTGAACGAAGACTTCGTTGCCTTGCGCGAAGAAGATTCGTGCAGGCCTATCCATCTCGTTCTGAATTCGGTAGGTATTTCCTAAGCACATTCTTCGTTAGCCTTCTCACCTTGACTATACGCAAGCAGATTAGATAATGAATTCTGACGAACCTCTTGGGACAAAGAACATGCCGCCCTTGGCGATGCCAAACTCGGACTGTGCAATGGTTACCCGGACGTTACCAGTGTGCACGAAGAAGACAAGATGCCTCATGCGGGAGTTCTTCAGCCTCTTTTCAGCACCTGGTGGTAGGTCCACGACGCCGGCGCCGAAGAATGGCAAAGTAAGCGTTTTGGCGAATTTGAATGTCGCGTCCTTGATATCCTTCAGTTGAATCGCGCCCTCCGAGATGGCCAATTCCTCGGCAACGACCTCAACATCATCATCGTCCTCTGGCGGATTGTGTTCGTGCTCTGGCTGCCAGCAGACGACCTCGCCTATTATGCGGCCGTCGTCGTATTCCCAATCCTCGCGTTCTAGCTCCTCTTCCACCACGGTAGATGTCCGTCGTCCCGGCTTTCGTCCGGTTGCCGGGCGGCCACGACGCCTGGGTACCGACTCATAGTTCTCTTCTGTGCGTACAACACCTTTCACGGTGGGCATCTTGAAGTGTCGCTTGCCGGTGTCTTCGAAAATGTTTTCCTGGTCCTCATCATATTCCACATGGTCACCTTTCCACCACTCCAGTGGCTTGAATGAAGCCCGACCAGACCGCGTCGTCCTCATAGCGGTAGTTTCTTCCCGTCGCACAGTGACAAGGCCGCGACTCCTGGGAAGAGGTGGGCCTCGTTGAATCATGGGTGAATCAACACCAACACCCGAGGATTTTCGCTTCCGTCCTGGTTTGCCCTTTTCCTTTGCCGGCGCCGGCTTTGATGAAGTGCTCTGCTCAGCTTTGTCAGCCGTAGCCGTAGTCCTTTGGCGCTTTGCGTCTCTTGGCTCAACACTGCCTTCTTCAACATCGTCTGTAGACGTTCTCGCCTGTCTCCCACGTTTCGATGCTTTAGGTGGGGGTGTAGGATCAGCAGGAGGAGTTGGCTCTCTATCTTGCTTGGCAGGGGCCTTTGGTCGTCCCTTTCTCTTCTTCACAGGCTCTTCATCCTCCGCGTTGTCTTCCGTGGGTGCACTGGCCAATGAGGCATCTGTTGGATCATCGTTCTCCTTTTCAATACTCGCTTTGGGTTTGCGACCTCTGCGCCCCGGGGGTTTTGATTTGTTTGTTGGTTTTGGCTCCTGGGCGATAGGAGGTGCCTCCTCCTCTTCTATTTCTTGATCGGGCTCTTCGGGGACATCGTCCTCGGCATTGCCTTCATCGACAGTGCCTGCATCGAGCAACTCCAATTGTTCAACTTCTTCCTCAGCTTCAGTTTGAGTCGAAGGACTGGAACTGAAGATAGACTGCTTATTAGAACGGGCAGATTGAGAGTGGCCATTTGTGAGCGTTTTATTGCGGCCACCAATGCCGTTGGGCCTGGCACGTCCGCTAGCCGGCATTTTCTGCTGTTGTGAACTCTTTGAAAAATCTAATCTGCGCGCCACCTCGGGCCCGGGACTCTGTTCACGGGCGGTGACGACCGTCCCTCTAGTGGGCGAAGAGGTAGGTGGTAGATGAGGGTTTTGGCGCGCAGGCGATTTTAGGTTTGTTTTTATAGGGGATCGAGCACGCGGAAGAGATGGTTGGCCTTGTTGAAGCTTCCGTGTTGTTGCTGGACCGAGTTCGGAACCTAAGCCAGGAGCGAGCCCGGTCAGTTAAAATGCGCTCCCTCACGCCGTGTGCCACCCTCTTGCGGTTCATAGCAACGTACCATCGTCAATCTCCATGTCCTGTTCGTCCTGGCCGTCCTGGCCATCTTGCTCCTTCTCCGATACGGTGCCATTCCGACCATTAGTCTCGTTTAGCAATTCCCTATCGGGCGAAGAGAACAAGTTATCTAGCTCTTCAAATCCGTGTTCGTCTCGTCGGCCATTGTCTGGTATCGTAATGCCTGTTTTCCTAATAGAAGCCCGTCAACGACTGTAGCTAGGTTAGGCGGGTGGATGGAATGAAAATACCTCCCAACTCTACCTAGCGCAAAGACATGTTCGTTTTGCGACTGGGTTTGCCGGCGCTGTATTGCACCACGAGGCGCCATGGTTGCTCCGTAGAGGCTGAATTCGTTTGGTCCGTCGCAAAGTCAACACTTGAAGGATGAATGAGTAGGAGTCCGATTTGAGAACTCGTCCCAAAAAAGAGAGAGGGAGAGGGAGAACAAAAACCAGGATGCGAGTAGATCTGGCGTAGAATCTAGAATCGCAAAACCTGGGCGGGATGGTTGAGGGTTGAGTGTTGAGTAGTGGGGAGAATGATTACAGTAGATCGGTGATGCGCAGAGGGCAGCTTGTTTACTCGAATCCCTTTTCGGGCTGTTAATTGGCCTTGTCACTAGGGCGGGACGCTACTACTGTTGTGGTAGTTTTAAGACGCGCTGAGAGTTGGAGGGGACGCGCCGGCCGCACAGGTACCTAGCACCTAGATAGTGACCTAGCACACAGGCACACAGGCACAGGGACCCAGCAATTAGTGGCAGCAGGCTGGTCTTTCCACCTATTTCCAACGTTGTACTTCCTCTATATTGCAAGGGGCTCTCATTCTACTTTTCTTCAAGCCGAGCAGTTGAAACCATCGAATTTAAGAGCCATCTTTTTCCAATTGATTAAAAGAAAGTCAAATCGAGCTATCTGACAAGTAGATTCAATACTCCATCACCCACCACTCCACCAAGGCAGTTCCAAGCTTGAGACCAAAAATGGAAGACACACAGATAGACGATGACAACGTCGCCCTCGAGGCACCAATTGCCGGTGTATTCGTGCCGCCATCCATACATCGCGAAGAAACCCTCCGCGGCGACTCGTACACCCACTTCTCGCCCGTGCCGCCATCCCTCGCCGCCAACGAATCCGACCCGTCAACGGGCATGCCGTGCGTGCTGGGCGTCGACGAAGCCGGACGCGGCCCCGTGCTAGGCCCCATGGTCTACGGCGTCTTCTACCTACCCATCCCACAATCCGAGCCTCTGCTGAAATCCGCCCACCACTTCGACGACTCCAAGGTCCTGACCCCAGCCGTGCGGTCCTCGCTCATGGAGACCCTGTGCACCGCCGACACGGACCTGCACTCCACCTGCGGCTGGGCCATCTCGAGTCTCTCTGCGCGCGACATCAGCGCCAACATGATGCGTCCCGCCGGCGCCACGTACAACCTGAACGCGCAGGCCATGGACGCGACTGCCGTGCTGATCCAGGGCGTCATGGCCCGCGGCGTCAACGTCCGCGAGATCTACGTCGACACCATCGGCCAGCCCGCCGCCTACCAGAAGCGCCTCGAGCGCATCTTCCCCACCGTCAAGATCACCGTCGCCAAGAAGGCCGACAGTCTGTACCCCTGTGTCAGCGCCGCCAGCGTCTGCGCCAAGGTCACGCGCGACGCTGCGCTCGAGGTCCTTTACGAGGCTTGGGCGCGGAACAGCGCCGAGCAGAGTGCCGAAGCAGGGGATCAAGGGGAGGCTCTCTCTTGGGGATCTGGCTATCCTTCCGATGGGCGGTGTGTAGCCTGGCTGAGGCAGAATATGCACCCATTATTCGGCTGGGGCCCAGAATGCAGATTCAGTTGGAACACAGCGAAAGATATGTTAGAAACAAAAGATGGTATCAAGGTGGAATGGCCAGCCGACGACGATGAGTCCACAAGTCGCCTGACCGATTTCTTCGCCGCCAGTGGTGACAGGGAAAAGGACGCCGACGAACTTGGGACATGGTTCGGGACTCCAGCTGGTTTGGAAGCATTTTGATCTCACAATTCTTCTTGCATTATCATGGCGTTTAGACAAGTGGCAATGGTCTGGCAATAAGGACGGTCTTGAATTCAAGTGGTCGTCCCTAATATCAATATGACATGTGTATACTATATCCTGCATCATACCCTCGTATGCAATTCCGATTCCATGCGTACACTCGTTCTAATTAAATATCGTCATCATCATTCGCGCTCGGGCGGGCCTTCTTGCCACGGCTGTCCAAGGTGTCGAGGCTGATTGAATCGCTGCCCCGGGAAGGCATGGCGATAGCCTGACGGGCCGTCTCGTTGTTTTCCAAGAACTCCCGGAGGCGCTGTTTTCCGATTTCAACGGCCTGGTTCCAAGCCGCGGTGCTCATCTGCATCATCGGACCCAGTAGATTAAGGTTGTAGGCAACATAAGTTCCGCCAGCGAGGATGATAAGGAGCAGGAAGAGAACAGGATTGCGCAAGACTAGACGATGTTAGTAAAGGAGGATTTCATTCGGTAACTTGAACTTACCGGTCAGGAGCTCGTTCCATCCTAGGGCCAACAGGATTCCGTAGAAATACAATGGCACTTGGGTGATTCCACCAATGGCACTTCGCTTTGCCTCGACGTATACACCATCAGCCATCTTCTTGAACCGGACGACTAAATCCTGCCGTTTGTTGTCACTCAAAACCGTCATTTCTTCTTCGAGGCTCTTGCCGTCCTCTTCATCAACACCGCCAATCGGGGTCAAGTCGTCCTCATCTTCAGGTTCTGCCTCAGCAGGCTGATGGCCGATGAAGGTAGGGAGATCAGGTGGAGCATTGGCAGTAGAGAGCCGGAATCTCGAAAGAATGGGAATAAGAGCAAGAGTCGATTCCCGTGCTCGGGTATAAATACCCTCGATATCATCCGCAGGCCGCCATATCCGCGGGACTCCAGCTTCATCATATCTGAACTTATCCTCGAAATTCTCGCGGAGCTTAAGCAGAATGTTTCCCTCCATAACCTCTTCATCAACTTTTTCTCTCAAAGCAACCCAGCTCTTCCGTCTCAGGCGCCAAAGTCCAACCTCAACTTCAGCTTCGCTTGCCTCGAAGCTCTTTGCCCGATCGGTAAAACGGCCTTCGGCTTCCTTGACAACTGAGACGAATACACTCCAGATGCGATCCCATAGGTCCTTCTCCGTAGGTGGTTTTTCCCCTTCCTCTGGGGCGCCTGATCCACCCCTCCCAGTCCCAAGCTTGTTGAATTCAAGACCCACGGCATCACCAAGCCGTGATTTGACCCATCGTTCAACACGTGTAGCAAGTCTCCGCATTTCTTCCTTTCGCAAGCGAGCGCTAACCTCGCCGAGTTCCTTCTCGAACAGAGCGAGTTGTGGTACGAAGTTGGTCCATGCAATGTCTGGGATAGTTAAATTCTGAACCTCGATCTTGAACCGATCCAAGCACTTTGCTTTTTCTGTAGCAACGATTTCTGCAAATTCATAGGCCGCTCCTGATTTCTGGCCAACTTTTACAGCACCAGAGACAGCGTCACTGAAGGAGACTACCCCAGATTTGTGTGCCGCTGTAAGCTGCCCCTGGTAAAGAGCCTTGAGTCGCTGATCGATCTTGGCTTCAAGTTCTGTGCGTTTTCGCGCATAAACCGCCTTATGATATCTACTAGCTTGCGTTTCAAAGGTCTTGACGCATTTCCCTCTAGTTTTCTTTCCGGTATCGCCGAGGTCTGCTAGAACAAGCGGCTTGCCAACGCGAGAAGCTTCCGCTTGTTGTTCCTCAAGCGGCCCAATGGCAGCGTCAAACAAAATTAGAACCTCTCGAGAAATTTCATCGCAACGGAATTGCGCGAGGAGTTCCTGTTGCGTAGGAAGATCGAGGTCTTTGTTGTTGACAATCTGATCCCAGACACCTTCGGCATAGACAGAGAAACCATCGGCAGGAATTCTTCGGTGATATTCAGCTAGGAAGACTCCACCTTCAAGTTCCTGTTCTCCATGCTCTAATTGTGTTTTAGAGTTGCGGTTACCAGTAACGAACCGCTTTCCCAAATTCTTCACTTCGTCTACGAACTTGTCGGGCTGTAGGATTTTATGGGGTAATGTAGCGAAAGCAAAATCGAAATAATCTTCGATGTGGGCTTTTTCTAGACCTTGTGGCTTCGATATAGATGACCAGAGTTTTGTAAGATCCTGGATCAGGGTATTTCGAAGGTTGGCTAGTGGTGTGTTGCCGATGTGGTCACGAATCACGAAGAATAGCAGAGACCTTGGAGTAGACCTGGAGAAGGTGTTAGCACCGGGATCTTGCATCTCTCCCCAACTCCTAGGACGTACTGTTTGTCTTTAAGAAATAATTGTAGATTGACCTCGAATACGGTCTTCAGTAAACCCATATTAGCACCTTGGTATAAGCCGACCTGGTGTTCCCAGATGTTGACAATCAGGACCTCGCTAGTCGCCAGGGCAAATAATGCGCTCTTTCTCTCAAAGTCCTGATCTTCGCCACGTTCGCGTCCATCGGTACCCTCGACATCCATGACCAGGATGTTGGCCGTCATAGAGGCTGTCTTGTTCTTGGACATCCATATTCCCTTGGTGGTCTGACGACGCTCTGTCTCGGACATGACATTGAAATCGGTTCCGAAGAGGTTATTCAGCAGCGTGGACTTGCCGGTGGACTGAGACCCGAAGACAGATATAAGGTGGTAGTCGAAGCCGGCGTCGGCAACGTCGGTGGCTTGTAAATACGAACTCAAGTTGGAGCTATGAGTTGTCGCATTTTGAGTTAGCAGAAAAGTACAGGAAAGTACAGGCAGAGGCTACGAAGAGGCAAACGGAGAGAGCGGAGAGCGGCGCACTTGAACTCTTTGTCCTCGTCAATGACTTGAACGCCATGCTCATATTGCGCCTCGGTGGGCGCATGGCCGACTGCGGCAAAGTGACCATTCATTTTAGCGGCGGTTGTAGCAGGAATTAAAAAGAATAGCTTAAAGAATGGTTCGGGCAACTGTTGCCATGGCAGAAACAGTATCAGAGGCGCAAGCTGAGGACACAACACAGCTCCCAAGGTTAATGTGAGGTAAGGGGTCTGAGAGGCCTGAGAGAGGACTGAGAGGGACAGATTAGCTTCTTGTACCTAGTGTATGTAATATTAGTCCCTCGAAGTAAGTACTTTAAGTGGTAGGTATGCACAATGCACAATGACAAGCGAGCTAAGGACATCCAATTCCTTCCTGGTGCGATCATGGGGACCAAGAGGGCGCACTGTGATTCATTACTGTATTGCCTCCTTATTCAGACATTATTATTACCTGTCAGGTCCAACTAGTCTACTTAAGGTAATGCGAACACCTATCATCATTGTGTCGGGTAGCTGCCAGCTCAGGCTCGACTCAGCCTATCGTCAGGCAGGTGACAACTTAAGGATTTCAGCTACACATAAGTTATGCAAACGGAAACGGCCCGCAAAACGGCCATGTTTTAACGGTATTCAATACCATAGAGGTAGGGTCAAATGGTCAATGGGGTGCACTGGCCACCACAGCTACTGCACTAGCCACTTCTAACAGAAAAGCTCAACCTACCAGCCCTGCATCAGCCATATGGGCTGTCAATTTACCAGTGGACATTATGTGGGGGTGCCCTATTATAGGTGGCTGACGTTATCGGTTTCTGCCACTGCTTTTTCTAACCTCCACGAGTAAGGATACTTGTTGCTTTAAGTCGTGTCCGAGGATTGCTGCTCTTTGGCTATTTTGACCTAGTCTTCCTTGAAGCGGAAGGATGCTAGGCCGTCTCGTCCGACAATGAACTTCAATTCCCTGTAAGTTGTAACACGTGCAGGAACCTAGTCCAGGAAAAATTGTCACAATCGGGCATGTTTCTAGGCCTAGACACCGCCGAGAGGAGCGATTCGGGAACCTGCGTCGAGAGATGAGAATCGATATTATACCTTGCTATGCACTAAAGCATGTAGGTAGGTATACTACACTACCAACAGTGCTCAATTTCCAAGGTCGTCCAAAGTGGATGCCGTTAGCTGCAAGGGGCTCATAAACGCTAATCAAATGTCAAATGACTGGTGGCAGAAGAGAGTGTAAATAGAGAAACAACCAACAAGCTTCCGGATCTGTCTAGATTGGCCACACGCCAACCAATAGATCGTTGGCGTAGTTTGGTGGAACTTTCGTCAGAATGTTTCTATGTTGACATAAACCAGAACCACAAGTATGAGCTTTCTGGTGGCCTAGAATGTTGTTTAGATGATAAAGACCCTCTAGGACGCAGTCAAATGGGCGGCATGCATATTCATCTTCAGCTCTTATTTGAAGATGGGACTGCGTGGCTAGTCCGAATACTCCGAGACACACACACGTCTTTTAATGATAAACTCAGCAACCAGATTTTGCTCAGCGAGTGCGCAACCCTTCGATGGTTAGAGACCCTTGACCTGCCTACGCCGCGACTTCACGGCTACGGGCTGCGTGGCGATCCGCAGAATGAAGTAGGTGTCGCCTATATGATCATCGACAGATTGCCTGGCCGACCTTTTAACTCCGCGGTGGCTTCGCAAGAGCAAAAGTCGAAGGTGCTTATCAATGGGCAGACATCCTCTACAACTTGGGGAAGCATCCTTTCGATATGATTGGATCTTTGCAGTTCGGCGCAAACGGCGCAATCAACGTAGGCCCCATTGTGAGCGATAGGACTAGAACGCTGCCTTGTATAGGACCCTTTGAAAGTGCGACAGATTACTATAGCTCTTGGGCCAACGCCTATCTCGAACTGATTACTGATGGCCAACTTTTTTCAGCGTACTCGGTTGGCGCGTACCTGATGTTCAAACTGCTGGAAGAGCAGGTCAAAACAGGTCCTTGGCTTGAAAAATGGCAGGGCCTCAACTTAGGACCTTTTTTTCTGAGACACGCGGACGACAAGGGGGATCATATTCTGATAGATGACGACTTTCAAATCACCGGCATTATTGACTGGACTTTCGCGAGAACGGTCCCCGCATACGAGGCTTTTGGCCCTTCACTCACGTCTGCAAACACTAGTAACCTCTTCAACGGAATCCCAGGGCTAAATGAGGAGGATAGAGTCCTAGGTCGAGAGTTGGAACGTCGCAGGGAATCACACTGCTACTTTGAATCAGATGAGATGCGACGGTTCCTCTTCGGGCCAGGTATCGGGCTCGGTCTTACAAAGGATGAGACTCTTAATGTCTTCCGAGGTTTAGTGATTACCTTCCATGACGCCATCTCTGACTGGCAAGAATGGCGAAGAACCAGTCTTATGAAGTGGATGAATGATCCTCAACTAGCTACCCTTCGCCGGGTGTTGCCGAAAGGCATGCCACTCCGTTCAACGGTTCAAGTGGTACCTATACCGAAAGTTCCTCGTTTTGCAACTTGCTCCTGGACAAATTGTGGTCGCCCAACCGTCCGAGGCCAATGCTGCTCAACCTGTATGAGACATCTATGTGCTATCCATAGTCTCCCTCGACATCATAAATGCCCATCCACTGCAGTCGTAAGTACTCCGGATTTTTGTCCAACATGGCTTAGGTTACCACATCCACTAACAAGAGCAAAAGCTTGACGATGCTGCCTGGGAGATGAGTATCAACAAGGAAGTCGAGGCACTTCTTACCCAAGTGGATGTTGACCAACTTGTCCGCACAGCCAGCTCTCTTCGTCAAGGAGAGCCCTGCAAGTTCTATCCCGGGAAGCATCTAGGAGATGGCGCTATCATGGGTTGCGCTAACTATCACGCCTGGATTGTCTTCAACGATGGAGTTAAGTGGCTTGCTCGGATACCTCGAACTACGGATTTCAGCGACATTCCTCCAGATCTCGTTGATTACTTAGTTGAGAGCGGGTATGCAACTCTCAAGCTATTAGAGATCCTTGGCGTACCTGCTCCTAAAGCTCACGGGTGTGGACTTTCTTCTAACCCCGATAACTTGGTCAAAGTAAGCTACATACTCGAAGATGCCATGCCGGGGCAGCCCTTCAATTCTCATCAAGCAACGCCTGAGCAGAAGTCGCATGTTTACAACCAATACGCCGACATCCTCATCAACATTAGTCGCTTCACCAGCAAACAAGCTTGCTCCCTTCTTCTACATAATGAAAAGACAAAAGAGGCTGCTATCGCAAGTAATCGGTTTCTGTCACTGGGAAAATATGGGCCTTTCGCTGATCCACTCGACTACTTTACTTCCATCGCAGACCTTCACCTGGATTTAATTGCTGATGGGCAACTTTACCCAGACTACCCTAAGGAGGCATTCCTTTTCTACAGGCTGCTTTGAAATCGAGCTGGACCTGCTCTGGCCGCAGCTACTGCGTCCGCCAGCGGTTTTTTTCTTAAGCACGTTGACGACAAGGGCGATCATATACTTGTTGATGAACATTACAATATCACCGCCATTATTGACTGGCAGTTCGCGCGTTTTGTCCCCGCGTGCGAAGCCTTTGGCTCTTCCTTATTCGCTGCCGACTTGGGCAATTTATATAACGATTCTCCAGGATTTAGCACGGATGATAGCTTGTTAGCAAAGTACTTGCAGCAGAAGGGGAGAGGGGACCTTGCAAAATTTGCGGGCGGGAGTGATCTTGCTAGGCAATTCCACTTTGGGCTTGCTTCCAGACTTTCGAGGAGTGAAGCCTTAGGAATGATTAGGGCCATACTCTCTTTGCTTGGCGATGACGCATCCGAGAAGGAATGGGGCCAAGCGGTCAACGATCCACGGCGTGAGAAAATTGAGAAATTAGTGGCAGAACTCGAGAAAGAGAGATTAGAGGATTTATGATAGTGTCCTTGTTTTTACAACCTCTGACTTCTAAGTAAAAACTAGGGTTATTGTGTCTACTTTTTTGCCTGGAGATTGAGGGATCAACGTCTTAGCCACCTAGCTACTTAGTTGATGGAGCGACTTCCCAGGAAGTCGTTCCATCGCACACCCTAATGAACAAATAATAAACTTGGAACATAACAGCTTTAATAAAACTTCTGTAGATTACTAATATGAACGGAATGATATTACATTCTTAACTGATTTTTTGAGTATAAATTATAAAGATCTTGAGCATTAAATAATTACTATGGAGGCATTAGGCACTTAAATAACAGACTGCTATGCATTGAGCCCTACGGTTGATGCTTGAATCCGTTTTGAAATAAAAGCGGCTACTTGCCGTTTATTGTAGTGCAGTTACGGTAATACTATGTACCGTAGTAGAGTTGCGTAAATTTGTTCATTTTGGCTTGTGCAAAGCGGGTCCTGCTTCAGCACAGTACTAGGTAAAGCCTACACCCTATCATTATTGTGTCAGGCAGCTGCCAGCTCACGAGTGACGGGTGTCGCGGTCACATGCCACCCCCAATATGATGTCACCTGTTCGACCCAATGCTTTCAACCCACGTACCCCATGACCATTAAGCTCACTTATGTGGCTTTCTCTGCTTCGAAACATGTCAATGCTTTTGAAGCAAATGGCCATACTGTAGTTATATTTAGAGCTCATATTTCACGACTTCATTCCGGACGGTCGCTTCATCACGTATATTAGGTAGCAAGTGATAGAAGATAAATATATTAGGGACTGCGTATGTACTACAAGTAGTACTACATATGTAAGGTACCAATACATGTAAGCCCTTATACGTTATATAACAGCCACTTAATGTCGATTTAACTTCATCATTCTTATTTCTTTCTATTTCAGCTTTTCTTTTCTTTTTACTCCCTCAAGTATGTATACGTGGCTAGGAGCAAAGCCACTGCTCATCCACATGATCAAACGCCGGGTCCAGCTCAAGTAAGCCAGCTAGCGAGAGCATCTGATCAGAATAAAGATCATTGAACGTGCCGACGTCTCCCAATCGGGTAGGAAGTGTCTGATCATAATGAGCAGCATTAGACACCGGCACCACCATTGTAGCCAGCGGGCCCTGCTGTGAAATTTCCGCCTCTAGGAGATGCAAGAGGTTGATCAGCTGTTCGAGGTCTTCCCTGCGAAATTCGGCGATTACATTCCCCTTGGCGATCATTTGGTTCAGCAGATAAAAACTAGCGTCGACGTCCGCCGTGTCTTCGAGCGGACAGGTCGGAAGAGCTGCCATCAGGGACAAGACGAAGGCCGACGAGAATGTGCTTTCAAGATCAAATGGTAGAAAGCTCTCTGCTCTACTATTAGGCAATTGTGTAGCTTGTTAACATCTTAGGAGGAGGAAGATCAAACGTACCCAGTAAGTGTTGCGATTGAAGCGCCATCAAAATCCTTAGAGACCTCGTTGCTGAGTTTTGGCCTGCTCTGAGCAAAGCGTTCATCGGTTCGGTGATTTCTAGATAGTCATTGCCTTCCGACATAGGCTCACCAAGGAGTTGCCGCAGAAGGCAGAGGATCAATGGTCGGGCCGAGAGAACAACACACTATGATAAACTGTTAGCATACATAGTACCGCCCAAGTGAGAAGAATAGCCCGGAGTTTATCAGACCTGGTGGTAATAAAGATTGAGCGTTGCCGAGACCCTCGAAATCGGCCTATCATCGTCGAATTTCATCCCAAAGGTCTCATTCAGGTCGGAGGCAAGGTCGGCCATACTCTTTAAGACCTCCCGCGTATTCTTTAGATAATTTTCTCCAAGGTGCGTGTCGTTGCAGTAAACAACTGCTCCGAGGTCAGATACTGTATGGACCAGGACTGAAGTATAGCTAGCATACTGCTTAATACCTGCGCATTCAACCGTGCCAGTGCCACCTGCAGGCCCATTGCCTTCGCACAATAGCCGTTCTGTCCAACATCTGGAAGTGGGACTGTGATATCCTCATCCCGAATCGAATTCGGAGCACCCATGAGGGAAGAGAAGCGTCGGTCTAGAATATAAATTGTCCACCACACCGCATAGTGTCTTCTTTTATCCTCATCAGTGAGATCACTACCGATAAGTTCGCGGTGTAACCCTTGAGAAAGTGCCAACCGCATGGCTTGGCCGACCTTGTGTCTAGTCAGGAGGGAAGTGTCTACGTGGTTCGGTTAAGGGGAGCTCACGTAAAGAAAGGCGCTGCCCTTATGGTCGATGGACTGGAGATACAGGGCCAAGCAACACAAAACCTCGGCAGCCAACACAGGGTTCTGGTTCAGCGCGAAGGCATCGGGCATGAGTTCGATCGCCCGTGATACTAGCTCCGATCCAGCAGGTCTGCGCCCGATATAGCCCGACAGCAGAGCATGTCCAAATGCCATGATCAAGAGAAAGTGGGCATACCACAGACGGGTTTCCGGAAGGGGTTCCGTATATGGCCCTCGCTCGTAAAAATTACGCACGCCGGCTATGAACGTTTCTTCGTGAAATAAGTGGTATAATTGGCCGAGATGAAACTTGACGGTATTTGTTAAGTACAGTGCAAAGTCCAGAGACGGCAATGCATTCAGTCTTAAGGGGCTAACCGTGCCGGTAGATGGCCACTCAAGGACAGATGCCTGGCCCTCGGGGTTGAGAGGTACTTTTACCAAACCTGGGTTCTTGAGATGGTTCTTAATCAAGGTCGTCACCTGCTGAGTATAACTCCACGTTGATGTAGGACCAAGGAAGCCTATGGGAATTAGTATCGTATATGCCCAAGTGGGAGATGCCAAGTTCTTACGCCGCCTGCCGCTCACATCTGTGACGAACCCAGACGGCTTTCTGGCTAGTAGATTCCGTATATTGGGTTGACTGTGAATCTCCGGTTCGTCACTAAGGCCAATTTTGATTTCATTACTTATGTCCTCATCGATGCGAGTAGTTTCGGTGACTAGCTCGGGTTGGTGTATAGCCCTCGTGGTACGGGACGACAATTCTTGACTACCACTGATGAGAGAAACACGCCTCCGTTTGCTAGGGCTAGCATCGTCATCCTGCGAGGTAGTGGATTTTCGCTTTAGATCGTCAAGATATCTATCAAGAGAGAAACTGTTAGGAATTGCTGCAAAGACTAGGCCAACAGCCGGTGAGAAGGCTATTTTAGCAAGACGATATTCTAGATAACGAGGGTCTGAAGCGACAGTAAACAACAAGTACAGTACAGTATGCTATTCTACGCAAAACCTGATGTTCTGCTAGAGGGGGGCCTTGTCGGTCATATAAATGATACGCAACAAAGCAGCAGACACAACGCAACTCAAGAGAGAGAGAGAATAGGCGATAAGCCATGAGAACATACCGTCTAGAAACAAATACCTTGCGCTCTTCTAATTCAAACACACAATCTTGGTGGCGACGAATACACGTGCTGCAAGGCCGTGTGCCGCTGCATTTGACTTTCCGTTCTCGACATCCCTTACACGCGTTATCCGCTCTTTTAGGACGACCGCTGCTCGCCTGGGCGTCATCCTCTTTCACTTCAGGAGAGCTCATTCCAAAATCGTGTTATAATGTTGTGCTAGAGATCTCGGAAGCCAATATGGGGTTCGCACACAACAGACGCTAACATAGAGCTTGGCGCGAAATATCCCGGGATGGGCCCAACATATAGTATAATGAAGCAACCGCCTTCCAGGGAGCGGTACAGTATAATCTGTATAGCAACAGACTAAGGACCTGAAAACTAGCGATAGCGTCTAATGATTGATTTACCTTGAAAGTCTTCAATGGAATGCGGTTGGTTACGTACCATGAAATCACATGCCGGGAGATGTTGCCGATCTCGGCACTCTGCTAATTGTAAAGCGGGTGATGTTTTTAGTCGCGACGATTAGACAACTCGGTATTCGTGTCATAAAATGTGTTATACAATGTTTTTCCCCTTCCTCCCTCGTTATCCATTCCACTTAGTCATTAGCTTCGGTAGAGTGGCCGACTCGTGGAAGCGCAATACAACCTGCCCTACGCGAGCATCTAGTAAAGTGGTGGGGCATCTTTAGCTGCAACTGAGAGAAATCTATTAAAAAAACTTACGATATTTTCTTAAGCTACCTTCTAGCTAGAACCATTCATTCCATACAGCCGTCCCATCACGGGGGCTTGTTAGCTTCCAGGCAACGGGAAACCGAACATTGGGATTGATACATATCTTTATGCCAGCGCTCATAACCTGAAAGTAGAATTTATGAACTCATTCCCCAGGTCACTGTATAGATATGTAGCTATAAAATCAGTGATGCGAGGGCAATGTAAGGTGTAGATCGGTAGAGCCGATATCCCCTTGGGGGACAAATCCCGGATCCTTTGTATCCACCTATTATTATACTCTATAGATGATCTCAAGAGTGATAATTATTACAGCCGTCTAAACCTGTTGTAATACATTTCGTGCATCACAGGTCGAACGGACACGTTCATCTTCAGATCCGTAAAAGAGCAAGCCCTCTCAAACGCCAGACTCCCATGCAATGTAGTGACAGGTTCCGTTCTCGTAGCCCAATACATCATCAGGGTAAGTTGCCCTACCAAAACCCACAAGCATTGACCCCCCCTTTTATCCCATGGTATCTTTACGCAAAGCACTAACGCCCCATCAACATTCTAGTAGTATACACCCATCCGTGACCCCAGTTAGTAAAAGAATGTCGCCCCAAACATGCGAGTTATTTCTCTAAGCATGTCGGTCGACTGTTTTTTGAGGTTTGTAATCTGGGATCTCGTCGAACCATTCCGCCTTCTCGTTATATTTGTATGCGTGGAACTCGATGCCGTAGGGCTTTGGTTCTATAACGTAGGCCACCCCAAGAGGCATATCGAGGTCCGCGATATCGTCCCTGGTAAGATCCATGAAATACGCCATGAGCACTCGGCAGACCGACCGATGGCCGATGATGACGAGGTGGTCCTTGATTCGCTCGATTTCACGGACCATATCTCGGAGTCGGCTGATCACCTGCAGATATCCTTCGCCTCCAACCCCAGGATAAACATAGTGAAGCTTGTCCATTTGCCGCTTTGTATACTCATCGGTATGGTGATGAGCGATTTCTTCATAAGTCAAGCCTTCGAACTTGCCTGCATTCAGCTCATTGAGCATTTCCCAATTCTTCACGTCGTAATCCTCGTCAGCCTCAAAATACTGCGCTGTTTGTATGCTGCGCGTCAACATTGACGTCCATACGCAAGTGTTCTTATCGAGCTCCTCGTTGATTTCCGGATAAGGCGGTGATTCATCGCCAGGATGGGGGGGGAAAGATGACTGCGCGATTCTGTTCTTCTGGTCAACCAGCCACTCTTGCCGTTTTTTAGTAATGAAATTGTATAGGACATGGCTGTATTGGTGACCACGGTCGGTCAACTCTGAGTTGCCTCCGATTTTCCCAAGGCGATTATCTTCGGATTGGCCATGGCGTGTAATCCATATCTGCCTGGGTGAGAGATTGAAAGATGATAGGTATGTGGCGATTCCGGTGCTAAGGAAACCCTCTAATCCGAAGTGCGTGAGCTTCTTGCCAACGTCGATCATCTATTTCGCTGTCAGCCATCGGCTCTGGCCTGGGGGCAAAGTTGTGGCTCTTACCTTGATGTACTGCATCCCGTGATCTTCTTCGTAGTCACCAAGAGGGACATACGCACTTTCGTACGCCTTGACCCGCTCTTTAAAATCTGCCAGAGATTTGACTGGATCCTTGTCTTTGTAGTCAGGACCAGATAGTTTGAGGCGCATATTTGCCTCCAGAAGCTATTACACGTCAGTATGTCATGATACTAGTTAGATAAGGCACAGGCCGTACCTCTGGATTCTTGCAAACACTTTCAATGAAGAGAATTCCAAGTTTTGGCTCGCGCGTCTTGATGTGGTCAAACACGTGCTGCCGGCGTTCAATCGTGCTATTTGTGGCGTCGAGAATGCCGATCGATCCGCCACCGCAAAGTAGGTAATCCAACAATTCGTCTAGGGTATCAATGGCCATTGCTTCTCGGAGTTTAAAGGCCTCTGAATTTTTGGGGTCGAAGAATTTAGCAGAGTGATCGGCATATCCTCCATTTTCTTGGTTTTGCGGCATTTGGTTATTATCCGACGTTGATTGTACCCCGTTCAAAAGGACAGTTGCAGCTTCTCTTGGCGCATCCATTGGATTCTCTGTCGTGGCCTTGGTTGGAGAGAGCAAATTGGCCTTGATGCGACGACGGTTGCCGACGTTGAAGATCCTAGTGTTGTGTTGCTGCCAAGCCAGATATCTCCGGAGCTTCTTGGTGATGTAGGATTTGCCTCGAGCTGGCAGGCCTACCATGACTATGACCAACTTTGCGGCGACATCCCGGTCGGCAATTCTCCCATCAGGCGATACTAGCGACCGCGTCATACCTGGGATGCTAAGAGTGGTTGCGTGTGGGCGCACTCGCGGCGTTGCGGAGCCGGAATTCTGTCGGACAGGTGGTCTGTAGCATCGGGTGTCAGTGACCAGAGAAGGCGAATTTTTCGAGTTTTAAGTCTGAACCACTCACATTCTAGGCGATGCAGGAGCTGTTGACGAAAGACTCTTTGTGTAGGGTGAGTCTTCCGTAGAGGAGGGCCGTCGCACAGGAAGAGTGGCATTATTAGAGCTATTGTCGATGGCGCGAAGTGCGATGGCGAGAGACGAGGGATGTGCCGAGGGATGTGCCGAGGGGCCATCATTGGTGGGGGGAAGAGCAGGAGGAGGCATGATGTTGAGATCTAGAAGTGGAAATTGCGAGGTCGTCACGCTGCCGCCATTCAAGGACGTCGGCGTAGGTGGTGATGGGCTGCCATCTTTGGATTTTACGGGACCCGTTTCGGGGTTACCGGCGACCTGTGGTTGGGACTGCGTGGGCAGAGATCGCGGGATCGTGGAGGGGTCGACATTCGAAGTTGCGACGAGTCGCCGATTAGTCATTGCCACTATGGCGAGAGTGGACAGGCGTGATTGTCTGCGAGCGATGCGAAATTCTATTACAATTGCGAGGCTTTCTGTTAGCGATTGGTGGGAAAATGGTGACGTGCCGATATTCGGGAGGGCACGATTTTATTTTGACAAAGGCGATATTTGTAGTGGCTGATTGCAGATTGTTGGGGGTTGGGAGGAGGTATGGGACCGGAGGAAATAGGCAGTCAAATAGGAAACACTGCGTATATGGCAAGTCTATGTGTAATCACGAGTAAAACCTTAAGAGACGGGACATGTAAGGGGAAGACGACAGAATTCTAGGTTGAAGCAAGAAACCATCGACACCATGAAAAGCATAAAAACTCACCAGCTTTGATGGTTGTGGTAGTTGGAGCGCGGAGCAGCGTGGTGGTGGTACTGCTGATGGTGCTGATGGTGCTGACAGACCCTGCAAGTGACAGAGCCGGTTGCGCAACGAGTGGGCCGGAGGCTGTTTTGGGACGAGGAGTCATGGTCTCCAGCATGCTTTCCAGAGGTCTCGACATCATCTTGTTGGGGGTGAGATCACTCCAGTGACCTCCAGTGACCTACTACGTAGTAGACAGTGACCGGTCTAGTAAGGTTTTGGTGTAGGCAGCAGGTAGAGGTAACCTAGGTACCTTTTTGATCCTTTCCTGGTACCGGCGACTACTAGTTCTGTCCTGGTAGTTCTGGCAGTTCTGTCCTACTAGTTCTGTCTTAGCCTAGCAATTGTGGAGTGCAGAATGCACTGCATCAAGGGGTGGGCGAAGGGTGGGGGTTGCTGCAGTGGGGTCCACTTCTTCCCAAAAACAGAAAATAGAGGTATGTACTGTGTACGGACCCGTGACAAGGAGCGGGATAGCGAGTGGTAGGTACTAGGCACAGTGTGGTGGTGGGGCTACAGCATGCGCGTGCCCTGGGTTAAGTGGGTTAAGTACCTAAGTATTGTCCTGGGTAGTGGTGTAGGTAAGCGGTTCCACCTAGGGTACCTGGCACTGACTGCAGCACTGCACGAGGTCCCGCAGAAGCAACCTGCCTTAGCTGCAGTAGAAGCGTAGCGAATACTCTCCGTAACAAGACAGCTAGAAGTAGCTTTGCGGCTTTTGCGACAAGTCGATCCGATAGAGGTCCGGCCTATTTTAGGTATTGAATAGTACTGTGTGCACAAAGGGAGCTGTGACCCATTCAGCACACTAGCTATTCCAACAAACTCGGATAATCCAGTCAATTGGAATCAGACGAAACACGCAAGGCAAGAAGCAGTCGCAAGTTGGCGGGAAACCTTAGGCAGTACTAAGAGAATGCACTAGGAGAGTATAGTGTACTAGGAGAGAGTATTTAAAACAAGGTTCGGCTCATCTCAGGACTGGCGCCCGTGTTTCTCTGGTCAGTACTGTCTGGTCCGTGGTAGGTAGGTAGCACAAATCATGAGCAAAAACTAGGCAACTTTGAGTTGTCTCCTGTCGCGAGGCGTCTCGAGGCTGTGCCAGACAGGCCCTGTGCTCGAGCGAGAGAGTAGGAAGGACAAGGACACCGATGCTAGTGTCGAACGCTATTCACGTCATCTCTGTCCACTTTGCTGGCTCATTCGCTTCACAAGACGATCGGTTTGGCGATTTGGGACGAGTTCCAAACAGGCGTCGACGTCAGTCGGCTGTTAGGTGGGCTGTTTCTTTGCCGTATGTGGGCTCACGCTCATTTAGCGGTGATTTGCACGAGGATCAATACTCCGCTGGACTAAGCTTCGTATACTAGGAATCTCAAATGAGATCACGTTAGTGGACCGCCGTAGTGAAGTCTGAATAGTGTTGTAAACCGTGTCGGTTGATGAGTGGCTTGCACAAGGACCAGGACCCCGGGGAAACTTCAAGGGGGCTCAGGTGTGGACTCGAGGGTCTTATCTGAAGAATTAAGAGCACGAAGACGAGACGAAGCCTCATTGACTGTTGAGGCGCTAGACCAAGAGTCAAGGCAAAATAAGCAATGCGGTAAGACCTGCTCGTAGCCGGTGGAATGCCCAGAGAGTTGTCTTGATTTAATATACTGTAGCGAAGCAATAATGGTACCGCAGACTCTTGGCCCGAGATATGTTTCGTCTAGTTGAGGCAATGCCGGTGGCAGCAGATGACCGTGGTTAAGTGCAGTTTAGATATAGATGTAACCGGAGAACAGTGCCTAGCCGACAATCAACTTGGCAAGCAACCCAAGAACCGGACAGCGAAGCGAAGCCTCAGACATAAATAATACACATTCTGGGTGCATAATATGCAAAGACACCATACCAGGAGATGAGGCTTTTCTTTTCAAAAAGCCCGCAGTACAACTCGCGGTACAATTTGTAGGATTGCATGTCATCGCAGATCGGTGTGTAGAAGACGCATCTGAGATATGGATAGTTTACAAGGGCGCGAGTAAGCCTCTGCTGCGTCAAAGACTTGAGATCAAATGCACGTCTTCTGCATCCCACCAATAACTTTCACTGCAGCTTGCTTCCCCCCATGACTTCGTCTACAGACTACACCCTTAGGTACGAGGGAATGCTACGCGGTGCGCGTTGGGGGCTGGTCACGACGTGCTGTCTGTCCGTCCGGCTGTAGTCTAGATTTGGACTTTGTATAATAGGGATGCGATGCCTTCTTCCTCCGGACATCTATTCGGTCTTATGTTTTTGCTGGGCTGTGTTGCCCCTACGTGCCCTATTTTGCCTACCACCCAGATCTGTCTCGTCCGTCTGGGCACAATTTACAATCTGGCTGCAGCGCCCAGAGCGGTGGACGGCGCGGTCGAAGCCGACGAGGCGGTACAAGGGTTTTGCAAATCAGTCTTGGCTTCACAATTGACAGATGTACACATCGTCCCAAACTCCCCGATAAGTGAGGCTGGGAGGTGCGTCATTAGTGATACCTAGCTCGTCTCGTCTCATCTTTCTACCTCCGCGTCCGGCGGCCTTCTCCAAACAAACACAAACGCCCACGTTCACCTCTCGAGTCAGGGTCTGAGGTCAGCACATACACACGAGATAGGTATTTTGTTGCAAGATAAGCCGGCCTTCAATTCGTGCCACATATTTCATCTTACCCCCGATTGTACTACCTCTGGGGGTAGGGCCTAGGATCCAAGAAATGGTGGTTTGTGTCTCGTTAATTTTGCTCGATAGGTACTTGGTGTAGGCACAGCTTATAAATTGATAACGACGCAGGGTGTTAATAAGCTAGGTATCTACTGTACTAAATACACAATTACGCAATCAAAATAAACGGTATTCGGTAGTGGATGACTGTGGATGGAGGTCTGACCTCTCGCGATCGACCCAAGGCCACAGCCCAAGATGTGGAGTCTCTGGGGGAGAGATAGCTATGACCTCACGGACAAGTTTGCTCATTCACGCCCGTGAGACAAATACATCACTAATGGTAGTACGAACGAAGACCACCCAATAGCCAAACGTCGACACACGTGGTTTAGTCCAACAGCAGCATTCGTTCCGACTGAAACAAAGGTAGAGTACCAAGGCATAGTAGGGCTCCGTTGAGGGATTTCTGGGCGTATCGCTTGTAGAATACGACTTGGGATGGTGGTGTATAGATGGGATGGATGGAATGGGTGGGAAGGGATAAGATACCCAGGACGATGGATGGGATTATTGAAGCATCACACGGCTCCAGACACATCGCGGCTCTCCAGAATAGCTCTACATATAGTACTTACTACTAAGTATAACCAACCCATACTACAGGTAAGACTGCGGGAAGAACTAAACTGCGGGTAAAGCTGCGGACAGAGCTGCGGGCTTTGTGATAAGCTTTTGCTGATATTACCAAGTCCCGTCTGATATACCCTGCAGATATGTAAGTCTGCTGGAGGAGCTGAGCTAATAGGTAATTGTTACCAACCTACCAGACATACTATTAGTACATACGGTACTCTATCTACCCTATCTACTGTAGTGTAGACTTTGAGGGATTTCCCACTTCTGTTGGTCCGTACGTGCATGGGTGGCGGCGGTACGGCATGGATCCGAAGGTTTTGGGTATGCACCTCTTCCACGGCGCACGGCAAAAGGGCTTAGCGCGCTCGCCGCTTTTGCTCCCTCTGCGCCATTACCAGTCAAGTGACGGAGACTGTAACTATATTTATGTAGAATTTATGAAGAGAAGAACGGTCCTCGTAAACTGTAGCTTTTAACCGTAAACTAAATCAATCAATACACAACCCAAAGCTCGTCCGACATACCCACGCTACCTGCTGTGTATTGAAGGCATATATAATACGAGTTCACTAGCTCCAATTTGACCCTCTTTAGCAAACGTTGAAAAAATTATATACTTATTCGTAAATCGAAGTAGAAACGAAGCACACACCAGGTAGTTGCCGGGATAGGCTTGCTCTCTTTGGAAAACCACATGAATACAACTCTTCCCGAATGCATGCCAATTACTATAACGGAGTCGAAGACCGTTTAAAGCAGCGACGGTATATAGATATAGATAGAGAGAGAGAGCATGGGCGAAACCCTCTGACAATATCTATCACATGGGTGTTGTGCATTGTGCTATATAAATGCGATGACTATTCGGGATAAGTCTATCCATCTATCAGGAATATTGTGCCTATGGATGCTATACCTTCATTAACTCAGGTATTTAGGTATATCTGGTGTGGACTGTGGACGAGCCTTGTTATACAATAATTACCTGAGCTTTCTCCTTTCACACTCAAACCAAGACTATTACACCGTAACTAAAATCCCATAACTTTCTCAAGTAGGAAGAGATGTATGGCATTATAATACTTAACGCCCCTCTAACCGAGGGGCAATGAAACGCCTGTTCACGAGGCTTAAAGTTTTGGAAAATCTTACTATAGCTAAACTTCAAATATCTAAATTCTGTAATATTAATACTATAGCTCCTCCTATGAATAGAATTCATGAGTCTCATCCTGCAGGTTCCTCTACCAACCATAAGTTTAGATTATCAGGATATATAAATTTAGTAGATTTATGTCAGGAGATTTGGCTCCGGAGCGAAGATAGGTCATTGATAGGTCTCACCTACTCCTATCAGGGTGACTCAACTCCTTATATACCTATAATTCTATGCAACCACCCTAGGGGACACCAACTACTCTTTGTCACACTAGTATCTGAAAAATTCAAAAGAGCCTTAAGCCTGATAAGATAGAGAAGGTAACTGTAGCGGAAGAGAGTAGACACGCCCGCATACGAGGTTTTAGGGGCCTCGAGGACACAATCGAGATGTCGAGGGTAACCGTAACGTGAGGAATGGAAGTTGAAGTGAGGAACGAAGGCAGCGCATGGCCAGCTAGTAAGGAGCCCATGCCGCGAAAGACCTAATAGGTACTCGAGCGTAGAGGGTTGCCCGAATAGTCGACTAGATAGGAGGAAGGAGAAAGGGATCGAGGACAGTTGAGATATTCTTGGCTGTGTCGTTGAAGGGGGCTAAGGATGTAACAAAGGCGTGAAGTTGATGAATACTTCTCACGCATTAAACTTGTTGCTAAAATATTCGCCACGGACACATCTACTTGCTATATACATGAGAAGTTATTGCGACAAGCAACTAAACGATAAGCAACCCTTCAAATATAGCCGAGTTCCTCACAGCTCTAGCGTTATCACGATAGGATGCACTAAGAATAGTCTCCGTTGGGGTACTAGCGTCGATGCTCGCCTCGGTAGTCGTGTTCGCGGGGATTGGGCTCTCCTCGGCCTGGAAGATGCTGATGAGCCTCTTTCCACCGCAAAATGTCGTCTTGTCGCCGGTGCAAGGGACATTGCAGAGGATCTGATTGCTCTCCCGCTCACCGCCAACGTACGAGCCGCACCAGCACTGGCTGCCCTCTTGTACGCCCGCGAAGCCGTAAGACTGGCGGTAGCAGGTCGCCTTACACTTTGGAATGGTCAAAGTTGCGTCTCCAGCCTCTGGGCTCACGTTCTTGTCGAGAACGGGTCGCTCGCTATCCTCGACATAGCAGCCTAGGGCCATCCAGGAGGTTGGAGAAGGACCTAGAGTAGCCGTACTGGTAGAAGTAGTTGTAATTATCGGGGTGTTATCTAGCCTCTCCTGGGTGACGATACAATAGGACTGATGATTCCATGGCTTGCAGTCAACACCGACGGAGGGGTTCCATTTGCTGAAATACTGCTTCAGTGTCGAGTGGCGCTAGAGCTGTAGTTTTTGTTTTCAACACCATTCATGGAATTGGTCAGGGGTGATGTCAAAATATTGGCGGACGAATTCGCACCATTCGATGTCGCTGTTGTTGTACCAATCGACACAATCCTCAGCCGTGTTTGGTTCCCATTCAAGAGTGGGATAGGGGGTGCAGCTGCCCAAGCGGGTGAGAGCCACGAGTGAGATGAAAATGGAAAGATTCATTTTCACGATATAATAAGGTTGGTGAAGTTGTAACCACAAGGGGAATAGATAAAGAGCCAGCGGCAGGGGGCCATGATGATGGGAACAGAGAGGATGCCATGACTATTGGATCTTAAGAGGAAGAATTTCAGAGATATTGAGAATCTCGGTGCCAAGACAAGCTATAACCATGACTGATTTATTCGTCTGCTATGATCTCGAATCTGGGTATCCTAGGCGTAACACCAGGTTCGTCGACAAAGTCATTTACACGTGCCTCCAGGGTTGTTAGGTGTTGGGTATTGCATATTAGCTAGCGGCCATGCAAATCCATCCAACTAAATATACTACGGTCGTTTCGTGTTGGTTATCAGATTTTGGGTATCGGTTCTAGATGCTACATTTCCGAAAAGTAGCCGTGCGGGCGCTTCCAATGGAATATACCACGGTCGTTAGGTGTGAAGTGTTAGATATTAGTTGCTAGTCGTCAGGTCTCGGATGTTGCATATTAGACTAGGGTCATGCAAATGTGTAGGATTCGCTTTTGCTCTGTTTAGAATGTAATTTTAGATTGCACCAGTTCTATTTGCTTACTTTGTGTGGTAAATCCACATCGTTGGATACTATAACTCGGAGTAGGATGGCGACGCGACGATGCGGCGTGCCTTGAGGCTGCGTGCAGGTGTCCAGTTGATCCTCAATTAAATAGTGCCAACTTAAAAGGCTTTCTATAAGGGGTTTAGCCGCTGCTAAGCGTGGATGTTTATGGCGCTCACATTTCTCTTGTTTTCCGTTGGCTACTTCTTTCTCCTACGCAAATACATGCCTATATATGGACCGCGCCGCCTCCTGTGCCACCTCTGTCAGTTCATCAACATTCAGAATATTTCAGTCAGCGTCATTCAGGAAGATGACGGCAGCGCGGAGACCGTAATATCAAGGATCCGAACGTTCATCCTTGAGCAAGTTGGAATATGTCTAGGTTCCCACCGTGTTGAATCAAAGTATTGATACCTCATTTCATATCGTCTGACTTATAAGCCACGGGGACGGTGGGCTATTACCACATTTCCAACAAAACTATTTTTTTTTTTAGAAATCCCGGTTTTGCTCTACTAGTTTATTTGTACGATGACTAGTAAAATAAAATAAAAATTAAGGCCTTATTAAACCTAGGTTTTTTATATTTAATATAACTGTTTTAGCTACTAAACTATAAAAGCTATTAATTACTTATAGCGTACAAAGTTAAATAAATAAGCATATATAAGTAGATTTAGCTTTGTACAACAGTAAAAACGTAAAATAAAATAATTGTTTTATTTTGTTTTACTTATTTATTTTTATTTTTATATAATATTAATAATTATAATAGTTTAGCTATTATTTAATATTAACGAACTTTAAAATAAAATTTTAGCTTTATATAAAGCTAGAATTTTAATTAAAAATATTTTTTAATTTATTATTTAATAAAGTTATTAATATATTTAGTATATGTTAAAGCGTTATATTTAAGCTTAAAGCTTAAAACGTAATGTTTATACAAGCTTAATATATATTAATGCAATATTTTTTTGTATTTAGTTTTTGTTTTTTATACAAAAGTAAAAAAAATTAGTTAATTTAAAACAATTTTTAAAAAGTTAATATTTTTATTAGTTTTTGTATAATTTAAAATATTTGTTTTTAATATTATATAAAATAATAGTATTATACAAATAAAAAATGTGTTTAAGCTATATAACAAGCTGCAAAATAGCTTTATTAATATATATAACAAAGTTTTATAATTTAAAGCTTTAAAAAAAACTATTTTTATAAGTTTATATAAATATAAGCTAATATTATTGTTAATAAAAATTAGCTTTATTAATATTATAAAGCGCAATAGCTAAAAAGCGTACAATAACGCAGTTAATTAACTATTTATTAGTATAAAAGATTTGTTGTTTTAAGCTAAAATTTTTTTTAATGTTTTAATAAGCATATAAAACTTTAAAAAATAAGATTTAAGGTTTATATAACAAGCTTTTTTTTTTTTTATATAATAATTAATTTGTTAAATTTATGTTTATATTAACGTTTATTTGCATATAATTATTTAGATTTATGTTAAGTTTACTGCTTATATAGTAATAAATATGCTAAAACAATTTTTTTGTATAATATTTATTGCAAGTATACGCTTATTATTTATTTAATTTAATATAAGTGTTAAAACTGCATTATTTATTAATGCTTAAGCTTTTTTTACTAAATTAAATAAAACAACTATAACGCATCCTACAAGCTAGTTTCGCACACAAGCAAGTTTCGCACTTTTCTTGGCGTACCCTGTAAGCCACTTTATATGCAAGGGTACTTACTTCACTTTATTATAACTTCGCGAAAAAAGGTCGTACAAAAAAATAATTAGTACTATTAGATTTGTAATGAAATAACGAATCTAATTGTATTTTCTTTTATTTTCTAACTATTTTATTTGGGCGTATAGCTTCGAAAAACAAAATTGCAAGGATTATTTTAGCGTAGTTTTTAATAACGCTTTAAATAAAATAGTTAGAAAATAAAAGAAAATACTATTAGATTCGTTATTTCATTGCGAATCTAATAGTGCTGATTATTTTACTGTACGACCCTTTTTCGCAAAGTTATTAAAAAGTAGAGTAAGTACTTTTGTATAGAAAATTGGCTTACAGGGTACTTCAAAAAAAGTGCGAAACTTGCTTGTGTGCAAAACTTGCTTGTATGCAAAACTAGCTTGTGTTATAGGTTATATAAAAGCTAATATATTTAAATAAATATATTAAAACAAAACTATTTTGTTTTAAAAAAAGAATATAATTTTAATAGCGCTTTTATTTTTGTTAATATTTTAAATAAAATAAAAAATAACTTAAAAAAAAAATAAATATAGCTGTTATATTTGGAAAGTCTTTTAAAGTCAAATACAATATAATATATATTTTATATAATAAGTTTTATACAAGACTAAAGCTTGTAAAAGCAAAAAATAGTATGCAAAGCATACTTAAATAAATTATAGTAATATAAGCAAACAAAATTAGAAAAAACATATTTTAATTAGTAGTTTAGTTAATAATGCATTTAAATTATAACAATTATTTTTTTTTTTTGTAATAAGTTATTTTAACTTAAATATTAAATCAAATGTTATTATAAATAGTGCTAATATAATTGAAAATAAAATTATAATAAAGTATAATATAAAATTAAAAGCTAAAAATTAATTAAAATTAGTAAAAAATAAGTGTAAACAATAAAAAAAATAGTATAAACAATAAAAATTTTTAGCTAATAAAAAAATTTTACGCATTTTAAATAATTTCTAAATACTTAAGCCTATAATAACGCGTTGCTTTAAACGCAAATTATTTAGCAAGCTAATTTGAAAACAAAATATATAGCTTGTTATATTTTTTTTTTTTTTTTTTTTTTTTTTTTTTTTTAACTGCTGCCAGCATTTTCTATTAGTCTTAGCTACAGTTACTGCTAATTACGCTTTTATTTTAATTATTTTTAAGTTTTATTTATTTATTTTTTTTATTTAAATTACCGCTTTTATTGTTTATTATTTTTTTATTATGCTTTTTTGTTGTTAACATTATTAGACTTGTTGGGCGCGCTAGTATAAGTTTAGCTGCTGTAAAAAGTTTTTTTATATAATTAGTTTTTTTATATGTTGTTAGTATTAAAATACTGCGGCGTATACGTTTTAGCTTTAAGCTAGCCTACTTTTAAAAGTCTTATATATATATAAAAAAACAACCTTGTTTTTTTGCACTAGTTGCAATAAAAGTTACAAAACTTATTAAGCTATAAGTTGTTTTATATTATTTTTTTATGCAAATCGCTGCTTATAATCCAAATTTTTTTTATAATACAATTTAAAGCTGTTTAAATATTTAAGCTTTTTAAATAAAGCAAATATATATTTTAAGCTTATTATGCTAATAATAACAACTTTGCTTTGCCGGTTAAAGTTAATATAAATGTTAATATTTTTTAAGCAAATTTAAAAACTTATTGCAAAAAAATTGCGGCCGCTTAATTTTGGCTTTTTTAAAGTTTTTATTATTTTTTTACAGTTTATTAAGCTGCATATAATATAATTAATAAAATTAAAAATAACAAAATAGTTATATTTTTTTTTATTTTATTTATTTTACCTTGCTAATTTAAATATAATTAAAAACATTTTTTAGCTTATAAAACATATATAGTTAAATAACGCTGTTTAATATGTTCGTTTATTTTTTTTATTGCTGCTAACGCTATTAATAATTATTATAGTTTTTGTTTTATACCTAAAGCTAATTCGCTTAAACTGCAAAATAACGTACCTAATATTGTTAAACAACTATATTGCGTTTTTAGCTTCTAAACACTGGTTATATTGCCTAATATTTAGCAGTAAAATAGTTTGCTAAAAAAGTTAAAAATTTTATTAAAACTAATATTAATAACGCGTTTTAAAATGCTTATAACAATAAATTAAAATATAATAATATATTTAAATTTAATACTAAATAAAATTAAGTTTAGTTAATATGTAACTTATTAGTAAAGCGTAAACATTTTTAAAGTTTAAAGTAGTAAGTTCAATTTTTATTACGCTAAAATTTTGGGTTCTACTAACGTTTTTTAAAACCAATGTTTTAAAAATTTGTTAAAAATTAATTAACTTAGCTTTAAGATCTTTTTGTACTAAAAACGCCGGCTTAAATAGCCTTAATTTTTATTATTTTCCTTTATAATTTTATTGTTTTTCAAATTTTTTAATAAATATAAAAGCAATAATATTAATAGCTAATACCTACTAATTATATTTATTTAGCCAGCTTTTTTATTTAACTTTATAATATAATTTACTTTAGTATATTATTTTTTTTACTATATTTTTTACTTTTTATTTGTTTTTAGCATTTTTTAATACAGGCATAAATAAAGTGTTTAAAGTTTTAGCTGTCCAAAGTTTTAATAACTATATAAAAAATACGTTATAAATTTAACTATATTAATATAAAAGTGTTAAACAATATATTTATAATTTAACCGTTTTTAAAATTTTAAAAAGTTTAATAAACTTAAAAGCTAACTTGCAATTTTAGAATTTAAAGTTCTAAATTAATAAAGCTACTAATTCTTTAGTACAAAAACTTTTAAAAATATATTTAACGTTATAATTCTTTATATATTTTTTAATTGTATTGTGTTATTAATTTGTTAATTTGTTGCAAATAATTTTTAATTTGTATAACTAGTTTTATATTAATAATACTTTTTTTAAAATAAAATTGTTTTTAACAAAAGGTTTAAATTTTAAAATATATTTATATAATGCTTTAAAAAGCAACTTTTTAATAGTACTATTAATAGCTATATTTATTACAAAAAAAGCTTGCAGTAATAGCTAAAGCTAATTAATTTATTTATTATTAACAAAGCATTAAAAATAGCTTTTTATAATTTAGTTTATTTTTTTAATTTAGCTGTTAATCTAAAAATAAAACATAATTAAAAATTTTTTTTTAATTTTAAAATAATAATATAAATCTAACTAAAACTAATTAGTAAAAACAAAATTTTTATTAAAAACTATATTTATAAAAGCTTTAAAACAATATTTTATTTTTTTATAAAATAAAACTGCTAGCTAAATAGCAGTAATAATAGTATTAACAAAAAATAAGTGTATAAGTTTAATAAATTAGTTAATTATTACAAATATTATATTAATAATAATTTTATAATAAAATGTTTTAAATAATTTAATAATAAAGTTTATAAATAGTTTTTTTATAAAGTTAATAAATATTAAAAAAATATTTAAAGTACTATATTTTTAATAATGTTTTGCTTTAAATCTAAAACAAATAGCGTATTTAGTTATATAGTTATAAACATTTGCTTTTATAATCTGCTAATAAAACTTTTGCTATAATAGTTTTAGTATATAATTTTAACTAAAATGTCTAGCTATAAAATCATTATAATATAGCTTAATAAGCTAAAAATAAACTAATTTTTTAAAAAAAATATAAGCTTTGCCTTTATATTGCAATAAAAATTTTTTAATAAATTATTAAAGCTTTACAAGCTGTTCACTTAAAAATTGCTTACGTAGCTAACAATACTTAAAATCTTTTTTTTAAATCTAAAAAATTAAGTCCTATAAACTTTGTTAAATTTCTAGGTTTTAAAAGTTCTTATTATTTGTAGCTATATGCGCGCAGTAATATATAACTGCTTGTACAAAAATAATATGTTTTACAGCTGATTTAGTAACAAAAATCTTTTTTGCAAAAGTTTTAAAAATATAGTTCTTTATTTTAATATTAGCTACTTTAATTTTCTGTTCTAACAAAAAAAATAAATTAGCATTTTAGGCTTTATAGGCTATATAATTAAAACAGTACAAAAGTATATTAGCTTTATTTTGCTTGCCTTTTTTATATCTAATAATAAAATTAAAAAAAGCTAAATATATATACTATTAAGCTTGTTTGCTATTTAATTTAGGCATTTTTATAAAAGCTTACAAATTAGCATAATTAATTAAAACTTTAATAAATAATTTGCTTTTTTATAAATAGTGCTGCTAATGTTTAAAGCATTTTATAATAGCAAGCATTTTTTAATTAAAAACATTATATTTTATTTTTATATTATTAAACATATAAAAATAAAACAAAATAAGTTGCTACTGTTTTTAATCGTTTTTTTATAATAATATTTTTGCTAACGCTATTTTAAAAAAATTGGTTTTTATTAATATTTGCTTTTTAAAGTTAAAATATATAAAAAAAATAGCTTTTTTAAATAAATTTTTTAGCTTATTAAAAGCTGCATACGTTAAACTATCTAATAAAATTTAACTTTTTTTTGTTTTAATTGCGCTTTGTTTTAAATATTTAATTAATAAAGCTATAACTTAAAAATATTTTTTGATAAAGCAGCAGTAAAAGTTATAAAACTTTAAAAATTTTTATAATTTATAATAAAAATAAAAAAATAGCTAGTTTTAAATAGTATTAATATAGCTAAAATTTATTTTAACTTTTTTGCTAAAAATAACATATTTTAAAAAGTTAAGTTTTTTTTAATAAAACTAGCATTTAAAAAGTTTAGCATATAATTCCGCTTTTTATAATTTTTAAATAACGTTTTATATATATTTTATATAAAACTTTTTATTTATTAAAAATATAAATATATTATTTATATATATAAAACAAAAAATATTTAAAATATTGTTAAATATTTTTTATATATAATTTTAAAAAGTAGCAAAAGCATTATACAAACTTATAAATATAATAAAAAATTTATAATAACTATATTTAATATAAAAAGCTGTTTTTTATTTGTTTTTTTTTTTAACTTGTATATAATAATAAGCGTTTTTAAAGTCGATTTTAATAAAAACTTTAATATAAAACAGCTTATTTAATATTTCTAAAATAAAAAAAAAATAAAGCAATTTTTTATTATAACCTTATTAAATTTTTTATAGTTAATATATAAGCATAAGCTTTTATTTTTTTTAAGTATAAAAAGAATTAAAGCGTTTACAAAGCTTTTAAATTTGTATATCTTTTTATTTTTTAATATTTTATTAAGCTAAGTTTATAAAGCTGTTAGCTTATTCTATGCTAAAAAATATATAAAATAATAAAAAACTATAGCATTATTTTATAAATCTATTGCAAGATTATTGCGCTTAAAATAAAAAAGTAAGCTAGCTTTATTATTATTAAAAAAATCAGCTAAATTATAAAACTTAGCTAAAACTTTTTTAAGTTTTAACTAAGTTAAAAATAATTTTACTTTTTTAAGCTATACAAGTTTAAGTAGTTAAATAATTATTTAATAAAACTTTTGATTGTAACAAGCTTTTGCAAATTAAAAAGCTGTTATTAGTTTAAAATGTTTTAACTGTAGTCTGAAATATTATTAATTAAAGCTTAAGTTTAATATAATACTTTGATTTTTTAAAGTTGATTAAAATAGTAAAACAGGACTGCTTTTAAGTTTGTTATTTTTATTAATAGCAATATAAGCGCAGCAGAATTTTTAAGCAACTTTATAATTATTAATTAATTTATAAAAAATTTAATAAGCGCTATAAGTAAAAAAAGTGCTGTTAGCAGCATGTTATAAAAAATAAATATAAAAAGAAACTTTTTTCAATTTATAATAAAAAGCAAAGGTGTAGTTAATACAATTGCATTTAGCATATAAATCTAAATTAGCATAAATTTAAATAAAAAGTTTTTTAAAAAATATAATATAAATATTGCAAAAAATATAAAAACGTTATAAAATTAAAATATAAAGCTATTAATTAAATTTAGATTTAACATTTTTAAAAATTAAGCTTATTTGTTTTTTTTTTAGCTATTATTTATATAGCTTTTTAATAAAAACTTAAATTAAATATAGTTAGCATTGTTATCGTTTTTAAAACAGTATTTATTTAAATTATAAGTAGTTTAAATTTTTTAAATTTTTTGTTTTTTAGCTTTTTGGAGTTGCAAGCAATTATAACTTATATGCCTTATTTAATTATAATTAAAGCATTTAACACTTTTTATAGCTAACTTGTAATTTTTATGCAAGTTGTTATTATTATAGGCGCGTTTTGCTAAAAAATAGAAGCTGTTGCTATTTAATAAAGATTTTTTTGTAGTATAGCGCTTTTGCTTGTTATTAATGCTGTTTTGGTTAAAACTTTTTTAGTTATTATTAATATAGTAGCTATTACGCTTTTTAATTATATTAACATATTTTTAGCTTTAGCAATAATAATCTTTTTTATTTAAGTATTAGTATTGTTAAAAGCTTTTGTTTAATTTAAAGTTAGTTTAAGATTTAAACTGCTTAAAATTTTTTTAGTTTTAATTCTTTTTAGTTAGTTTTATTATTTTTTTAACGTTATATAACTGCATTTATTATATTAATTTTTTTAATAAATAGTAAGTTAAAATAATTAAGTATTTTATTTTAAAGCGTAATAAAAAGCTTTTAATAATATAGTATAACTTTTTTAAAATTAGTTTATTTGCTTTTTTAATTTTTAATTTAAATAAAATAATAGTTAAAAGTTTTAAAGTTTTAATTAAGTAGCTGCTTAGCTGTTTTTAACTTGCTGCTAATATTAGCTTTTAAAAAAGCTAACTAGCAAATAAAGGTTTTAATTTATATAAAAAATGCATTTTAATTATGTTTATATCGGTGCTAGTTTTTACTGTTTAAGCTTTAGATAAAGCTATAGTATTAGTTTTTGTAAGCCTAGTTTATTTTGCTATATGTATACAAAATGCGTTTAAAATAACGCTAAAACTTACGTATTAAACTAATAAACATAAAGCTTAGCTTTTAAATTTATTTAACTTATTTGTTATAAATAAAATTTATTTTAAATAAAAAGTATTTAAATTTAAGTAGCTTGCTTAAGTTTATATTGCTATTAAACTTATTATTATGTTTGTTTTAATAACGTTGTAAATAAAATCTGCGTTTAGTTTGGTTTTAAAAATGCCTTTTTCGACTAAAAGATAAAAATAATAATAAAAATAATAATATAAGTAGCTTTAAATTAAAAAGGTTATTCTTAATATAATAGCTAAAGTTAGGCTATTAATTAAAAAAAGTAGTATAATAAAAAGTTTGATAAAAAGTATTTAAATTGTTAGAGTTTTTTAAATTTTCCGATTCTTTTGTTTTTAAAACCTTTTTTTCCTTTCTTTTTATAGTTATTTTTTATGCTTTTTTAAAACGCAGTTTATACAAATCCAATATAAACTGCTTTTTTTGCTCTAATTATTTTTTTAGTTCGTTAAGCTTAGCAGTTAATTAAGTATTTTGTTATTAAAATAGTTAAGTAAAAACTTTTTTTGATTTTATTATATCGATATTAAAAAAATTTAAAAGTTTTCAGCTTTTATTATTATTTAAAAATATTTTGTTGCTATCTTGTAAATAACTTATATATAAAAGTCTTATAAAAAAAATAAAGCAAGCCGGTTGTTTTAAAGCTATAGTAGTTATATATTATAAATAACTTTTAAATAAAAGCTTTAAAATTGTTACGTTTAAAAAGTTTCTTAAAGTCAAATATAATATAATATATATTCTGTATAATAAGTTTTATACAAAACTAAAGCTTATAAAAGTAAAAAATAATGTGTAAAGCATACTTAAATAAATTATAGTAATATAAGCAAACAAAATCAGAAAAAGCATACTCTAATTGGTGGTTTGGTTGGTAGTGCACCTGAATTATGACAGTAGCTATTATATAAAAAAAACTTGGAAAAAAAAATAAATATAGCTATTATATAAAGCTATTTTAATTAAAAAGATTAACCTTTTATAAATTAAGTAAATTAACAGACTTAAATATATAAAAGTTTTTTTGTTATATAATTAAAGCTTTTGTTAAAAATGTTTTTTATATTAGCAGTGCTATTAACTTTTAATTTTTTGTTTTAAATAGCTAGCATAAAAATGCTAATATAAAACTGTTTTATACAATTAGTAAAAAAAGTTAAAAAGTTTTCGGTTTAAATAACAAACAGGATTAATGTTTTTAATTTAATTAAAAAGAAAAATGTGTTAGCAAAATTAAGTTTGTTATATAATAAATTAAAATTATTAAGCTTATTAAAAGTTTTAACTAAACTTTAAATAAAATGCTTTTTTAATTTTAAAAAGATTTTTAATTATATAATTAAAAGCATTTAATTTTTAATGTTTAAATAAATAAATAATTAATTTGTTAATAATTTAAGCTATTACTTTAATATTATATTTTGTTAAATTAAAATAAACAAAGTAATTAAGTTTAATAGCTTGTTATACAAAAGTTTAAATTTAGTTGCTTTTATTTTAATTTAAAGCTTTAAAAAAGCATATAAATTTTTTAAGCTTATATTAGCATAGCTGTTTTAAACTATTATATAATAGTTAGTTATTTTCTTAATAATATTTTAATTTTTATAAATTAATTTAAACTTTAATAGCTAAATGCTGTTATTATATAATATTTTAGTTACTTTTTTTTATTAACTTTAGGTTATATTGTGCTGTTTTTATATTTTTATAAATATAATTAACTTAATAGTATTTAATAGTTGTTAGGTTTGTTGTACAAAACTTAGAATTAAATTTATAGTTATATAATAATTGCAAATTTAAAATAGAGTAATTAAATAACAAAAAATTATTAAAATTTAATTTAATTAATACGATTTAAAATAAAATAAACAATAAAGAAAAAATTGTTAAACTTGTTAGTATTGTATAATAAAATTTAATTTTTTTATTGCTAAAAATTTTAATTGCTTTTAGCTAAGCTGTATAATAGTTAAAGCAATATTAGCTATTTAAAAATAATGCTTTAATATTTTTATGCGTATAAAGCTTGTTGTTTTAAACTTTATAGTTTAAACAATAAATATTTATAAATAAAAAAATTAACATTTTAAAAGCTTTGTACAATAATAAAAAAAAGAAAAACAAAATTAAACGCTGTTAAAAGCAATTTTCTTTTTTTGTTTAAAATAAAACTATTTAATTAGTATATAGTATTTGCTATAATATATATACGTTATTTATATAAAAAGTATGTTTAAACATTTGTACAAAAAGTACGTTTAGTTATATGTACTAAATGCTTAATTCTTTATCTTTTTTTTATTTTTTTTCCCTCTCTTTTCTTTTTTTTAACACTATTACTACTACTACTATTATTACTACTACTATTACTACTACTACTAACAGCAATAATAGCAACAACAGCAACAATAATAATAGCAATAGCAATATTACTACTACTACTACTACTACTACTATTATGTTGTACATATAATTTATTTTTTATTATTTGTTGTATAATAAGTTCTAATTTTTTTGTACAAATAATCCTTTTGTTTTTTTTTTTGCTGCTTATAACGTTTTTGTTAAAGTATTAACTATTGTTTTTTAATTTAAAAGTTAGCAACTAGCGCTTGTTTATTATAACATATTTTAACGTATTGTTTTAGCGCTGCTAAATTAACTTATTACTATTATATGCAGTTAAATTATTATAGCTTAAGTTTAGTTAAGTTAGCTAAGCTATATTAATGTTTTTTTAATTTAATTTTAAAGTATTTTTACAGCTATTTTTTGTACTAAGTGCTGCTACGCTTAAAGCATGTTAGCTAATAGTTAAGCAAGGCTGTTTTTTGTTTGCATATAATTGCTAAGCTATTTTGGTAATTTTTGTAGCAATTGCAAATAGCGCAATTATTTAGCGCGCTGTTTTATACAAAATAAGTTTAATAACAACAATAATAACAATAATAATAACAATACTTTTGCTAGGTTTTTTTTTTTTTTTGTTAAAAAAAAGCTTTGTATGCTAAGTTGTTAGTTCGGTTATATAGCTAGCAGCTTAGCTATTAATCCGATTATTATTTTTTAAGTATGTATAGCTAATTTTTTTACGTATAATTGATTTTATTTTTTTGCTCTACTTTTTTGCTTTATTTTCCTACTTTATTTTTCTGCCTTATTTTTTTGTTTTATTTTTTTGCTAATAAAGCTTAAGTAAGTAAAAGCTTTAAAACAACTATTAAGCATTTTTATATAGTGTTTTAAGTTAATAACTAGTTATATAAAAGTATTTTAATAAAGCTAAAACTTAGTAAATTGTTTTTAAATATGTATAGCTAATTTTTTTGCGTACGATTAATTTTATTTTTTGCTTTATTTTTTTGTTAATAAAGTTTAAATAAGTAAAAGCTTTAAAATAACTACTAAACACTTTTACGTAATGTTTTAAGTTAATAATTAATTATATAAAAATATTTTAGTAAAGCTAAAACTTAATAAATAAATAATTTAAATAATTTTTAATTAATATATTGCTTTGTATAATAATATTTTAAGTGCTAAGTGCTAAGTTAAAAGTTTTAGTTATATGTACAAAGTATTAGTTTATTATACGAACTGGTGGAGCGAAAGCTGAATTTCTAAAAAAAAATAGGTTTGTCGGAAATGTGGTAATGGACCTTCTTATACAGGTCACAAGTCACAAGTACGAACGCTCAGTGCTATATGCTCCCAACAAGCACTGCTATGCAGCCGGGCAGCATGAACACTTTCAGCCCATTTTCTCGTCTCCCAGCAGAGCTCTGTGCTCAGATATGGGAAATGACAGTCATACCTCGTACCGTTGAGGTCCGTGTTGTTTACAAGGACGACCCAAGGCCACCACCCGCCGGCACATATACGTGCTGGCGAACGGTGCCGTATCTGGTTTCTCCGACGCCAGTACCCGCAATACTGCAGACCTGTCGAGAAGCTCGTTATCAGGGGCTGTACCAACAAGCCTTTTCCGAGATTGAAAGTTTCGAGCCGCGCTATGTCTGGCTGGTCTTGGAGATCGACATGGTCTCCATTGGGAAATGTGACCTCGGACATTTCACACCAGTCGCATTACTTATTCGACGACTCAAATTAGAGCGTGAGATAACGAATGAATACTTCGAACGCTCGGAAATAAAGGAACTTCAGGACTTTGTCAATGTGAAGGAAATCCATGTATTCTGTGTCGACGGCTTGGGAGCGTGGCATTAGACTTCGGAGGAATACTATTGGCCTTGCGGCCGGGAAAACTTACTCTTCATCGATCCAGAGGACGGTAGCATGATAAGAAGGGTCGAGATGGATGCCATGTTTGACGGTATTCTAGAGGAGCGACATAAGGAAGAAGAGGAAAAAATTGCCGCATCATGGGCTAAGTATGGATACCATTATGGCCCTCAGCCTTTTCAGCGAGGAGGCGCAAGTTAGACGTATTCTTGCAAAGCGACACGAGTATATATATGCTCTTACAGTTACCAGTCCATGAAATAAACGGATTACTAGCATGGCGCGGTTGAAAACTATGCCTCTATTTAGATACCCTTCTATATGCTGTACATGCGAACCTAAGCTAGTGGGAATAAAGTGTATACATCTATTGATAAAAGTGATTTCCTGCCTATGAGCGCCTTATCCAAGATGTCGGGTGAAAGAGTGTATTGTTGCTGAGATGACAATAAGAAAGGTGACACGGATTGAAAAACCTCTGCGCAAGAGCTGAGTCTCACGAAAACATCCTGATCGAACCCAGCGCTATCGACACTTGCCGGCTTTAGTTGCTACCCTTTTGTATGACTTAATCGCCTGATAGTGATCTCGGGCTTCCTTTTGTTCTTTGCCTGTGCCATGATACCATCCATCCAGAAAACTGCGAGATTATAGCATCGGGATCGCCGCTAGCAGTTCACAAAATCTCGCATTTGTTCGAGAGGCTGTAAGGACCTGGGCTAACGGAAAATTTGTCTCCCAAGATGCGGGCGAGGACTGGATGGCTACCACTCTACGCGTCCTGGTCCTAGTCGAGGCGAACTCGAAGAATGGCACCGAAGTGACAGCGGCCCCTGACATCACGCCTCATCTCGGGGTACGATCACGTCTTGGTATCAGGGCCGATTGTAAGACGACCAAGGTTAATGCTGGTGATGGCTGTTGGGCCGTGGCGTATACGTGTGGGATAACCCAGGCCGACTTAGAGAAGTACAATCGCGCGGACCTTTGCAAGACTCTTGTCGTGGACGAGATAGTTTGCTGCGACAGCGGCACCTTGCCTAGTACTCTGCCACCGGGAAACTCGGATGATACATGCAAGACAAGATCCGTTATCAGTGGCGACAGTTGTGCCTCACTAGCTTCCAAATGCGGCATCAGTGCCGCAGATTTTATGAAGGCTAACTCCAAAACGAACCTCTGCTCAACACTGGCGGTAGGCCAAAACGTCTGCTGCACAAGTGGCAAGTTGCCAGACCTGAAGCCCAAACCGGACGCCAATGGCAATTGTGCTACGTATACAACCCAGAAGGATGATAGTTATTCGGGGATTGCGGCAGCCCGGGACTTGACTGTAGATGACCTTGAGGGCTTTAACAAGAAGACCTGGGGTTGGAACGGCTGTAAGTTACTCTATCCCGACTACAATATGTGTGTAAGTGAGGGAAATCCGCCTATGCCCAAGAGCGACCCGGTAAGTTATTTTCTTCTCTATCTAGCAAATCTATAAAGATGCCTTGACTAATTAATTCTCCACAGAACGCCGTTTGTGGACCAACGGTAAGAAGGCTTCTCGATTTTGCTTTGTGAGCAAGATTAATCCCAGGCTAACATACTTATGCAAAGGTGGACGGCACACAACCGCCACCGGCAGGCACAGATCTGGCTACCCTCAACCCGTGTCCGCTGAATGTTTGCTGTAACATTTGGGGTCAGTGTGGTATGACTGACGATTTTTGCGTGGCCTCTAAGTCTGAGACTGGCGCACCCGGTACTTCTGATGCGAAGAATGGATGTAAGTTTATTGCGCCCTCTTCCTTCCTGAAACCTTAGATCTAGGTAGATATCCTAGAAGGGTGGTTTTGCTCCTTTTGGGATACTTCCGTATCACTCTCGTAACTTACCCTCCTCTTCTCTCCCTCTCTCTCTTCTTTTTGTACCAATTCGTCGAGGCAAGTGGCGGTAGCTTACCGTTGATATTAGGTATTAGTAATTGTGGCAGAGACATCATCAAAGGGTCGCCTCCGGCGAAGAATATCAAAGTTGCGTACTTCGAGGCTTGGAATCATAACCGAAATTGTTTGACCATGGATGTCGATCAGATTGACACGAGTGTCTATACGCACATTCACTTCGCCTTTGCCGACATCACAAAAGGCGATTTTAAAGTTGTCATTAGCGACGAGAAGATCAAGGAGCAATTCGAGATTTTCAAGGGCATGACGGATGTAAAAAGGATATTGTCGTTCGGTGGTTGGGACTTTAGTACTGCACCTGGAACCTTTCAAATACTCCACGAGACTGTCCTACCGGCTAATCGCGAGACATTCAAGAATAATGTTATTGCATTTATCAATGAGCACGGCCTTGATGGGGTCAATCTTGATTGGGAATATCCTGGAGTGAGTGATCGCTTCTATGCACACTTCCTGCGGCTAACCTGATCATGTCCAGGCTCCTGATATCCCTGGTATCCCTAGTGATGATCCTGCAAACGGCCTGAACTGTTACAAATTTCTATCTAGTTTCAAGTCGTCTGTGGGCTCTCCAAAGTCTATCTCCTTCGCAGCTCCGGCTTCCTACTGGTACCTAAAGTCCTTTCCTATCAATATGATGGCAAAGGATATTGATTATATCATCTACCTGACGTATGACTTGCATGGCCAATGGGACTACGGTAACAAATGGACCTCCCCTGGTTGTGATTCCAGCAACTGCCTTAGATCCCATGTCAACGAGACTAAGACTAAAGATGCCTTGTCCATGATCACCAAAGCTGGGGCGCCATCCAACAAGGTTGTCGTTGGTGTTGCCAGCTATGGGCGGTCATTCAAGATGGCCGAGGCTGGTTGCAGCTCAGAAACGTGCAAGTTCACGGGATCACCTCGTATATCCAATGCTGCCAAAGGACGTTGCACGGGTACCGCGGGCTATCTATCAAATGCAGAGATCAACGAAATCATACAAGGTGGTGGTGTTAACGTGCAGTGGAAGAAGGAAGGTTCTAACATGATGGTTTATAACGACACCGAATGGGTAGCATACATGGACGATAATACGAAGGCCGCTAGGGCGGAGTTCTATGACTCGTATAACTTTGCGGGCACCACGGACTGGGCTGTTGACTTACAGACATTCGAGGAGTAAGTTGATCGAGTCTTGAATATCTTTAAATTTTTTGATCATGCTAACACCTCCAGTGGAAGTGATGGCCTTGATGAAGAAGCGGAAATTGACGAAAACTATTGGGCTGCCTGCAAAGAATCATATACTACGCTGCAGGATCTCAAAGATAAAAAAGACTCGCTACCCGCTCACTGCGTTGAACAATACCTCGTTGATGTTCAGGTCGCTGTCATGGCTGCGGCGTTGAAAAAGTACCAGGATCTGATTGCTAACGACTATGACGAGAAATTCAAGATATATGAAGAATATGTTAAAATGCAGATACCGGATCAGATTAACAACTTCATGGCTAGCGATAAGGTGGACAAGTACTTCACATGCACGAAAACTAAGGATATATACTGCTGCTCTAGCTGCCACTATGCTGCCTGTGTTGATGGTTGTGTTAAAGGCAGGGACTGCAAGCCAGGTTGGGGGACGATCGCATTGGATAAATGCCCGCGGATAGAGTTTGAGCTCAGCACAATTGGCGGAACATACATATCTAATGCTACATATACACTCGGGGACGCGGGTGGCTTCTGGAAAGACTTTGATGAGATATGGGGGATAGACGAATCGTGGGTTATGTTCGACAATAGGCACTTGAGGACCAATAACGGCTGCCAATATACTGGCAAGGATATTAAAGACTGCATTGCGAAACACGATAACTGGTTTTATAACTACCCCCTCGTTGACAACAACAAGGTCAATGTCTTCAACCCTAAGGATATTATCGGCGACTCCTTCCCCAAGGCGGAAGACCTACTCGATAGGGTTAAAATCGTAGACGAGTTTGGCGATTTCGACGAGCTCGTGGATGTTGCCGACTTAGTTGATGCCACATCCTTGCCCGCATTCTCAATGGAGGAGGGGGTTGAGAATATGGAGAAGATCATCAAACGGGCCGATGAAATCGAAAAGAGGGAGCGCGAAGCGTTCATCCTCAACTTCCTCACAGGCCTGCTCTTTTGGGTTCCTTTCGTGGGCGAAGCCGCCGGCTCCGCGGGATTAGTAACTACGCGATCCCTGCTTCGACTGATCGGAGCGGCTGGCGACGCCGGCCTTGTGATCTACGACGTGGTCCAAGACCCCAAGAATGCTTTTACCGCTGTCTTCAGCTACCTGCTGGGCGCCGGTGTTGGGCGGGCTGGGTTTAAGAACGCCGCCAACTCGCGGCGAGGGCTTTCCGCGAACGAATACAACAGTCTTGGAAACGTCAGGACTAGATTAGAAACGACCAAGTCCATCTCAGGTGCCGTTTGCCGAATCCGAGATGAGGGGTCAGAGATAAATAGACGTGTAACAATATATAACAAAAAGTGACGGGCAGTTTCTTAGAGAAACCTGTATTTATAGGGGTTTAATTTTCTCTAGTATATATAACATCAAACTCGTACGGGCAGACAGACGACTCAATGCTCAATGCTCAATGTTACGCATAGAACGAGAACTCTGAAGATTTCGGTACAGCTCAACGCTTTGTGGAGGGTTTCATCAAGACAACAAGATAATGCAAAGATCATGATAACGGCAATAACATACCTTGTATTAAGTTGTTATTATAGGTAGTTATACAATCCGTTTTGGAATAACGGTTATTTCTTTTTATTGAGAGATGCATTTACGGTAATTGGAATAATCATGATACATACCTTTAGAAGTTATGCAAGTTTGATCATTCTATGCATTGATGTATTGTATGTTAAGTTGGCCTGTAAAAGCAGAATCCTTATGCTACAAGTAAAAGCGGCATGCATGGCTGAGATAAAATTCATATGGTAAAATACCTATACCCACACTATTTCCCCAGTTCAGTTTGGGGCTTGGCAGGGGTGGCTTTCGAATACGTACCTAGCCAGAGCCTGGTCTAAATACCTTTAGCTGATGTCTCCTGGGATCTGAAAGCCACCCTCGCGCCAAGGAAAGCCAAGCTCAAGCCAATACCATGTAACGTATTAGCCACCCTTTTGGACCAGCCCTTTTCCCATACAACATCGCAATTTTTAACCAACTACAACTCTGCTGCAACACGAAATAAAAAATCCATTTTTCGACACAATATATACGACGATATAGCGATACCAAATATCGAAATTAAAGGAGCGAATTACACGGCGCAAAAAAGAAAAAAATTATTATGTTTATAAGCCACTTAAATTTAAATGGTTTATAAGCATAATAATTTTTTCCTTTTTTACGCTAAAGGTTTAATTTTTTTGAATTTTATATTCGGTATCGCCGTATCGTTATATATATCGTATCGAAAAATAGATTTTCTATTTCGTGTTGCGGCGGAGTTGTAGTTGGTTAAAAATTGCGATGTTGTATGGGAAAAGGGCTGGCCCAAAAGGGTGGCTGGTCCAAAAGGGTGGCTAATACGTTATATGAAGATTATTATCACATACCTACAGTACGTGTATAAACAAGACATGCTTACTACTGTTTCTCGATTCCGTGGGGTGATAGTTGTCTATACACTAGAGGCGGTAGGGGTTATGTACATGCGTATATCAAATAGGTTTCATGTCGTCTAATGTTTCTAATTTTTGAGTTTGGATATCGAGTTTATGTAACAGGCTATGAGCAGTTAAGAGCTTGTCTCGCTATTAAAACCGTGGTTTAAACTTGGCATATCATTTTCAAAAAATGCCCTGGTAAAGAGGACGGCCTCCTTCGAAGCATCACGTCTAATAAGAAAATGCCATGACTTGAATGGTGCGGGATATTTGCCAGTGTACCTTGACGTTTGATCTTATTTGTTGGTAACTTGTTCGATAAAATACCGAATGGGGTAGATCATATCGTCGTGTAAACCATGACTACTCTCGAGTCCCAGTATGATTTTACTAGCTACTGTGGAATTGCCGCCTTAAGTAGTAAGTAATGTACCTAAGTATAGGTACATGTGGGAAGAATATCAACAAGCAACGATCTACCTAGGGAGTGGCCTGTATAGAGGTAAGTACACACTACCTAACCTACACACTTATCTACCCGATAGTGGTAGGTTAACATGCGCTCATCACTACTGATACCTGTAGTGTAGTGATTATTTTTAGTGTACAGGGTAGTGTTGTCTTACCCAGAGATTCCATAGAAAGCTACACCTGTGTACCTACAGTACTCAGTAGCGTAGTAGCTACACTACATGATCTCCTAATTAACTACATGTAGTCTAGTGCAATCTAGCGCACAGCCAATGTGGGACGATGCAGGGAAATGGAAGCTGCCTCGCAGAAGCCTACCTAATATACTTAATATAGGTGGGTTCTTGGTTAAAATTCCTTATCGATATGCCCCTCCATACCTGCTGAGCACAGATTTGTAGCTACTCATGAGGTACAAACTACACCACAAGGTCGACCTACCTTGCCGCCGCCATATGGTCTTGATGTTTCTCTCCCTTGAGAGGTTGTCATGTGCTGGAGCTGCCTACCTCATCAATAGGTTTTATCTATCTATTCACCTACCTTATCGTCAGACCCCGTCCATATATTCTAGAAACCACACGCAGCTTTGAAACTCTATTGACAGCACGGGCTTTTTTCGCTATAGCAACTGCGATGGAAATCTCCCACTGGTACCCTAGCAACCACAGGTTGATCTTTTATTAATGCCAGTCCTTCTCCAGTCCTCCAGAAGAGCCATCACATCACAGGTGCCTAGTATTCACCTCTCAACATCTCCCACAACCTCCTATGACCTCTCATGGGCCATGTGTACCTTCCCAGCCCCATAAACAAATAGAACATCTTGATCCTAGGTTCCATGTAAGCACAACACCTGCCTACCTCCTCCCATCCCACACCTTCTACCAACCTAACCTTCCACCACCCAACCCTTGACTAAAACAACATGTTTGGGACACCAACACTTAGGCTTGACAAGAAAAAGCCCCGCGTTTTGTTCTATTCTGCCTACACCGAATTACTGATTTGCATCTCTCCATAATTTGCCCTTGTCAGGTGTTGCATTGTCTGTCGCAATTGAGAACGTCCCACCCCATTCAATTGCCATACTTTTTGCCTTATAATTGTAGATACTTGCCACGTCTATCCCCTCTGACTCTCACGCCTTGTGTGCTTGCTGCAGGTATCCGCTATGAGCGATTCCATGAAGGAAGTCGTCGAGACGCTCGACCCCGTCTCGAGACGGCTCATTCCTGCGAATATTGATTCTGGAACTCTGGTACCTCTTAAAACTACCCTCGAGCTACGAGACAATCTTAGTCTCGGCCTCGCTTACATCACCCGGGCTCCTACTCGCTATACCAATGATATTGTGACGTAAGTTCTTCATGTATATATCTGGCCTTGTACCTCGCTGGTCGCAGACTAACCTCTTTCTTTCGCTAGGATTGCCCGAGCCCTGGCTGGTGACGATGCGGCTAAGAACCTTCCCCACCTGCGCCGGTGCTCTAAACCCGTCGATCTTCCACCCCATCTCAAGTCGCAATTCATGAACGAGGGCAATGGAAGAACAATCCATACTGGAAAGTCTAATTGGTTATATATCCTGCTGGGTCCAAAGGATGAGTTGCCTTATGACGAACTCCTGAGAGGTCTTGCCTCTGTTGATGGCATTAGAGATGACATCTTCATCGGCATTATTCCGGTTCCTCTACTGGCTCCGACATCCCAAGTCCAGGCCAACTTGTGGTCCCAGCAATTTTGGCAAACTGTCTACAGAAAGAACAATCCCCTCGGTCCTCATCCTAGTAACATTTGTCGAACTACTTCCGTTGTCTCTCGCGACGCATCTGTCTGGATAACTTTGGCCCATCAGGTGGCAAGGAAGTCGCGTGATGCTGGGTTGGGGGAGCCCATTGGTGCTGTTATCATCAAACGCACTATCCCCGGCAAGTTTGACTCTTCCAAAAACGAGGCTATGAAATCCGAACGTTCAAACTCGAATATAACTCAAGGAAGTCTGACCACTACAGAGCCTGTCACTGGGGACATGTCTGAGAATGCTACTAGCCATGATTCGCACGAACTCGGAAACAATGAGGCCATTGAAGACGCCGCAGGTTCTGACACGTCGGGACCTGAGCAAGAAGCGAAGGAAGCCACCCAGATTGTTGCCCTTGCTGGGGATGCTCGCTGGTATCAGCAGGAGAAAGTCGGCCGCACTGGAAATCCTATGGGACATGCAGCTCTTCGGGCTATTAGCATGGTGGCGCAGAAACTAGTCAGAACTGAGAACAGAGCCGATAACACGCCAGCTATCATGGAATTTGAGGCCTTCCAGGATGGCCCTCTGCTTGATGATGAGCAAATTGTTTTTGATGCTGAACATCCGTGTCCTGATGGATACCTTTGCCACGATCTCGAGCTGTACCTTACGCACGAGCCTTGTGTCATGTGTGCCATGGCTATCTTGCACTCCCGTATGGGCCGCATAGTGTTCCGGCATCGTATGCCACTTACTGGTGGCATGAGCTCAGAAGACCGGGGCTATGATACTTGCGGTAATCCTACTGCGTGTGAGAATGGTCCATGCGGTGGTGGTCGCGGGCTTGGGCTGCACTGGCGCAAAGAGTTGAACTGGAGTATGTTAGGATGGGAATGGGAGACGGATACTGTTGAGTGTCTCGTGGTTGATCCTCATCTGCACGCATGAACAGGCATCTTTGATATCACTACCAAGGATAGGAGACCTGCAGAAACTTTTGGTTTGAGGCAAGTACAGGAATTAGGTAGTCCTCTTGTCTGACATTTGGCATTGTGAAATGCATGGTATAACAGATTCACAAGCTGGAATCAGAATAAGGGTGTTTGATCCACCTGCAATATCTTAGGCAGACAGTGTTCTCCCCACCTCTTGTGTTGTTGAGTCTCCCATTCTGGAAATGCTGGAGACCTAAGAGCTGGTTTGCACGCGACAAATTTGCCAACTTTGGTACTCTTGTTCATGAATGGGCAGGCTTCTGAGCATCATAATAGATAAGCTGTTGAATCTAAAGAACAAAACCAGACCTTTGCTAGTGTTTATCACGTGTTGTGTAAGATAAAACGTGACCCGATGATACTGCTCTAGAGGTGCAATGGGAGATGCAGGGCACTAACATTCCTACATATCAGAGGCACTCACGGTCGCTTACCCCACCCCAGCAGAGTGGCTGGAGCCATCGTCTTATCTTATCGCACCAAGAATATGGGGGTCCTGACGCAAGCTGCCTTGTTCCCTGTTAGACCTCTTTATCATATTTACATTGGTAGGGTGAAGAGGAATTAGGAAATGGACGCGACCGGAACCTGTCTTTGATCTGCTTCCTTAGTTCATCCTCCGTGTGGGATGTTCCAAAATGACCTTTCTTTGAATGTCTGGACCCATTATCCTGCGCACCTTTAGTACTTGTCTTCATCTGCGCATCGCATTCGCCAACAAAGCCCCGTGTTTCGAACAAGTACGACTGCTCGCCCTGAGGTGGCGCTGCGGGCTGATATGGACCAGTGATCTACTACCAATCGTTGTAAACCACGTATTGACAACTACGATGCCTACGACTACATCTAAAAAAGGACAGGCCTCCAAGCCAGGCCCGAATCCCACCCCTCCTACAACCACCAAAACAAGCAAGAAACGAAAGATGGATTCCAACGTCCAGAAATACTATGCTGTGCGCGCTGGAGATACACCCGGTGTCTATCTTACCTGGGCCGAGTGCCAGGAGCAGACAGCCGGCTTTCGGGGGGCATCATGTACGTTTGAAAGCATACACTGGCGGTTGTCTCTAGGCTAATTCCATTATTTTAGACAAAAGCTTCACGAGCCGGGAAGACGCCGAAGCCTTCGTGGCTGGTAAGAAAGTATCCGGGGCCGCCGACAGTGCGGATAAGTTCTATGCCGTAGCCGTAGGCAGAGAGCCTGGGATTTATACGGACTGGGACGAAGCATCCCTCGCGATCAAGGGCTGGAAGGCTCCCAAGTACAAGAAGTTCATAACGCGTGAAGAGGCTGTCGAGTTCATTCGTGCCTATGGCAACACAGAGGCGCAGGAATGGCTCCTAAACGAGGGCGCCAGCCCACCGAGCAAAAAAATCAAGACTAAAACGTCGGGTGAGCCTGACGGTGAAGTAGTGGAAGACGACCCGGACGTGGTACGAATCTTCTCGGATGGTAGTTGTCTCTCCAATGGCCGTGCCGGGGCAGCGGCAGGCGTCGGTGTCTACTTTGGCGAGGGCGATAAGCGGTAAGCATCTGGCAATTCCTGTTTTGTGTCTATTTACTGATGTATTCATAAGGAACGTTTCGGAACGTCTTGAGGGCGACGCACAGAGCAACCAACGAGCCGAACTTACTGGCGTGCGCCGCGCGCTAGAATTGACGATACACGACCCGAAGATTAGAATTTTCACGGACAGCCGATATGCTATCGATTGCTCGACCACTTGGTATAAATCTTGGGAGAAGAATGGCTGGAAGACGGCTGGTGGAAATGATGTGTTACATCAGGACATCATTAAACCGATAGGGCTCTTGATTCGGAAGCGAGAGGAGGCCGGCTATAAGACGCTGTTTCAATGGGTCAAGGGCCATTCGTCCAATACTGGAAACATCGCTGCCGATAGACTCGCCGTGGAGGGCGCAAAGAAGAAGAGAAAGAACTGATGTGTTTGCTAGGTTAGAATGTCGTTCCGAACGAGTGGGCTCTAAAACAAACTGTGTAAAACTGGGGTGTTAAGCGCTCTCGGCGTATTCAGAAGCGATTAGGATGATGTTTTTCATTGCAACTTTGCGATACCCAAGTACATAGTTGATTGATCAGTCACCCAAGGCCACGTATCCTTTCATCTAAGCTTGTGTATTTAGATATGCGATGCGAGCATCGTATAGTCCCAGTTGGTCGATAATGGCGACGGGAAGCTCTGAATTATACCGAATTATAGAAGGTTCCCAAGCAATTTGTTTTGCCGACTCGAATATCTCTCGACGGATTACCCGGGTAGGTATAAAACGTGGTGCCACTTGTAAGGAGGGACCCGGTAGGCAAATACAGCTCTTAAAACGTCATCATTATAGGTGATATCCATACCGTACCAAGGAATTTCTACTGGTATCGGATCTGGGTTTAATGGCAAACCGACCCGGTCAACCGACCAACCCATAGATCCATAGATTCGATGCAGTACCACCTACCCGGCTCGGACCCGCGAAGGTTTCTAATGTAGGAGTGATTGTGGAACCTGATATGTCAAGTATTCCCGCCCGTCACTAGCGCACCTAAGCAAAGTACCTGCTAGACTCCCTACCGGTTCCCTACTATGTAAATGGTGCTTTGCGGGGTAAAGATGGGCACTCTCATGCAGGTGTTCGGCCTTGAACTCGGCGATTGCTGCGTTGGAACCAAACGATTGTCTTCTAGAAGTAATTGTAAGCGGGAAGCATGCGCAGATTACTACTCTAGTGTGACGCGCGTTGCGAGGTGACGATATCAACACTCAGACCGCCCCTCTCCCGCGTTGTTTTTAGTGTAAAACCACATACTGTGTGTATACTAGCAATAACTTCAAGTTCGAGATGCAAGCAATCATTAGGCACCTACATATAGTAAACAGTTCATATTCCAAGGCATACGTGTAAATGTATCCATGGCATGTGTATATTGTCGTGCAACATTATTTACAAGGTCTCACGACGTAGGTACCTCCTATCTAAGAGGTAACCTAATCTAAATGCATCTAGATGGATACACAAAAACACAATTCCGACGGTATCCAAATAGCTGGACCACTTAGACCAATTTGAACCACCACTTGGATCCATACCTTGGGGTTAAGATCGGCATATTATCAATTTAGCGTCGCCTTGTTGAGAACCCGTTTCGAACCATCGCGCAGCGAGACCCGGCACAGCATCCTCGTCTTATCATAGCGTTGCAGCACTTCATTCTCGTCCCCGACGCATCGTGCCTTCATTCGTCATTTGATCTTTCCTGCCATCACCAGGCACGCGTGACGGGCCTTACCCAAAATTTCCCTTCCATTCACTACATCGATATACTCGAAAACAGGACCCCTCTCCTCATCCTACATCCATCTTTGGTCTCAGCGTGCTTCGTCAAGGTGGCAGGCCTTAACCCAGTTCTTGCGCTGTTGCTGTCGCCGTCGTCGACACGTCCAAATGATTCAATAACATCAATTCCACACTCGCCGGCCTATCACTACTTACAGGCACTGCGGGTATCCGTGGACGATTCAGGAGTTACTTGACAAACTGTGATTGCCACTAATAGAGGGCGTAGTAGACTCAGTTGACTTGCAGCCCATCACGATGCCAACCTTGAATGTATCTAATTTCAACCTTGTCGTCAGTGTCTTGGGAGGTTGGATTTCACTGTTTGGCTTGGTATCGTATCTGCTCAAAGAAAACTTCTACCTCTCAGAAGCTCGTAGGTGCCCATAATCTCACTTTCCAATCTTTCTCCTATATCGTAATCACTATATCTACACATGTTAACAAACCCCCTTTTACTCTTTAGTCATTTCTCTCTTAGCGGGGATCACTTTTGGACCAAGCGCCCTCAACTGGGTGCGACCTATCGAGTATGCTGGCTCTGCCGAGAACTTGGAACACGTAACTCTATTTTTCACCCGGCTGGTCCTGGGCGTCCAGCTTGTTCTCGCTGGCGTTCAGCTACCGAAACTTTACTTGAAGAAGGAATGGAAACCCCTTGCTCTCCTTCTTGGGCCCGTAATGGCCGCCATGTGGTTGTCGACAGGCCTATTCGTTTGGGCACTCGTCCCGCGGATCCCTTTTCTCCATGCACTTGCGATAGCAGCTTGTGTGACGCCTACTGACCCGGTTCTATCCAATGTCATTGTCAAGGGAAAGTTTGCGGATCACAACGTGCCTAAAGCTCTCCAGAAAATTATCATTGCAGAATCTGGGGCTAACGATGGCCTCGGGTACCCGTTCCTTTTCCTCGCTCTGTACCTCATCAAGTACGTTGGCGATGGCGGTATCTCCGAGTCCGGCGGAGGCGGTCTCGCGATTGGCCTTTGGTTTGGAGAAACGTGGGGGTATACCATTATCCTTAGTACCGTTTATGGCGCGGCAGTCGGATGGGTCGCTAAGGTGTTACTCCATTACTGCGAGGAACACAAGTTTGTTGACCGAGAAAGCTTTCTAGTATTCGCCTTGTCTTTGGCTTTATTCATAACAGGTACCTGTGGTCTGATTGGCAGTGATGACATCCTTGCCTGTTTTATCGCGGGAAATGTTTTCACGTGGGATGATTGGTTCCGGCTAGCAACCCTTGATGAGGTTTGTATAACTCTGCACCCCCCAGGTGTCGCGTATACCATTGCTAACTGCCGTAGTATGTTCCATCCCTGGGTCGTCGTTATATCGGTTCGAACTGGGATTGCCTTTGCTGACGTTTGGCTCTAGCTCACTTCAACCAACTATTGATATGCTCCTCAATGTGGCTATTTTCATGTGGTACGGAGCTGTCTGCCCTTGGCAGAGCTTCGTAACTAATAACGTCATCCCAATCTATCGCCTAATACCGTTGGGTCTCTTGATCCTGCTTTTTAGACGGCCTCCATTTATTCTAGGTCTACACAAGAAAATCCCGCAAATTCAAGGTATTAGGTCAGTACCCTGGGACCTTTAAACCCTCCCCTTTGACATATCTCAGGGGCACAAGTTGCCTAATCAGGAAATGTCTACTCTTATTACTCCTATAAGCTTCCCGGAGCATAATTATTGACCCCAGTTTCTTCAATAGACAGGCTACTTTCATGGGATTCTTCGGCCCTATTGGCTGCTCTGCTATTTTCTATCTATATGTCACTGTTGACTTCCTCGGAACACTGAACCCTGGAGGCGGTGATACACCGAGGGATGATGTAAAGAACCTTGCAGAGGCCGTCAAAGTAATTGTCTGGTTTATGGTCATTGTCAGCGTTGTAAGTTGCCGCCTATTACTTGGTCAACCACGGCAGCTCACTGTTACAAAGGTTGTCCACGGACTTAGCATTCCCTTGGGGAAACTCGGCTTCTACCTACCTCGAACCATTTCGAGAAGTCTGAGTACCTCCGCGAGTACCGAGCACCCTTCTTTTCAAATTGGTAATTCTATAATCGTCCCGCCGGAACCCGCTCTTCGGACCGAAGATGGAACCGGTACGGCCCCGTCACTAACTAGAAATGAGTGCCGGCCAGGCATGCAGTCGTCCGTTCCTCCTTATCGGACGATTCGGTTCCCGGATGAAGCGATCACGGACTCAGGCCAGCAATGGTCTGAGGTATAAGAGACTCCTTCCAGTAGTGGCTAAACATTAGCCATTATCGCATGGGAATGTCCTAGTTTAACAGTGCATTTCGGCTTGACTTGATGTATAATGTTGAAACTGTAGGATGCGCTCTTATGCTCGCCACACTATACTCCACAGTTTCACAATTCAGGGCTGTGGGGAATGGCAGGCTCGAAAGCTCGATGTTTGCGGCGGCTGGAATGACTACTACTGGAGTATGAAAATAAATATTTATATTTTGTAGTGATATCGGTGGAGTGGGCGTTGTATGCGGTTTAAGGCCTCTTATAGAACAATACAACATGTGCCGAGATGAAAGTCGACCTACATAAGAGCTCTATATGTAGCTTATGCTGTGCCCTTGTGTCGTGCTGTTGATGCTTGCTCACTGGCCGATGCATTGGCCCGAATATCACTGCCATGGTAGAACAAGACAAGTGAACTTACACATGACTAGATGGTCTGACTTTGCAAGGTAGTGCGGCCAGTGTTTGCCAGCTGGATATAGACTAGCAAGCAAACTTGGATCAAGGCAGACGGACAGACCTGGTGATTCTACCTTTTCCCCGTTACTCACGCCCTTATAGACGACGATATATAGCACGCAGGTTGGGGCCTTGGTGCATGTGGCATAGCTAGGCGGCTCTTGGAATTGAAGAATATTTGGTTACGAATCGAAAGCTTACACGAGCAGAATTAGTGTAGAGAAATAAATGGTAATATTCGGTAGATAGGTAGGCACTGTAGTCGACTCCTTATCAATTGAAGAATAGAGGAAACACTGGTCGATTCAACAATGCATCTCTTTAGAAGTAACCTACGACATTTCTACCGAACTAGCGCTGAAGTGAGTGGGCAACCTACTGATTTAGAAACCTGACTTCTTGATCAACCCTTTATTATATACCGGATAGGTAGGCATGGAACCTTGAAAGCTGAATTACCCTATCATGCGTAGTGTACTAAGGTACCTATCCACCCCCACTACGCCTTTTGAATTTGCGATATGCCACTAACGAAAAGATGTGATTTACAGAGGCGGATTTTGTTAACGAACGAGTTCCAAGACATTCTAGGTTTCCATTGCTAAGCTAAACATAGTTAGATACACTACACCAAAGTAAATCCACACATACTAGATAGTGTAAATAGTGTGACCTTGGGGAGTACAGGTAAAGAGAGAAAGACCGGCCTAGTTTTGCCGAAATATTGGGAGTACCAGTGCTGTACCAGGAGGTAAGTGGAGTATTCCAAGTACTGACTGTATACACTCTGTACTGTAGAGATACCTACTGCAGGCTGGGTGGCGTTGGTGGGGATTTCTCCGGGGCTGATTGATGACTAGATACCTACTAACCACTTCTTCCCGGCCCGTCTGGACTCGGTTTCTGCTCTACACTACCCGCGGTCCACCACTCGCTGCTCACTCACTGTCTTGTCTTCTTCCTAGTTTTATTTACCATCAATTGTGGTCGATATCGTCAGCTCTCTGTGCTTTCTCCACTCTCTTTCCTACTTTTGCTCTGGTGTTGGGTGCTGTCTCAACCTGTCTCAGGCGTGTGTGCGTATGCGTGTGTGTATGCGTTTAGGCAACGCACCCCCCCAAAAAGCCCTGTCTATCGCCATCCGAACCGCAACAACACCTTGCCTTTATTCTGCGACCTGACCAGCCACAACACGACGGCTGCCAGGCGGTGACAATCCACCACCATCACCATCACCATTGCTGGTAGCACTCTTACCACAAGGACCTCCTCGGCCAACTGACATCGCCCCCCTCCCCGACAAGCTATAGCCTACTGCCGATATTCCACGTCCTCCGGTATTAATCCCTATAATCCCTACACCGATAGCGGGCCTGAGATAATAAGAAGCCTCTCTAATTTTCCACCGACACACGACGGATTCACCACGACGTTCCGCATCTGCTGCCTGTGAAATGATAATTAGCGAATCGGTACCTCAGCTCATCTGTGTTTCATCCGTTAAAGACCTGTCCATCCTTGAAGGCGATTGTTTCCTCCCGCCAGAGCCAACGGCGGCATTCATTGACCTTGGAAGGCACCGTCATGTTGTTTTAGAGCGGACTACACGGCAACACCATTCGCACCCGTTTCTTGTACCCTTGGTTTATCCCCACTATCACCTTTATCATATGCATGCGATTGGCCCTGCCGTATTCGCAGGTCTGTAAAGCGGTCCTCTTGCTTCTTCAATATAGCTAGTCAATTGTAGCTGAACGAGGAGTCACGACAAGCAACGACCAGTGGGCGAAGCTAAAGCGTCATGGTAGAAGCTATGCCTACCTCCGAATCTTTCGCTTTTCCTGAAGAGGAACAGCTGTCGGAAATGTTTCCTTTGGACTTCAATACCGGGTTTGACTATGACAGCATCAATACCAATTCGTTGATGAAAGATGGTGATGACGGGAGAGGCTCTACGATATATGATTGCCAGACGTACCCTTTCCCTCCACAGTCCAACCAAGCTCCTACTACAGATAAACCGAACCTACACTTAACCTCGCACCGCGGCTCGACTTCTTCATCGTCATCATTGAGAAGTACTAGTTCGAACTCGCCTCACACGTCAATCGATGCTACGCCGATGGAAGGTGAATGGCTTGAAGACATTGGAAGCCATGAGGATGCCTTCAATATGGATTCCTCCATGGACATTTCACAATTTATCACACTGCCAGGCGACTCGAGCAGCCCTGCTCCCCTAATTGCTAATGCACCTTCACCGGAATTCCACACCTCCAGCGAGACGTTACCTCAAGGGCGCGCTGTTAAGAGACGCAAGGCCCAGTCGAAACAACGCACGGTTAGTTTCTTAATTGGCTCAACACATTTTGGTAATTAGCACTCATAATATCTAGGGACGGCCATCGAACCGGTCAACAAACAAAATTAAAACGAAGAGTTCAAGCGAATTTTCACCTATTTCGGCACAAATTCCTAGTACTGAGTCGTCACCTATTGCCACATATAATAATAACGTGCCTTCGACCGAAGACCATTACAATCATTTTAGCGAAGCATTTCACGGCATGAGCATGCCTACAAAATGGCCACCCACAACAAACGGCCAAATTGGCAATCCATTATTTCAGTTTCCCAGCTCTGATTCAGCTTATATACCGCCTGCTAGCTATGACCTGCCAAACAGTAACCCGCCATCGTTATCGCACTCTCCATTGCCTCGATTAGTCATACACCCGATGCCAATTAAGTCTCGAGTTGAAACGCAAATTCCACTCAAAATTACTCTACATAATCTTCCAAAGGGGATTAAAAGGGTCCATCTCCCAACTCATACCATAGCTAAATCGAAGCTGCTCCAAAAGCCTTCAACAGGACCAAACCCTGACATGCTGGAATTGACAACAATGCTGGTCTGTACGAGTGCCATGACTGACGAAACAAGACTAAAGCGGGCATTCGGACGTGCTGCTGGAAAACCCAACGTCAATGAGATGAATAATATTCCTGACGGCATCGAAGATGAAGAGAATAAGCCACAAAATGGAGGCGAGGTACGCATATGTGCGGGGTGTATCACACGGGAAAGGAAACGCGCTGGTAGGAAAAAGCATAAAAAGCCAGAGGAGGAGGAACTTTGGGATAGGTATGAACGGGAGCGAGCCATCGTATTCAACACCCTGGAGGTCAAGGAGTGGCAAACTGTCACGGCGGTCATGGCTGACCCAACGGGAGCCGGTTTCATTAACGGCGCCATCCCCGAAGGAACCGTGCAGGTTGACGCTCCTATGCGCATTGCGTGCTATTGCCGTCACCATGGCGAGAAACTTGGATTTCAGGTTATTATCACGCTCAAGGATTACATTGGCAAAATTATCGCTCAGGGGATTTCATCGTCAATCATGATAACCGATGACCATAAAACTCCTACGCATGCTGGCCTAACATCGACACCCCAGCCATCATCTCAACCTCAAGTTCAACATCAACATTCACCTCAGTCTCTAGTTACCAATGGACCACCGATGTCATTGCAGACGGGTGTTCAGCCAACTGTGACACACTCAGCCCCAATTCAGGCTAGGGGTATACAACCCTTAACGCCTTTCCAGCCGAATTCTGGAGACGTCTCTTCGCTCCCTTTCCGTGAAAATCATTCGACATCTGATCTACAAAGCCCGGGACAGAATCCCCCGTTGACTATTTCTTCTGGCCCACAAGCAAACAATACACAGTCTACAACAGCAGCAGTAACACCACGTAATCTCTCACGTCAAACATCCCCGGCCAGCCCGCTGAGCACAGGAAACAGAAAAAGAAAGGCTAGTGTAGTTAGTAAGGTACCTACCGGCCTTACCATGACGAAAATTGAAACAAATCAGCCTTTGCTTTCAATGCCCCCCAATATTCAGAATGATTCGGGGGTTATCTCTGCAGGAAACTCGCCGTTCTCAACAACCATTTCCCACGTTCCGCTGAATGGAGATCTTTTGAGCCAAGGACAACAGCATATGCTCAATAATGTATCACAATCGCTCGGCGCAGGACCGACAACACCAAATAACAATGGGACGGAGCCATTTGTGTTCAACGGAATGAATAATAGGGTTATGAGTCTGGAACGACCTGTCAAGCAACTGTTCTCCGCCCCAGTGTCTGCACACCCTAGTCGTGCTCCTAGCCCAAATCAGCTAAGGCCCGACCCTCAAAACTTACAACATTCCCAACGACCTCAGGACGTCCTTGCCGGTCCTCTATTACCGTCGCCCGCTATTCTTAGGATCATTCCTAACGAGGGATCAAAATGTGGGGGGGCCGAGATCACCGTTCTTGGCAGTAATTTTACCAATGATGGCCTGGAAGTTTATTTTGGGTCGCAAAGAGCAATAACCACAACATACTGGGGGCCAACATCCCTTGTATGTATGCTTCCACCTTCTCCAACATCAGGACCTGTGCCGGTGACAATAAAGCAGCCGGGAAGACGGCAGGGGGTTCAACAACCTGTCTTCTTCAAATACAAGGATGATGACGAAGACCAGCTCATCCGCACAGCACTCGGAGTGTTAGCTGGCCAGTATGGAACACAGGCAATAGACCCCGCGGATTTTGCAAGGACTATCTTGTTCGCGCAAACTGCGGCATCTGGTTCGAATAATCAAGGTTCTCATGGTACCGGCAATAATACCTTCACTCGCTTCAGCCTGCAGTCCCAGGAGGCTGTCGAATCCAGTCTGCTTTGGATCCTCGAGATGATGGATCGAAACGAGAGCCGTAACAAAGCTCGGCTCAATCTTAAAAGATCGAGCGGACAGACTATGCTCCACCTAGCATGCTCCCTGGGTTTTGTTCGGTTTGTTGCTGGTTTGCTATCACGCGGTGCTAGTGTGAACATTGGGGACAAGGGGGGTTTCACTCCACTTCACATGGCAGCGATGAATGATCACCCTGAAATTGTACGCCGCCTCATTGCCAAAGGGGCTGACCAGAATATGCGGTCTCGTTCTGGTCTCACGCCTATGGATGTCGCTAGGTCTCCACCTGTTCGTCGAAGTCTACAACATATCGAAATCCATTACCGTTCCCGGAGTGTCGATTCACGTCCTAGTCGAGCCAGCAGTCGAAGCTCTGTACGATCCCTATGGGAACCCTCGACAATAACACCACTTCATCACCAGGAATTCTTATCGGGTGAGTTTGATACAGTGGCGCCAGGCAGTAGTGATGACTCGTCTGAAGAGGTTACTACCGAGGATGCTCGGGATTGGCTTGATGTGAGGGGGCGCAGCCTTTCTGGATTACGTCGTCGATCTACTGTGGAAACACACCCGGTAAACGGGGCGGACGAAGGTCCGGTTTCCCCAAGCGCCACAATGGCAGCTATTCGAGAGCAAGTCGCCACCCAGCTACAGCAGTTCCAGCATACCATGGCAATGCATCTTCAAAACCTACCCCAGTTCCAGATGCCCAACATCCCACAAATGCCGAACCTCCCCCCTATGCCCATATTACCCGGCTACCAGGCGTATCTGCAGTCAGCTCCAGTTATGCAACGGATCAGTTCGCTTGTTCCTAATATACGCGGCCAACGACAAGACCCAGCAGGGGATCACACAAGCAACTCTAGTGACAATAGATGGGCAGTCTTCCCATTTTTTGGAAATAAGGATTCTCCTCCTGCCTACGAAGACATCTTCCCGCAGAAGGATCTTGATATCAAACAGGCATCAGCAGCTCAGGCCGCAGCAGAATTCGAGGCAGATGCCAAATGTGCTACCCTATTTGATCAAGATGTGGCAGAGGCCTCGCAAACCCAAGAAGTACCAGCTCTCCTCCAGCTTGGGCGCAAACATCTTATCACCAAAGAGCAACAAGAAACTCTCCAACGAGCACATGCCCAAAGGCTCAAGGCGGGCAGTAGTGATAAGATGCTCTGGTTTGTCTGGGTAAGTATTCAACGATTCTAGAATTACGAGCCCAAGGCTAATGATGACGTAGATTCCCATTTTAGTCCTTGTTCTCGGGGCTATGCTCTGGAGCGGTGCTCCCTCACTCGTTTCCGGCACAACTAGCGTAGCAAAAGCGCTCGGTGGTCTCGTCACCAATCCACGAGATATTAGTAACCGAGTCCGCAACATCATCCAGGAGCTAGCCTAGTGGCCTCTAGAGATATCCTAGCTCTCTTTTTTTGGCAGCTTACCTTCATTTATATCCATTTTCTTTATCCATTCCGTATCACGATATGGACGCCTTTGACTTATGGCATTCTATAGCTTTATATCCAGCGGCTCAAGCCATGACTATTCATTCTCCCTTTCCTCCCTTTCCTAGTTAGAAATGTGTATAGTTATATGATGAAACGACGGGAGGGCTCGGAGGAAGCACCATTTTTGTTCGTCATAATGAGAGAAAATTTGTGTGGAGGATTCGGCAACAGCGCAGATAAGTATGACAAGGCAGGCGTTTAGGAGGTATAGAGCGCAGATAATTTGCCCAAAGCGTGTGTTATATTCGCCTTGTAGCCTGCGGGATGGCTGCGTCGGTTGGTTACAATGCATTGTTCATAAGGCGCATGCTTGACGGTTCTTAATAGTTCCTATAGTGTTGAAGGACTGCAAGTTGATCAGCCTATAAGCTGATAGATAAATATTCAATCATCGAGAACTAACGTTAACTCAACTGTGCTGCTTCGATTGTGCAACTGTCGATGTTGGCTAGAGTGGTTCTTGGAATGCAGGTAAGGACTAGATGGCGAGTATGTGAACAAGTCTTATAGTCGACGCATCGATGCTAGAGACATGTGCTACATGTTACAAACTACGCATACATCCGAGGGTAATAGTCTGGCTCAAATGTAAAGTATAGTCATAGTTAGGTTTAGCATAATAGCGGGATTTTTTTTTAATAATATTATATATGTAAATGGGGTTTTATCATGATCATGAGAAGCCGGGAGTCGAACAAACAAACGCCCATGCAGTATGAATCCTCATCGAGGGGTATTCTTTCTTCCGAAAAAGCTTTTCATCTTAAAAAAAAAAAGACGAGGTTTTCCATCCGGGAGGAAAAAAGAACAAAAAAAGACAAAACCGTAAGTTCAATTCATTCCCGTTCATTTCCAGTCAATCAAATCAAAACAAATCAGTTTAGCTGTTCTTTCGTGATCTCGTTGCCCGCGTGCCTAGTCTTCATGATCATGATATCGTGAAAGAGAGGAAGAAAAAAACAGAGATAAAAAACAGGTTTCTTCGGTTTCCATCTTTTCTTTCCGTGGTGGGTAGCCCGGTTAGGACGTTCCGGGACGGAGCGTTTGCGGGTGAAGATTGGATGGATGGATGGTTGTATGGGTGGTGAGAAATGGCAAGTTGGAAAGAAGAAGAGGGAGAAAACAAGAAGAACGCCGAACTCGCTATCCCTTGGACCCCACCGTGCGCCCTAGACGCCCTAGAAGAAAAAAAAAAAAAACCAAACTAATCCGTTCCAATCCGATACTATTCCACATCTTTCCTCTCCTCCCTTCCTTGCCGTAGACACTCATCTCATGCCAGGAGTTCTCGCCGTTGAAATCAAGGGATTAGGGTAGGATAGGGTAGGGGGCGTCGTGAGTTTTATGTACTTGAGTTAGAATCGGTATAAACACTCCGGACGGACTCTCAATTGAGAGATTCATGCGCAGAGAGGGGAAGCAGGACAAGTCCCAGACCCTCACAGGGCGTTTCCTATGTGCCATTGCTGGTGCTCCTGTTGGTAGTGCTTCTCGCGCGGCTGTCTGCGAGTCTCGTAGACGAGGACGTTGACATCTCCGTCGGCATCGACGCGGTCACGCCAGTCGTTCTCCTTGCCGTATCTCGGCTCGGTCCTCCCGCTATCTTCCGACCGACGGACTCCCAGCTCGGGCCGCGAACCCCGGTCCTTGAGATGGTATGCCTTGCCCGTGCCGTGCCAGCGCTCCGGGACCTTGGGCGCGGACGGGACGCCGCGGTTCGCGTCCGACATCGCCATCAGCGGGGAATGCGCGGACCGCCTCGTCTTCGCGTTCGGGCTCATCGCCGTGCGCTCCTCGACGTCTCGTCGCTCCCGCTCCCAGCCGGAGCGCTCGCTGTCGACGGAATCCTGGTGGATGATCGTGTCCTCGACCGACACGCCCTGCCACTGTCCCAGCGGGTTATGGGTGGGAGGTTGGGACGTGCGTGATGCCCTGCCTCTGCTTTCAGGTCGCGTGGATGATGAGCCGCGCTTCTGCACCCGGTATGCGTCGCGTTCACGTTCGCGTGCGCGCTCGCGCTCGACGGTCCTGCTTCGGCCGCGGGCTGATTCGGTCAAAGTGTACGAGAACGTCTTGCGCGGACGTCTCATTCTTGTCGCGGAGTCGGCTCTTTCGTAGACTGCTGATCTTTCGAAATTTGGCTCGTTATCAGCCATTACCACCTCTGGCGCGGCTGGAGACGGCGAGCGCAGGCGGATGGGCCGGTCGTTTGGATATACCGATCCGCCGGATGAGACGGACGGTACAAGACGCACGACCCCGTCCGTGGCCGTGTGATGGCTCGGCTGCTGAGACGTAGGGGCGGCATTCTTACTGTTTCTCTCATTCGATTGGAAAGACGAGGACGGCATCTCCCGCAGCTTCTTGGCCACTCTCTTAAGGGGCTGTGCGAAATATCCTCCAGAATTCGTCGTGGAAGAAGATTGCGGCTCTGGGGTATTTGCAGCAAGAGTGTCGTCGCCATCACCGCGTGTGCGCTTGCGACCACGCAATGTGTACCACGAGTCTTTGGTGTGGAGGTCTGGGATGGAAGGTCTGAAAAGGTCCGGAATTGACGGCCTGAATAAGGATGACAGAGAAGAGCGCGGTGCTGCTGGTGGTGCCATTGTTGCAGCTGCGTACTCCCGATTATCATGGCCTTGAGGGTTTGGGCTCGGCATCGCCATTGGCGCAGGTAGTACGGGACCAGAGCCGTTGATTGCTTGGATAGACGTTATGCGTGCCGGTGGACGAGGTGCAGTCTGATGGTCCATGGGCAAGACGGGCGTTTGCCGTCCTCCAGCCGCTGCTCCTGTTTTCGGGGCCGCATGCCGCGTAGATTGGATAGCGTGGGATTGAAAGAAGCCCGAGGCGACTAGTTGGCTATACGAAGCCATGACCTCGTCTCGCGACGGTCGGTCCGCCGCTCCTCTCGGATTCGGGAACATCTGAGCAACATTGATCTCCGATTGCGTCCTTCCAGCGTGCTGCATATAGTCGGGTCGCGGTGGCGGCGGCTGGAGCGGCGGCTGGAGCGGCTGCTGCAGCGGTTCCTGGAGACTACTGTGCTTTCTACGCACTTCCTGCTGCTTCATGGTTTCGCCATGCTGTGCACCTCCTCTATGGAAGAGCACATCGCGGACGCGGCCGAAGAAACTCGATGATTTCTTGTGCGTGACAGTTTGCTGTTGCGGCTCTTCACCGCCAGCGTGCGGATATATGGTGGTTGCTTGGAGCTGGGCAGTAGCCGAGAAAGGCCGCTGTCTACGGGCTTCGCGCGGTGTCGGCGGTTCCGTGTAGAAGCGATCCTCGTAGTCCTTGAGCTGCTCAGGACCTAGAAACTGAACGGGCGGTGCGGCGCTGATCCTATCGTTCATCGAGCCCTCTTGGAACCGCGATGTGGGCGGTCGAGAGCCACTGCCTGTTCGTGTAGGCGGTCGTCTGAGCTCCGACGCCATAGCGGAGGAAATAATCCCAATGTCGCTGCTAGAGTGGGCGCGCGTTTTCGTTCTATATTTCGTTCTTGACTCTTTGTGATTCCGAATTGAGTTAAGGTAGAAGACACGTGAGAGAGTGTGTGTGAGAGAGATAGAGATAGAGCTTGTGTGTGTGTGTGGGTATTTTCAAACGTTAGACTAGGTTCGTAGATAGGTTCGTACAGTAGATGGATTCATAGGTAAGTTGGTAGGTAGACATCAGCAATGCTTTGAATGGTGAATGGATTCGTCTCATTGGATTAGGGGGATACCTATGTTTTCTAGTTGATTGGGTCCGTATCAATATGGTTGAGAGGGCAACCGGCAAACCCACTTTACTGTACAATACTATGTACATGGTATGTAGTACTGTAGTGTACATACCTCGTAGGTATTGGCGAATGCCAACTCATAATACATAATACATACAGTATGTACAAGTAGCCATCGGATGATATTTCACTCCTCTTATTTACTACTGACCTTAGGTATTTATGCCCAATCTCGCTACCTACCTCGTATTTCATTTCACGCGACTTCCTGCCTACTACACACATAGATGGGTGAGGTTAGCTTAGGTTCGGTTATGTTGAGTACCTAAATACTACACTAGATACCTAGGTAGTTAAATATATGCTAAGATTGAATCAAAATGGGCTGCGATCTCAAAATATCATCACAATAAATCTATAGATACGGACTATATTGCACTTCTCATTTCTAGCTAGCTACCGCCTGGTATCATATATAAAAGACTCTCTCGCGTAACTCTCAACTCATCGCGTGACAAAAGATAATTACGTGGCTACTGCATCTGATCGCAAAAGCAACGCTGTTTAGAACGTACTCGTTCTCATGGCGCATGTATCCACTCATGCATCATGTTCATGCATCGCATGCGTAAAATGAGGCAAACACAATGTGAATCGCCAACCTCCCCTATGCATAGTCGACGCCTGGCTGCCCTGATCCGGCCTCTCAGAGCAAACCCGACATAAAAAACCCGTCCCGTATTGAGACCCGTGTGCTTATACCAGCTCCAGGTTCGTCCACTGAGCTATGTATAATAAAAAAGATGAAATGAAAGTAAAACCGTCTTGGTATGTACACATAAGTCGTGCAGGGTTGAACCAAACCGCCAGAACGCCGATGAACCCTCCCGCCAGTTTCCAGTCCGTCCGTTTATGGTCCGCCAAGTCGGCATAAGCTGCGAGACAAAAAGGAGCTATGTATATCTCAAGGCATCTATGGTAACCAAAGGTGTTGTGGCGCATATACTTTCTTGCCGTCTGCTCTCATGTAACTCGATGTTAATGGATAAATGGGTTGGTGCATCGGTAACCGTTCGCCCCGAACATCGCGCATTTGCTGCTGATGCGGCGGGAATGATTCATCTGCTGACCGTTTGACCTGCCGAGTTTCTGGCTGTGGATAGAGACCACCTTTCAATTGATATGCACCATATTCCGAATATGTTGAGTCGGATGGACTAGGAAAGCTAATAGACGGAAGAATAGGCCGTGGAGTATTATTCTCCACGGACACGTTAGAGCTGATGGATGATCTCGGTTCCGCGCCCCTCGGCGGTTTAGCAGAAATAAGAGGGTATGAGGTAGAATGCCTTTTGGCTTCAGCTTCGGGCTGCTCGTAAGGCGGGTAGGCAGAGTTTGAATAGCTCGGCGATGGAGGAGGGGGTAAGTTGACATTTTGGCCTTGAGGGAAGACGGTTTGTGCAGGAGACACCGGAGTGGATTGCGGGTTAGAAGCACTCATAGGCCCGTATGATGGTTGGGCAAATCCGTTTGTAGATTGCCCAAAGTTGAGCATGGCGCCCGAAGATTTGTTCCCCTGATATGTTGGTGGAGGCGGTGCAGTAGCATATTCGACATTCGAAGGCCGTCTATCGGGAAAGGATGTCCGATCCATGCTCGAATTGCTCATAGAACGGGCCCGGTATCCCTCCGGTGTTTGTGTTCCCCGACGCTTCGCATACTCGTCCTCAGCAGTATTGTTGTACTCATCACCACCAGAAGGTTTTGCGTTCGTATCACGTCTTCTCATACGGACGTCACGTCTAATTCGCACGCGACATCCCTGTTCAGCAACAGTCCGACTCAACGTAGTACTTTCAGTAAGGCCGGGAAATTTTTTGGCACTGAATACTGTGAAGTCTGCCGATCTCAGATCCATCCTATGGCAAGCATCTGTTGGAAGCTGCGCGGTGCCAGACTCGGGTTCTGGGGCGTCCCTGTCAAGATCTCCTTCATTCTTGATCAATTCGTAAAGACTGAAAACAAGGCGATACCGGCCCTCGTGTCGAACGGAGAGATCCGGGAACAAAAAATAACCAGCAGGATCAGGTCGGTCAAGATAACAACATCCTGAGACTGGAAATCCGGTGAGGACGGGAGGTGATGTTGCCGCGGGGGTCTGTACCCTTCCATGAGCCATCGGGCGGGCATGTTCGAGTGAGGCGTAACAGAAGAAATCCACATTGTAGTCAAAGGTAATATCTCTAGCTGTATCAATATTCTCGCCTTCCAATACTCTTAAAATAACGACCGGGGGAGGATCCACGGGACGACGATCGGCAGAAGCTACAATTTATGTTAGACTCATAGAACAGTTCTAGATCAAGGAGCGAGTAGCGAACACTTGGGTCCTGAGCCGCAAGCTCTAGCACGCTCGGGTTGTTGAAGAACCTCAAGCTGATACCACAATTGCCTCCCATCTTTAGTAATGCGCCGTTCGCGAGCGCAGGGTTGCGATTTGCCCATCCGTGATTCTGGGGCGGCCATCATGCTTGCCAAATTAGAGTCGGGCTGTGATAAGAGAGATATCGTTAACATAGAGTTCCTAGTTTCTGGTAAAACCCATCTAGTGGGAATTCAACAATACGTATTCCCTCCCAAAAATGACAAAAAAAAAGTGTTGCACGTATAGGGTCAGTAAAGCTGAACTCTTACTTGTATAGAAAGCATAATGAACAATTTTAATAATAATTACTGAAGAATATAAGAAAGCCCGTCGCCGTGCACAGATCCCACCAGGTCGGACTGGGGGCCTAGATGTTGAGAGAAGAATCCGGGTCTGGGGGACGGGGAAAACTGAGTCGAAGGATGACGAGTGATGGGCGGTGCAGGGCCAAACGAAAACAAGGAGACACAAGGCGCCCCAAAAGAGAGGAGACCGTCGCGTTGGGTCGTAGTCGAAGTTTGTTTAGCAGTGGCACCCGGAAGGAAGGTTGCTTTTGGCGTTGGAGAGCTGACTCGTCTCTAGTTGACGCGATTCGCAACTAGTCAACCTTAACACATTCCCGGGTCGAGGAAAGGGACATGAGACGAAGTAAAACCCAGAGCTCCGTTCAACGACTCGAGGTGTTGGGCATTGGGGGGGGTAACGTGCAAAGGAAGGGTAAAATTGACACAGAGGCGGAAGCGGAAGAGGACAGCCAGCCAGACAGCCACAAAAGCCTCAGTCCATCTGCGAAAGGATGCAAGTGAAGATATGAGACAGACACCAAGAATGAGTGAGAGGGCGAGGGAGGGAACAAGAGAGAGACCTAGTCGCAGCAAAAAAAGCGGGCTGGGATGCAGATGGATGGGCCTGATTGATTGATTGATGACTTGGTTTCTGGAACAAGCAGTCCGCACTAGTGGAGCACACACTGTACGTATACTACTACTGTATGCATGTAAGTAGTGTACCTAGGTACTGTAGCGTATACTCCTACTACCTAGGTAGTACATGGTATGTGCACTATAGATGTATGGATGTAGGTGGTACACGCGCTAGTATACACACAACTACTAGCATACTAGTAGTCTATACAGACAGAAGAATGGCAGGCAGGGGTGTGAGAGTTCTCGGAGCCTTAACTCAGCATGCTACTAGTAGCTGTCGGGAAAATGGAATAATTAACGCACCTCGCTTAACACTGACATATATAGTGTAGTAAAGCCATCATAAATAAGAACGCCACGAACTAAGACTCAATATTGTTATTATTATTTACCCTGTGTAGACTTCTTTGATACAATTCCTTGATAGTATCGAGTATCGAGTATTGAGCAAGAGGGAGAGAGAGACCAATACCAGCTGGTATGTAGGTACACTATGCTAAGAATTCAAAGTAAGACAGCTGTTAGACTTGGGAGTGTGTCAAATGGGCGGTAGTTTTTCATCTCTTTCCCCGGCCAAGTATCCAGCGAACCCAGCGAGACGTCCTCGGGGCAAGTATGGGTCTGGTATGAATGGGTCTGGTATGGGGGAGGGCAGATGTAACAGTGTGAAGAAGAAAACATAGCGCCGGTAGCCTGTCAGCCCTGGAGGTACATATCAGTGCTGCAAGGATATGGCCCACACTACACTAGGATAAGCATGATTGGATGCACAGGCTAACCAGGCGGAACCTTTAAACTGGGGCTCCATGACAAAGGTATCCACTACCTGTATTCCACATACTATGTAGTAGTAGGCGATGGGTAGTAGGTACCCTCTTCTCTGCCTTTCCCCTGCCTTTCCTTAACAGCAGCCGCCATTTCTGCCCAGTGACTTCGGCCCTGTTTGCCTAGTCTTTGCCACTCTCCAGTTGTAAATCGACCCGCTCCCTCGCATTTCTTAGCAAGCTTAATCTCCTTGGCATCTTGCGTCGCCGCCTCCCATCAGTGCTGTCCCATGTTGCTGTTCCATGTCAAGTGAATATGAATAGAGTTGCAATGAACTCTGCCTGGTCCAATTCATCTAGGTACCTTATCCGTACGGTATACCAGGTGCCAGGGGGTGTCTTCAGTCACCACACTACTATGGAATCGCGTTCCGCAGTGTACATTCCTACCTTGATCTACCTCTAGGGAGCGAAGTACTATGTAGTTACATATGTAACACATGGCGCCGTACACGGACTCACACGAAGGGAGTCCCCCGACTGGGCGGTGCAGCGTGTGATCCCACTCCGATCCCACCAACGTGGATTCAGGGCATCGGTCCAAGTCAACAGTTCCAGCAAACGGGGACCGCAATCCCTTACCTACCTACCTACCTACCTACCTACTTATATATAGTGTAGCGTAGTGAAAGCGAGCACAGTCCTTCAATACTATAGAAGTAAACACCTACCTCTTGGTGTTACACTACTAGTTATGTACATAGTAAGATGCACTACTTTATACTTATGTAGTACAATACCAAAAGCAAACCTTTGCTATCAATTGCCTATAGTGCCTGCAATCACTACCCTACTACGCTGTGATTTCGTACTCAGTAATGATAAGTGTGGCGATAGTGGCTAATGGTGCTGATGAGCAATGCTGAAAAGAGCATCTCAAGGCTGTAGGAGTATAAAGCTAGGTACTAACTTGCTATGTCATAGTTGTAGTGTATGTAGGTACACAGGTAGAGTATGTACTATGTATAGTAGGGCCCATTAGCGCGCGCTCTGATAGTATTATACTGTGCTATACTGTATCATACTGTGTTGGTATATACTATGTACATAGTAGTAGGTATATTGCAGGGTAGAGGATGGGGCAAATTAGTTTGGTCGAATTCCAGTTTTCCGCAACCCGTCTGCCGTCTTCCGTCTTCGCCCACCGAGAGTTCGAACCACCAAAACCACACTTGCCACGGGTCCTTGGCGGGTAGAACCGAGTCTTCGGGCGCGTCATTTTTCCAGCGCTATGCTAGTAGCGTATTTCTATTTAGGTATTACTGTACCATGCTACACCACTATTTACATTGTGTTGGTATTTAGTCTACACTACACTAGGTACTACACTACCTACTATTCAGTCTATCCATTACTATACTCGTATAATATTGTGGTGTACACTACACCACTTTTGTGGTATACTACTACATAGTAACTAGTATCTAGTTCTATGACCCCATCAATCCCATCCTCCTTTTTGTATCCCAAGTTGGAATCAGGTTGCGAAACTGCAGTGATCATGATCTTCCTATGCTGTACTTGTACACTAGCGCAAACAGCAATCAAAAACAACCGAGGCAGCCAATCCTTCAAGACTGACGATACCTATGTGGTGTATGGTTGCCTGTCTCACAACTTGCCACACAAATACACGCACGCACCGCCTCATCCGACTATGAGGTGGCTTTACCCGACCGGCAGCCCGACCAGTTAGTCGCGAGACATAAGTACGGAAGAAGGAAAAAAAGCCCAGCACTGTTTGTCTCTCGACCCGACCTACCGGGTGTGCCAGAGTGTACACTACTACGCTGGCGACTATGTACATATGTAGTTAGCGTACACGTTCGTTTCCACTGCTGTTTGAAAACAAACCATCCCTTTCCCTTGGGTGGCTTTTGCAGTCTAGCCCGTTATTCCATACTGAGCAATCTTCATGGGTGACAAATATCAGGCCACAACAATAATAAAGTTTTTTTTACTCCAATTGGGGGGGAACCGTTGAACTACCGATGTGAGCCAAGGTGACATTTGGGTGTGCCATGATTATTCGCTCCAAGGGTCGGGAAGAAAGCACGAGCAAATCGCTTCGATCCGGTAATCTCTTTCCCCCCTCCCCCCTAGTTACCTGTCCCATTTTCTCATCAGTCTACATTACACTAAGTCTAACGGTGATAGATCTCACAGATCCCAACGGGCAATATTCAGATAATGTTAGTGTAAACAAAATACACTAGCGTACTATGTGACAGTGCACTGGTGTACGCCAGTACACACACCACATTGTGCACCAGGCATACTGTCGAATAAAGCGGGCAAAATGAAAAGCAGGCTTCGTATGGAATAACCCCTGTGCACACTACACTAGGCTGCCGACAGGGGTGTAAGAGCTTTTTTTACTTTCCTGTTCGAGGGAGTACAGTACCTACATCTGTACCTGATAGGGGGATGGGATGGGGGATTCAGTGATTTAATCGCCTGTCTACCCACATTCTTCCCCTCGGAACGATGTGGCCAGTGACGAACAAGCCCGTGGGTGTGGAAGCACTGTGTTGGTCACAGTGCCATGCATGATGCAACCAGTACAACCATCCCATGATCCGATAGCGACCTTGGCTCTCATTTATTTCCCGTCAAATCATCCAGATCTGCTGGGTCACTCGGCAGTCGGGTCAGTGCTCAGTTGGTCATATTGTCTCTTTCATCACAAACAAATGCTACGACCATGTCTAACATAGTCACGTCAGCCTATCGTGCCTCATTTAGTCTCGTTACTCATCGAGAGCCTAAAGTGCACACCCTCTGCCGCCTATTTGTGCCACCGGATGGCACGCCAACAATGATCACTAGTATACAGCCTGCCAGCATGGTCCTTTTCACTCCCGAAACCTGGTGTTGTAGTTGTAGTGTAACACGTCTCGGCTGAATTCTTCTGCCTACGACTCAGCGCTTGAGCCAGATTCTGGTGCCAGCCCACCGGAACCCTCACATCAAATCAATTCCCTGGGTATGGGGTCGATACGGAACAATTGCGAACAGCACGCGGCTATAGATCTAACTACACTACTAGACTAAGCATGCTTATGCAACATCACGGACCCCAACCCTTGGCATTTGTGGCCATCACTCTTTAGCTCTACTAATTTCGGCCACTCAGTAATGCTAGCTACTTACTGACCAGTCATCAACCAACATACGATCTATCAGATCAAAATACCTAAACCTTGGTATCAAGAATCTTAGTATATCACGTCCTCCCTCCATTATAGGGCTATTCTAATTTTTTATGAGATCGTCAATGCAAGATCGGCCAACGCTATTGCCGGGACACAGCCATTACTGGGGAACCAGTCAGCACCTGTCTGGGGAAGTATGATCAGTAGCCTCCCAACGACGATTCTAACTTTTCACTAGATACCTAGCGGCGAGTAGACACAATGGACAGTTTGGTTCTGGCATGTGGCTTACAAAGCTCTCCCTAATAGAGTTATTTTAACGAAAGTTAACGCCCAACTAACGTATTAGCCACCCTTTTGGACCAGCCACCCTTTTGGGCCAGCCCTTTTCCCATACAACATTGCGATTTTTGACCAACTACAACTCTGCTGCAACACGAAATAAAAAATCCATTTTTCGACACAATATATACGACGATATAGCGATACCAAATATCGAAATTAAAGGAGCGAATTACGCGGCGCAAAAAAGAAAAAAATTATTATGTTTATAAGCCACTTAAATTTAAATGGTTTATAAGCATAATAATTTTTTCCTTTTTTACGCTAAAGGTTTAATTTTTTTGAATTTTATATTCGGTATTGCCGTATCGTTATATATATCGTATCGAAAAATAGATTTTCTATTTCGTGTTGCGGCAGAGTTGTAGTTGGTTAAAAATTGCGATGTTGTATGGGAAAAGGGCTGGCCCAAAAGGGTGGCTGGTCCAAAAGGGTGGCTAATACGTTAGATGGAATGTCCAGTCCGAGAATAACTCGGTCCGGAACACCGTCCGCGCCATCACAAACTATCTACCACGTGTGTTGGCCTCTTTTTTTAGTCGATCGGACGGGTTGTGGTGTCTATCAACACAATGTCTCGGATATGACAATCCCTACCATGAACAATAAACCTCAAGTAAATGACTACTCGCCAAAAGTTCCTCGCGTGGTAATGTTGTGGTGTAAATTTTGGGTTAGGTATCGCAGCAATAAGGAACCCGACCCTAAAAGTGACAGCGATACTCACAGTAGCAGAAAAAGATACTCATACCGTCGCAGAGATTTCGAATTATCACCTTTAATCCCCCAGTCCCTATACATCGGAGAGTCAACCGAAGCGCGTGGGCTTAGCTCATTTCTAATACGATTGATCGCATGTCTTTTGAACATGAAGAAGCTAGTATATAGGGAGACCGACGGTCATAAATCTGCGCATGCATGTGTCATTGTTGTTTTTCCCGACATAACGCACACGAAGCCACGCCGTTTTCTTGTGGTACCCGTATTAATGGATGATACATCATCCGGGCGGTTGCATAAGCGTCGCGATGATGCTGGTCTCACGGTGTTTTTCCGTCTCTCTCCACCCACTTCTGCCCGCTCTCTCAATCTCTTTTTTTGCTACACATTGTCTTGGCGGGGAGCGACACGTGAGGGCCATAGCTCATATCCGACGAGTCATATGATATACCGCCAGGCTACACTCTGAAACAAGCCCCCCCTAATGCACGTATAAGTGGCAGATCAAAACCAAAGTACCCGCCACAATCAAGGCACTCCATAGATGTGGATGCTGTGAGTAGTCGATCGGTAAGTTGCCTCGAGCGCGCACGTTTTTTTGCAGATTTGATGAAAGCTGGGGTTTGCAGCGTTGTGTGTAGTACGGCATGGCGAAGCATTATGATACTAATGCAATGCAGTGGCGTTGTGAGCCGCCGCCTGAATACTAGAGTTTCACAGACTCGCTCACCGTGATAAAGACCGGTTCTAGCCCGATGAAAGCCTTTTCCCCCTTTTTCGTGCTCCGAGAGTTGTGTGTGCGTGTTACCTGCCAACTTGTGTTACCTACATTATCTGGTATCGTAATTACTCCGTTACAGAAAATCTCGACTCCCTTGTTTCATCATGCATACTGGGTTTCCCGTGCCATTGCGCTGGATTCCTTGGTTCAACGGGACGGTCCACTCAGGAGGCGTTCCCTGATTCCGCAAGGCGGTGTGGTCGAGATGAGAGGATCTGTAACACCACCAAGAGCCAACGGCGTTGCGAGTATGGTACAATGTTCTCGAGCCGAGTCCCAGGAACATGGATAGCGAAGGCATCCGATCCCTACCGATCCCAGACGTTCGAGAAATCGCCGCATTGGGCAGGTACTGTACAACGGCACGGTCTTCAGTGTCGCATTGCTATGTTAGACAAACGGCCCTTTTTCGATATCCGCTTTCTCTTTCGGCACGGACACACGAACACACCTCGTTGTGTATCGGGATATATTCGCAAACAGTATCCGTGCGACACTATATAATACCTCTAGGTTACCCGGTACCTTTCCGCTGGGCCTTTGATAACTGGACTCGCTGATAACGTGCTCACGGCTCTCGGCTACGGCCGGTCGTCGACGATATGTACCCGACAGGGCCTCCCAACGGTTGAATTGCCGAGATTGAGTTGTACGCAAGCCACGGGTTTGTCAAGCGTCCCAGTATATCAGTATTTAAGTATACAATGGCTAGCGGTCAAGGCTCTTTGCGATTGCGGTCCTATGCGGCCAAGATTGTTTTGTTTGTTAGTTCGATATTTGTATCGATCTCATTTAGCAGTACATGTCGAACAGGGGGACATGAATTTCAGAAGGGTTTTCCCCCTGCCGCATAAAGCGGCGGGGAGTGTTGAAATATTGGGCTTTAACTTTTTTTTCTTTTAATAAGGTGGCCATAGACGGTCTAGATGGTATCACACAAAGTTTCCACCTATTCGAGACTCGGGTCATTAAATCATACCGTTAATAGTATAGATTGTGTTCACTGCCGTGTCACTACCAATCATGGAAATTGGAACCCTTTAGGCCTCTAGAATTGTATTCTTTCCTAGTATTACTTACTATAGATTTGAGAGTAACATGATTTCGGGGCTCACCGAGTGTCACTCGCTTGGAGTTATGTCGCCAGGCATTCCCTGTCATCACTCTGTGCGACATTCTTTGCAGTCGTCTAAGGAAGAAAAATACTCCTCAAGCTTATTTCATACATTTTAAGTGTCTATCCATACTACCCATTTGTTTGCTCCCCATGTAGATAATATCAGAGTTGATCGCGAAGAGTCAGTCTGATGACTTAATCCCGTCCATCATGTATCCCCCTTAATTCTGTTTAGACTTATCATTCAGTGGCATTTCGTTCTTAAATTTGCTGTGTGCGTAAGGGGAAATATCTGTCTTTGCTATGAAAGGTCCTGCGTTATTCCGGTCCCTAGCTGGGAGGCAATTGAATTATTCTCATTCGATTACATGCGTAATCGAATCACGACGCTAGGCGTACGGGGATGCGATGGGCATTATATTATACATAGCTTTAGGAATTCCCAAGAGTGCAGTCTATCACTCTCAATTCTACATGAACCATTCACGTGAGCCCCTATTCCCAATATATACTCCCCAGACTAAGGTATGCTTGGGCTCTTCGATGGGCACCTGTAGAAGAGACGTCAGACTTCAATCCATAGCTGCTGGATGCCGATTAGCTATAGCTATTGGGACCCAAGGGTTAATCACGCCTTATGTAACGTACCTAAGCATATCAGACAGTAAACCGAACTACGTGAATTTAAGGACGATCTAGGAAATAAGCGACGCTCGCAGGGCGCTCGATCTCCTCTGATGCAATCCAGCCTGGCAGCGTCGCGGCGGAGTTATTCCAATGAGCCCCTGACCTCAGTCCCGAGCCAAGGGCTATATCGCGCGCGTAGACTGCAGGGTGATCATAACCATAACAGTGACTCGGGTATATCCCCAGCTCACGGACCTGCACATGAGGAGACAACGGCTCAGTCTCTGGCTCGAGGATGTCGAACTGCGGCATCGGTAACCCGCGGTCAGCTCCGCAGAACCAAGCCTCCTTGTCCTTGTGCAGCTTCTTCCTAGCTGCGCCCTCGTCGCCTCGGCTCCAGTCTAGTATCTGCCGCCAGCAGTGTGCGAACACGCAGATCAGCGTCGTCCCTATTATCACGACCGTCACAGCTACTCCCATCGCCGTTGCGAACTCCCTGGGGAAGTTCGCCGGTTTCTTTTCTGGTGAGAGGGTGGATGTTTCTTTATGATGGCTCCGCTTCGTGGCGTATACAGGGAAAGTGTACACATATGGGGAATAGGATAAGGAGGTTATGAAAAGAGTGAAAAGTAGACGACCGAGTCTTCTGTGACACCATGTCTGCGTTTGCGCTGATAGTGATGCTAGCATTTTTTACGTGGCTAGCGAGGAAAAAGAATTCTGAGATACTTCCTCGTCGAATTTTTTGCTCTAGAACCGTCTCAAGTTATAGATTTATGCCAGGCCTACAACAGCATCAAAATAAAACATGGTAAAACAAGATCCGCCACATTCCGGGGTTCGCCCTACTCTTCTTTGCCTGGCCCTTCCCCGTACGAACGTTATACAACCTTATTACTCCCCTGATAGACAGTAACACGAGATAATTCATGACACCATATGCAGCGACCCGGGTCAGGCTTAGCCGAAGGGGAAACTCCTGGACTAGAGAGAGGCACCGTGATCATTGCGGAGCCTAAAATGACGAACGAATCCCCCGACCTGACGAAGTAGGTTCCGATATACATACGACTCTTCCTGTTTTCCGTTGCTCTTCTGTCCGTTAGACTCCGAGGAGCCAACCAGCAGACCTCTTGCGAAAGGGAAATTGAGAGTAGAAGCGAAGTTTGGACGGGTTCTGCTGGGATATATGCCTACTTCCAAGGCCGGTGGTCATGCTGTGCCTAGGGACGTCAAGGGATTAATTGGGCGCCCAATAAAATTAATATAGGGGCATAATTACCGTCTAACATGCCGTTAATCGCCATCGGCTACAAGAAAAGGGGCCCTGAAAGGAAATGGGTGCCTGATTGTAAAATGCATGCCATGGCATACACTCATGCACACATACACCTATTTCCCCTCAATTCGGCCTTTCGATTTCTACTATGTAGACTGCCATCAGAAGTGCGCGAGAACGCTATTTCACGCAATGGATTTTTCAGATTACGGGTTTAGGTGCGTGCGTGCATATATGATATGTGCAGAATGTGTAAGGGCGAGGTAAAATGATGAATTGGGCTTTCTAGTCACTATGCTACGTCTAAGCACGCGAATTCTATCTTTCTGGGATGGTTTTTTTTTTCTCAAATTCATACTCGGGGTCACCAAATCACCATGACAAGCCTCGCAAACCAACTCCCACGGGCCCAAGGAAGGGGGAACACGGATATGGCTTGCACTAGACACCGGGATTCATCTTATAGGGGTGAGGATGATTCACCACATAGTTCTCAAACTTCAACCAGCTGCCGAAGAGTTCTAAGGAGCCACCTGGTTCCTACTAGCCAAGCAAACTCGAACACCGGTTCTGCCAAGAGTTGTTACTACAAGCTGCTTTTGCTGGTGCTTATGTTTTGACAGTAGCTTTGCATAGAATATATCCAATATTTGTGAGTAGCTTTGTCACATACGACCATAGGATCTGGAAAACGCGGGGTCCTGTCGTGTTACGAACCAACAGGAAGACGGCCTGAAAAGAAGACCTAGCGCGGTTATGGACCAGATAAGGGGCTGGACCAGAAGACAAGCTACAGCTAATCATAAGCGCAAAAGGTTACGTAATAAATAGTTAAAATAAGTTTTTATTTAAAGTATTTAAAAAATATGTAAAAAAAAAAATATTATAAAAACATAAAAAGTTTTTTTTATATTTAACATTAGTTTTTTTTTATTTTATTATTTAATTTAAGCTTATAATTAAGTTTTTAAAATTAATTATAAAAAAGTTAACTTTTTAATAATAACTTATTATATTTATTTAATATTTTTTATATTACTTTTTATTAAATGTTATACTTTTAGTTATATAAATTATATAATATTTTTTATTTATAAATAAATTAACTTATATAAAAAGTTAATACTTTATAAAAATAAAACTAAATTATTATATTTTAAACAGTTAATTTATTTAATATTATATAATATTAATATAAATATAAAACAAAATAGCAAAACTTATAAAACTAATTTTAAAAGCAATAACTTTTGTTTTAAATTAGTTATAAATAAAAATTAATTAATTTAAATTACTTAATTAACATTTTAATAAATAAGTTATTAACATATAATATTTAAATTAATAACTTAAAAATTAAATTAATAATGTATTTAAAATTAAATAATATAACGCATTTTACAAGCTAGTTTTGCACACAAGCAAGTTTTGCACTTTTCTTGGCGTACCCTGTAGGCCACTTTATATGCAAGGGTACTTACTCCCTTTTATTATAACTTCGCGAAAAAAGGTTGTACAATAAAATAATTAGTACTATTAGATTTGTAATAAAATAACGAATCTAATAATATTTTCTTTTATTTTCTAGCTATTTTATATGGGCGTATAGCATTAAAAAACAAATTTGCAGGGATTATTTTAGCGTAGTTTTTAATAACGCTTTAAATAAAATAGTAAAAAAATAAAAGAAAATATTATTAGATTTGTTATTTTATTACGAATCTAATAGTACTAATTATTTTATTGTACAACCTTTTTTCGCAAAGTTATAATAAAAGGGAGTAAGTACCCCTGCATATAAAGTGGCCTACAGGGTACGCCAAGAAAAGTGCGAAACTTGCTTATGTGCAAAACTAGCTTGTAGGATGCGTTAAACTTAACAAATTAAATAAGTTTAAAAAATTTTAAAAGTATTTTAAAAGATTTTTAATTTAAGTTAAAACATATATTAAATATTATAAAAAAAATTTTTAAAATAAAAAAGAAAAAGTTTTTTATGCGGTAAAATTTTTAATAAAAAATATATTAAAATAGTTTAAACTACAAATATAAAAATATATAAAAACAAATAAAAACAATTAAAGCATTAAAATAAAAAACATATTTAAAAATATAAACAAATTTGCTAAAACTTTAATAAATATATATAGCAATTTAAAAAAAAATAATAAGCTAAACAATAATTATTAAAAATTAAATAAATTAAATTAATATATAAATATATAATAAAGTTTTATAAACTAATATTATAAACTTTATAAAACAATAATAATATATTAATAACAATTTTTTATAAAAAACTAAAAAATTTAGTTTAAAATAAGTTTTATAAAAATAATTAATTAAAAAACTTTAAAAAATATATAATTAAAACAATTAAAATTAATAATTAATTATTTAAAAAATAATAATAAAAAAAAAACAAAAATCGAATTTTATAACTAATATAAAACAAACTTAAAAAACATAAACTATAATAATAAAAACATATTTAAAATTAATAAAACTTAAATTAAATGTTTTAATTATAATTAAAAAAAACATTATATAAAAAAGTGCAAAAAACTTAAACAATTATAAAACAAAAAAAACTTTAAAATAATAAAAGTTTTTATAATAAAAATTTAAACAAAATAAACTATTAAACAATAATAATAAACAAAGTATATTAAAACATATAATATTTGTTTAAAACTATATAAAAAATAAAAAATATATTTATATATTAAAAAATTAGTTTAAATATAAAATATAAAATATTTTTGTTAAAAAAATATTAATAATTATAAAATTTATATAAATAAATAAACTATAAAAAAAAAAAAAGTATAAAATAATAATTTTTATTTATAAAACTATAAACATTAATAATAACTTTATAAATAATAATTAGCTAAAAAAAAAAATAATGTTTAATAATAATAAAAAATTGTAAATATAAATAATATAATTATTAAACAAATTAAAATAGCTTAAAAATATAATAATAAAATTAATTTAAAAAAAGTATATATTATATTAAACTATTAAAAATAATTAAATAAAACAAAAACAAAATTTTAAAACTATTTATAAAGTATTATAAAAAAAACTAATAAGCATATAATAACTTAAGTTAATATAAATTTAAAAAATAAAAAAACTTAAATTATTAATAAAAATAATTATATAATAAAATAATAATGTTAAACAAAAACTAGTTAATATTAAAACATAAAAAATATAACAAAATTTTTTAAATATATTGTATAATATATTAATATTATATTTATATAATTAACAAAATATAAAATTAATAGTTTTTATAATAAATTAATAAAAACTTAATAAAAAAGCAATATAAAATTAATAAAGTTAAACATTTATTATTTAAATATTAAAACTTAAACAAATATATTATTTTTAAAAAAAAACTTTAAATAAATTTAAAAATATATATTTATAATTAATATTAAATATATATAACGTAATTAATAAACAAGCATTATAAACAAGCAAGCGTTATATTAAACTAAACTAATATAATTATTATTGTAATAATTTAATTATAACGCTTAAAATTAATTTTATTTATTTAAAACTATTTTTTTTTAAATATATTTATATTAATTTTACAAATAACGTGTTTTATTATTAAATAACAAATATTATTAAATAATAAAAGTTTTAAATTTTTTAACCTTTTATTATTTAAACTTTATTTTTTTTACTTATAATAATAAAGCACGCGTTAAAAAAAACTAAGTTATTAATTACTGCTTACGCTTTTAAACACAACTTTTACATTTTTATTTACAAGCTTGCAAAAATGTATAACGTTTTTAATAAAACTTTTTGCTGCAAAATTACTAATATTATATTTTAGCGCAGCAACAAAAATATAAAGTCGAAATTAACCGATTTTAAAAAGCAAACAATTATATAGTTTATAATTTATTTAAATTTAAAAGCGTTTTTTTTTTAAATATATTATATTTAAAATATAGCTAACTAACTATTAGCTAAATAAAATAGCTAACTAGTTAAAAAATGCTAAACAACGCGCTTTATAAACTATATATTAGCTTTTTAAACGTGTTTAAATTATTAAATTAACTATAGCTAAGTTTTTTATAAAAATTTTGCTAAATATAATATGTATTATAAACATATAAAAAAGACTATTAAACATAAAAGTATTGCAAAAAAAAATATATATAATTTCGATAAAACAAAGTTTATAATAAGCATAATTATAATTAATATAGTTATAACAAGTATTAAAAAGCAGAATAAGCTTAAGCAAGCTTAGCAAAATAATTGAAATTAATTTATAACTATTTGTTTAATTAATTTATAAAATTAGTTAATACTACTTTTTATTATTTTAAAAAAAAAAACTTATTTTGCTTTTTAATATTATAATAGCTTTTTATTACTTAAATAACAAATTGCAGATTTATATAACAGCTAAATTAATAATAATTTTAGTTTAAAATAAATTAAACATTTTAATAAATATATTTGACCGCGTTTAATAAATATAAAACGTTTTTTTATTTTTAATAATTATAAAAGCTACTATTTAAAAAAATTTAAAAACTATTACTAAAAAAATAATATTTTTATTAAAACAATGCTTATACATTTTTTTTATAAACTTTAGCTTTTAAACATAATATGTTTTAGCTTATTAAAAAAAGCGTATAATATTAAAATTAGCAATATTATATAAATAGGTATAACGTATGTTTTAAAAAAAAACTTTTTATTTACGTTTTTTAAAGCTTATATTTAAGCAATAACGCTTATAAATATTATATTTAAATTTAAAGCTATTAGTTTTGTTTTATTTAATTTAAAAATTGTTATTTTAAAGCTTAAAATTATATTAATTTTTTTTATATTGTTATTAAAGCTTAAATTATTTTTTACTATTTAAGTTTTAAAAACTTTTATTATTATTAAAAAAATTATTTTATAGTTTATTTATTTAAAAAACTAAATTTTTAAGCATTAAAATAACTTGTTAAACAAAATTATTAACGTTATAAACTTGTTATTAAAAGCTATATATTATTTATTATATAAACAAACGTTAATATTAAATAAAATAGCTAAGCTTTAAAAAGCTAACTATATTTTTAATAAACGCTAAAAAACAAAAAATAAGCAATTATAAACTAAAAAATATTTATTTGATTTAAAAAAATAAATCTTTAAATTTTTAAAAAAAATAGTAGTTAAATAAATTAAAAAAACAGTAAAAGTAATAATTGTTAAATAAAAACATTTATGCGCGCGTACTATTATAGCATATATAACAACATTAGTTATAATGTGCGCACTTATATAATAAATATAAATACGTTTAATAAAAAAAATTCTAATTAATTTAAAATAATTTAATTATATTATGATTGTTTTTTTTATGTTGCAACCTAAATAATGCCTAAGACTTTTATTATTTGATGATATTTGTTATTTAATAATAAAACATGTTATATATATTATAACTAGTATTATTATATTGTTTATAGCGCTGTTATTTTGTTTAAGCATTTTTAATAAAAATATAATTTTTGTTTGTTTTTTTTTATATTAGCTTTTATATTTTTTTTTTAAACTATAAAATTTTAACTTTTTTATAAAATAAATAACTTTTTTTAGCAAACATATATTTTTTTAGCTTTATAACGCTTATTTAAAATATAATTTGTTTTACAAAAGTTTTAAACTTTTGTTTAAAATAATATAGCTTAATATATTAATTTTTTAGCTTTTTTTATAAGCTAATTAATTAAATAATAAATTAAAAACAATAAGCTATTTTAATAATAAAAAATTCGATTTTTAATATATTTAGTTTATAATATTGTTTTAATTAAATTATTAAATATTTTTAAAACTTATAGCATAAATAGTTTAAAAACTAATTTAAAAAGTATTAAAGTTTATAATTTAATATTTAATTTCGAAAATATAAAATTTAAATTAAAAAACATAAAGCTAGTTTTTTAAAAGCTGCTTTAAATATTTTTAAAAATAAAAACTTTTAAAAAAGCAGTATAAAAAGTAAAAAAAAAGTTAGCTTTAATAATATAAATAATATATTTATATATTATATTTTTAATTTGCTAGTTATACGTTTGTTTTAATAAATTAAAATAACTAATATTAAAAAGCTAAAAAAAATAAAAAAAAATAAAAAAGCATATATAAAATAATAATTTTATTATTTTTATAATAAAGCTTAAATTTAGTTAAATAATAACTTTTATAACTATTAAAAATAAAAAAATAATAAACTTTAATTAAACAACTTTTAATATGTTTATTAAAATATTAAATTTATTTAAAGCTTTATTTATTTATTATTTAATTATTGTTGCTAATAATAATATGTTAATTTTTTAATAATTAACTGTTTTTATATTAAAAAAACAAATAATATTTATTAACAATAATAATAAATAGCAAAACTGTTTATTTTTAAAAATTAACGTTTTAAATTATTATAACTTATTTTTAATTATTTTGCTAACCCATAACACAAGCTAGTTTTGCACACAAGCAAGTTTCGCACTTTTTTTGAAGTACCCTGTAAGCCAATTTTCTATGCAAAAGTACTTACAC